>OZ012684.1:49277179-49424679 GCA_963942565.1 Maea johnstoni | reverse complement strand
TTACTAAGCCTTTGTATGAATGGGGACTTTGTATCAGAGTCTCCATTTAAAAACCCCCATTCCCACAAATCATGTATTCGACACTAAAGCCACAAGATCCAACACAAAAAGAGTCATTATGTGTTTAAACTGAAATAATCATTTTGCCACCTTTAGTACGTTTTAGATATTTATTTCCATTTTTATATGAAGAGTCATGTGTCTAAGATAGTACTTTTATGGAATCTGAGTCGGCATATTTTATTAGATACATGGCATGTTTCTAGGTAGGCCAACTGGTCCAATTTGTAAATGATTGTTCACATATTGACCCTTATGTGTTCCTGCTTTTTATCAACATTGTTGTACTGTTTGCTGTTTCAGTTGATCTGGGCCTGCCCTCTAGTGGTGCTAAGGTACACCTAGTGGCCAAGTTAGATGACCTGTGTGTCAGGATGTGTGCTCATGAGAAGAGTTTTGCTGAATTGCACATTAAAGGTGAGTGCTTGTTTTAACCCATCAATGCTTATCTAGAAAATGTTGCCTTGATCAAAAATACTTTTGACAATAATGTCAGAATTGAAAATTCTTTTTTGAATATTTTGAAGGATATTTGATTGTAATATTCTAATAAACACTTCTCCTCCAAATTCTTTTCCAAATATACTTTAACTTGAAAGATATCATTGGAATTGCCGGGCTGCTTTTGGCAGTTGTGAGCTTAAATGATTTAAACATCAGGAAAGAAAATACTACGTTTGTGGATGTTCCTATGTTAACATTTAGTGATGTTTTGTTATAATTGTTCTGTTTCAGCATTTAGTGAGTTGTTTTACGGATGCCTTTGTTAACATTTAGTGATGTATTCTTATGATCAGCTTTGGTAACATTTGGTGATATATTCCTATGATCACTCCATGTTCACATTCATTAATAATTGTCATGATCAGTTTTGTTGATATTCCATGATATATGATTATGACCACTCTTTGTAAACATATTGTTACAGGTCTAGAGTCAAAGGTGCTAATGAGAAATGAGAAGACCATCATTCAAGCCCGTCTTAAAGATCTGTCTGTGGAGGACTGCAGTGGAGACGCCCTCTATAGCAAGATCATTACAATAGAGGATGAAACAGTCTTCGACCTGAAGGTAAAATACTATACAACAATAAGAACAGGATCAATTTTATACAATGAAACCTCAAAGATGTGTACACCTTGGGACCAGGGCAAAAACAATCACCTTAGGGTGTTCATATCTCAGAGGTCTTTTCATAATTTAAAAGATACAAATGGGACCAGGAAATTGTGTTCACACTAGGGGGTGGTCACATCTCAGAGGTCTTTCCATAAAGTAAAAGATACACATTGGACCAGTAAATTGTGTTCACATAAGGGGGTGTTCACTTCTCAGAGGTCTTTCCACAAAATAAAAGATACACATTGGACCAGTAAATTGTGTTCACACTAGGGGGTGTTCACATCTCAGAGGTCTTTCCATAAAGTAAAAGATACACATTGGACCAGTAAATTGTGTTCACATAAGGGGTTGTTCACATCTCAGAGGTATTTTCATAATGTAAAAGATACAAATCGGACTGGGAAATTGTGTTCACATTAGGGGGTGTTCGCATCTCAGAGGTATTTTCATAATGTAAAAGATACAAATGGGACTTGGAAATTGTGTTCACATTAGGGGGTATTCACATAACAAAGGTCTTTTAATCATGTAAAAGATACAAATGGGAATGGGGAAATTGTGTTCGTATTAGGAGGTTTTCACATTGCTAGGGTGTTCACAATTATGAGAGGTTTCAGTGTATACAGCAATGCTCTTCTGACCAAGTGGAATATTCTGACATTGATAACCTTGGGGGTCATACAAAACTTTTTTTTATTATGTATGACCCTGGGAGTTGTACTCTTTATAACAGAAAGGTTTCAAGAATCTAACCATGTTAAATGGTTTTTGGTAGAATATTGACCTTCTACTGTGGTTTCACTCATGAAAGTCTATGAAAAGTAGAGAATCTTTAGGTGTTTCTACTTTTGTTTGATTTTTTCAGGTTGTGTTATACAAGAAACCACCCTTCCCTACACCAAAGAAGAGGACTCTTCTTGATAACAGTATCAGAGTGAGGATTGGACGAGTTCAAGCCATATTCCTCTACAAGTTCTACTCAGACTTCTCAGTAAGAATTCATATCATTTTCAATCTACTACATGAAGCTTAAACTTACATATATCTCTATTACTTATTACACTCTCCCGCAAAAACAGTTCCTCAAAGGAATTCTTCTGATCAATGGAAAGATTTTTTAAGCGTATTAAGAATATCTTACTTCACATTTGTTAGTATTCATACAAAATATGACCTATTTATAGTTAGGATTTCTACTATGTGAATAGACATTATTCGGAGTCTGATATGTATTATCCTTGTCAGGATCCTGACTTCAAGCCACAGATTTTGCACAACATATAAATCAATGGTTAATCAATATGAGGTAACTTTCAAGAAACGTCATCTTGCCTTTACACATTGTTTATATTAAAGCACACTGACAAACATGCAAAAGCCCTAACATACACACACACACACACACTTACACACACACACACACACACACGCACACGCACACACAGAGTTATGCACATTACACTCACAAGTATTATCTATACCATTTATGGCTATTGCTTTTTTTTATCCAGGCTTTTATTCAGCCCTTCATAAACCCAGAGGTGACAGAAACATACCGCGAAGCTGCAGCACAAGCAGTCACTAACACTGTAAGTATATGCCATATCTCAACAGGCAAATTAGGGTTTTCAAATTTGCACAAGAGAAAGAAGTTTATTTACAGCAAAATTTTTAGAAATAAGGCGATCCTAATTTAGAGGTAATTAAATTCTTATTTTTTTTTAAATTCAATCTACAAACTATGAAGATTATAATGTTGCTGAAATGAGTGAATGGGAAATTGTAACCAGCTGTATTTAGAAAGTATCAGATTGAGGATCAAGCGTAAGGTTCCTCTTAATATTTTGTAGGTGCAAGATATCCACGAGCGTGGAGCGCGAGTGAGCATTAATGTGGACATCCGAGCCCCTACGGTTCACGTGCCCCAGAACTCCTCATCCCGCAACATGCTCGTCCTGCAGCTTGGTGACATGTCCCTCAAGAACTTCTTTGAGGAGCAGGAAATAGGTCCCGGTGTGGTCCAGACATGGGATCACATGTACCTCAACCTAGACTCAGTGCAGATGGCAAGGTAAACTTTGCAATGTGTGATATTTATTTGAAAATATATTTTAACTTTACTTTCATTTTCATTTCATTTCATTTTTTTTTTTTAATTGGGATTTCTTTTTACATGGAAAGTGTCTTCAGCATCGGGATACAGTAGTCTGGATGTATTCATGAGGTACTTGTATAAGGACTAGTACTTGTATTTGTACTCATACTAGTAACTGCTAGTTTATAATGATTCCAAGCTTCTTTTTGTACATGTTTATATTGCAAAAATTCTACTCAAGTCAACAGGGGCGGATCCAGGATTTAAGAAGGGGGGGTTCAATGTAGTTCCAAAAAGTGACACTGGTGGCGCCACTCACAATTATTTATAAAAACACCACCAGGAGTCAACTGCAGAGAGCTAAAAATAATGATTTCATACGAGATATAAGAATAATAATAATCTCATAAGATATATAACAAAATTAATAGAGTAAGAGTGAAATTTTAATATAAACATTTCATATCAATTATGATATGCAAAATCGAATTTGGTGATGCCACATTGTCCTAATTTTGGTCGCAAGATTGAACGGACCTCTTACACTTTCAAACATTTAAGAAATATATTTTACCTTTTGGAGAGATTTAACAATGTGAAGACCCTGGGGATGAGGGGAAGAACTGTTGCCCACTATGCTTAATTGATGTTAGCGTAATTGCAATACATGCATCTGGTGGGGGGGGGGGTTCAATTGGAGACACTCTTTCATTTGTGATATGACTAAACACCAGTCATGAGAGTCATTCAGTAAATTTCACCCTCTGCGCTCGTCGAATTCTCAGAAATCAACGCTTTCATTTTTTCTTCTAATTTGACTGAACCATTTCTATTCAACCTTTTTACAAATAATACTCTACGCCCAAAGTTGTTTGACCATTTTTGCACTTCAGATGCAAATGGGTTAAGCCACCTCAAAAGGTGTTAAGATGTGGTTTTTCATGTATCTGTTGGCTATTAGTAAGGTATTTTCCATAGGGGTTTGAGGAATCAAGTGATCTAGAAGTTTGAGAATCAACTAACCCCCCCCCCCCCCTCACCTAGCAAACATCAGGTTTTCCAAGCTATTCTTAGTCTGCAAACGACTGGACTGGACTGTCTGTATCCGCTGGACCAGTGACCTGTAATCTATATATCTTTGCCTGGACTAAGGAATCAAGTGATCTTGAAGTTTGAGAATAAACGACCCCCCTCCTTCCCTTCCCCTAACAAACATCAGGTTTTCCAAGGTATTCTTAGTCTGAAATCGACTGGACTGTGATTATGTATCCGCTAGACTAAGGAATCAAGTGGTCTAGAAGTTTGAGAATCAACGAACCCCCCCCCCCCCCCCCCCTCCCCTAACAGATTTCAGGTTTCCCAAGCTATTCTTAGTCTGCAATCGACTGGACTGTAATTCTGTATCCGCTAGATTAAGGAATGAATCAAGTGATCTAGAGGTTCGAGAATCATGTAATTCTGTATCCGCTGGTTCAAGGCGGATAATCCCCTCGAGCAGGATGTTCATCCACTCGGACCTACACCTGGCTGACACCAATCAGCCTGTTGCCTACTCAGGGCCTGGGGAAACAAAAGACGTGGACAGAATTGCAAATTGCAACTGGTCGCCGCGGCAGGAAAAACAATTAGTTTTGATGTTTGTCCACAGGTGGCGTGGTGGTGCAACATGACTCACCAGCCAGGGGGGGTTCGGACGAACCCCTCGAACCCCCCCTGGATCCGCCCCTGAGTCAAGAGAAGAGTGTTTTGTGTTCCAATTTTGAGAGTGGTTTTATGCTTGTGTGTGAATCTGAATTTAAAGTTTTCAAAGGTATGAGATGTGTATTGGATCTGCGATTAGTATCAAAAGCATATTGTCTATCTGACAGGGAATGTGTATGGCTTGAGGCCTAGGGTGTGTATCACACTAGTTCAATATCCAGGAAGTATATGAATTAGGGTGTTTGGTATGCTTAGAGTGTGCACCAGGCTTAGGATGTGTTTTTGATGTATGTTTAATGTAAGATGTGTATAGCTTTGTATGTGTATCAGGGTCAGGATGTGTACTTGACTTTATATGTGTATTTGATCTAAAATGTGTATCGGGATATACAACAGTAATTAGTGTGTCACTGAAGTTGTTCATGAGTTGTGTGTTTGTGTGTAACTTTGAATATACCTTTAATGAGAAAGGTAGATGAGCCTGAGATCCATCTCTCCAATTTGCATTTTCTAACCCTGCATTTCATTCTATCCATCTTTTGATTTTGCACTTTCTAATCCCTGTTTTCATTCTATAGAGCTGAACTGCAGATGGACAATACGATGGACATTGCTCACACCATAGTAGAACCTCTTAAACTCAAACTGGATTTCTTCAGGGCCATACAGCCTATTATGTCTGACCTCACCTTCCAGCTCAGAGGAAAACTACAGATCATACAGGTAAGCCTTATCCAATCAGGGTCTTAGCCAGCAGGGTGTCAGGGTGTCTTTTGGACTCCCTGGTTCATGAAAAATACCTGATTTTAGGTAAAAAAAGACACCCTAGATTTTGGAATGTATTTTTTATAAATACTAATTCCAAGTTGAATTTTCAAAAAGTTTAACTTAAAAATATTAACTAAGGCATTTTTTGAAGAATTAAGTATATAATTACTTTATTTTTTAATGTATATAATCAGTGTAATGATTTTTACTTTTTCAATCAGGGATTTTTGACACCCTAAATTCTTGAAAACCCAATTTGGACACCCTGTTATGAAAATCCTGGCTTAGTCCCTGTATCAAGATCCCCAATCATGGCAATTCATGTGCATCTTCTCATATAATGTTTAGAATAGATTGTTCTCATATGCTTCATAACTGTGTTTCGACAATCTCGAACATGGCTCATTCATTAGAGTATTTGATGGGGGATTGTTAACCTAACAATGCTCACAGCAGCCAAAAGCAGCCTGACAATTTTCAAGTGAAAGCATATTTGGGAAATTATTTGGAAAAGAAATGTTAATTAGAACCAGAGACAATGTCTCTGATAAGAACACTGCCAACAACTCTCCTTTCAAATGTTTTGTAAAATCATTCTCAATTTAAAAGTTATTAACAAAAGTATTATAGGACCATGCGCTACTGCTGCTTTGGCTATTTTATATTGTATGTTATATTATGATGATTATTGATTTAAATTGTATAGTATATTTGAATGATTTTATGATCATATTTAGTTTGTTATATGTCTCTATGGCTATCCACATATTTTACCTTATATTCTTATGTAATGATTGCTTGAATCAGGATTGTGCAATAAACTATATATCAACCCTTCCAATGCTGATGCTACATTCATCCTAAGCACAAGAATGCAAAAGATTTTGAAAACTATTTAAACCCTCTCATGTTGGTATTCATTGGATAGCTCTTGCCTAGTACGATCAAATGAGTACAGGGTTTCAATATTTTTTCAGGTTTTTGCATCATTTTGTATTATTGACCCAAGTAGCAACCAGCAGCATAAGTTTCAACAACTATCACTTAAGTATATTTGCACTATATTCCAGGCCAATATGACCCAGAAGGATGTCCAGGTGGTGATGGGAGTGCTGAGGGAGAACTTCTCTGAGGGAGGAGAGACAAATGAAATGACAGGTCAGTTACAGGCAGATACACATACATATACTGTATACAGCTTTAATTTGGAGTGCTAAAAACTTCGCTTTACAGCACTCCTTGAGGGTACCTATGCTTCTTTAAATTTGTGCATTCAAGCACTCAAACTATATATCTATTACTCTGTAGATCTTTATTTGAAGGATGTTATTTTGGTGCTATCATGGGGAGCGCTAAAACAGCAAAAATTTAATGCCTTTAAAAAATACCAGTTATACAGTATGTGGAAGGGAATTTCAATAGCCTAGACCTTCAGCCAATACATGTATAACCCATTCATGCCTGCAGCAACCATAACCGGCTGACACTTTGGTAGTTTCTCTCTAACAAATGGTGTGCTAAGAATTTTGGACGCTTTCATTTTTATTTTACTGCGCAAAGTTTCATCTATGAGATTTAGTTAAAGATTGTTCACCTGTATAAAGTGTGCATATTATTACACCAGCCTGGGTTGTTAAAGTTTCATGGACTAGAAATAAATTGTTGTGCTTATTTGTGATTTTGTTTCAGTTGTCCCGACTCCCCACAAACCCAAGAAGAGTAAGTCTTGATAAGGACTTGCAGTATGCTTGCTTGGGTGAAAGCTCCCCCTAGTGGTAGAGGCAAACAACTTTCCAAACAGTCAAACAGTCTTTGAATTGTTGCATGTGAATGCCAGACTTCATCTTTTCATGTCTTGAGATCTCCTTGACAAGTGTTGTCTGGACTGAAAGTACTTACGAGAGTAACTTTGGTAGTATGCATAAATTCACAAAATATTTCAAGGAGAGTTGTAGGTTGGGCTCTGATCAGTATTTCTCCTTCAAATATTTTCTGGATACTGCTCTGAACACAAAGATATTAGCAAAATAGTCAGGGTTTTTTGGGCACTCAGACCTGAAAGGGTTAATGTTACTCCGAAATATTGAAGGGTATCGGCCATCTCAATAGCCAAACCATAGAATGCAGAGGAGAATTGAACCCATTCATACTCAGAGCAGCCTAATAAGGCCTGAGAATTTTGGAAATGTTTTTCTAACAAAAGCTTTTTTTGGAAAATATTTGAAGGAAATATGATAAACAGAAGTCAAACAACAACTCTCCTTCAAAAATTTTGTGAACTTTCGCTTTATTCCCAAGTTATTTTCAAAAGTATGAAAGTAGCAGACCATACTTACTAAAATATTTTCACATTAAAATTTCTATGTATTTCTCATTTTGGTTAAAATGAAACCCTGCTCTGTACTTAGAATTATGAATTCTTGGTAAATACATTTATCAGTGGCTTGTCATTAGTCTTGCAATTCGTTGACATTTAAAAAACAATCTCAGCAAACCATTTGTTGGTATTTATGTTCCTAATTCTAAGAAATCAAATGTTCATTGTGCCTGAGTATCAATTTATAAATCTTTGTTATGTTCAATATCTGCAACCAGTGTATTTTGGACTTCAGATTAGATCTTGTTAGTGATGTTGTGTGTCCTACCCACTAGGTGGTGTCTGCCTATAGTATACCGTAAATTCTCAGAAATTTAGACCACTTTAGGAATTTGGGCCTCTTGAATAATTTTGCAAAATAATTAATGGGAAATCTGGGCAACCCTCGATATGTCGCCAGTTGCCATTTCATAAAATATGGACGTAGCTGTAAATCTTGCCAATACACCAAGGTATTTTCAGAAAACATGGGTCACCCTCCACCTATAAAATTGTAATTATTAAAAAGTGTCCCAAATTACTGAGAATTTATGGTATATGGTAGAAATACTGTCTCTATCTACGTATTTAACCTCCATTCATCTATACCTATAGATAATGGGTACTCATGACAAACTCGAGACATTGCTGACAGTAGTTTGACATCTAGAATTGCACTGCTCTGGTGACCTTTCTATTGTCCAGTTCTCACTTTCACGGTTGTCTACTGTTAACCCTTCAAATGCTGAGGCTACTTTAGTCTAAAGCACAAGGATGCAAGGAATTTTGAAAAGCCATCTAAACCCTGTCATGTTGGTATTCATTGGATAGCTCTCGCTGAGCACTCTCAGATGAGTATCCATGTGCCAAGGTTTCAATCATTTTTCAGGTTTTTTCGCATCATTTTGTGTTGGCCAAATTAGCCGCCAGCAGCATTAGGGTTAAACTGTGGATTGTGTGGTGAAGTTTTGCTGTGTATGAGATTAGACACCTGCAGATCAGAGTGTGGTTTGGTTGGCTTCTCTTGGGTCTTGGTCATCATGTCCTGCTCTGTATAGTGATAAGTTATTCTTTTTCCTCTTTGAATGATATAGAGCAATTGATTAGTATTGAAGCTTAGTGAGCATCCAGTTTTTTTGTAAGATAAATGAAGTTTTCCTTCAACTATCTTTAAACTTCCAAATTGAATTTGAAAGGTTTTTTCAAGTTGTCACAGGCCATATCAGATATCAAATTATTGTTATTATTATCATTATTATTATCATTATTATTATTATTATTATTATTAAAATTATTATTATTATTATTACTATTATAATTATTATTATTATTATTATTATTATTATTATTATTATTATTATTATTATTATTATCATTATTATAATTATCATTATCATTATCACTATTTTATTATTATCATCACCATCATCATTATCATCATCATCATCAACATCATCAACATTGTTTGTTTATTTTGGCCTTAAATTGATATTTGGCTTTTTCAACCTGTTCCAATACCACAAAATATTTGGCATTTGTGAAGAATGATATGATATAGGAGCGATTGATGGGTGTAAGGTCAAATTTTAATTTCTACATAGCAGCTTGATTTTTGAAAAGAAATATCAATTGAAATAGAAATCAATCTTTCCCTATGACTGCACACATAAGTCACCTTTTGACCAGGTCATGTTTAGATCTCAGGAGTATTTTCTGGATGCCTCGATACCTATGGGAAAAACCTCCGAGTAAATTGAAATATAGATTGTTTTTATTACGATAAACTCCTTTGAATATCATTCAAATAATCCTTTTATCAAACTATTGTAAAACTAGCCAGGCCCTCTGCATTGCCCTAGGGATTAATGGGTTACGAAGTTAAAAAGAATTTCCCCCTCCTCTGTAATGTTGACTATATACTTGCTGTATTTTAGATGTGGCTGACTTGGACGAGCCGACAGTATCAGTGCTGCCCTCTCTGGTGTCGAAGGACACCATCGGCACCATGACCCCAGTGGCGGAGTCTGAGGACGGGTCATACACCTCCATCGATCCCAAGGAGGTGCGCAAGGAAACCAGCGTGGCTTTCGTCATGGAAGGCATGGTGCTCGTCCTCAGCAGAGACGACAGCACAGAGGTGAGAAAACCTGGATTTGGAATTAGGAATTTTGTTTAGCTTCATTTTTCTGTCATATTACATTTCATTCATGACTAGCTTATTATTGATGGTCCTCATCCTTAATAGAGATAACAGCACGGAGGTCAGAAAACTTTTTATTTTTTGATAATTTTTTATTGATTTTCAATCATTTCAACAAATAAAGTGGCACAAAATTGGTCCTAAAAAGAGATCAATGTATATTTTACACGTTGTAAATATTATTCATCATACATGTGTCAATATAACTCTGAGGTGAGAAAACTTGGATTTAGAATTAGGAATTTTGTTTCGATTCATTTTTCTTTCATATAAAGGTTTATTTGTGATTAGCCAATTATTAAGGGTGGAGGAATCGAGTACCCAAGGAAAACCACCACCTTACCCCCAAATCACTAACGCGATTAGAACCTGGAGAGTTGTCAGCTTTGTGAGCCAACAAATCATTTCTACCTAATAGATCACAGCACTGTGAGGGAATGCAATTTCCAATAGCTTCATGTGCTGTTTGGGTGCTGCAATTGAACATTTTCCCTATCAACTTTGTTTTAAGAATAGAAATAACAAAATCATCATTATGGTGATAGTTGGAAAATATAAAACTTCAAAACTTAACACACAACTCACTTTCAAAAAATATTGCAAAAGTCTTTTGTTTATTTTGTAGTTATTATGAATATAATTAAAGCATCCAGATGATTTATTTTCAAGGAAAACCTAAGCATGAATGTGTAAAACATACTCTAGCCCTGCCTTACATGAGTGTATAAACATCATTACTGATAGGATTGTCCTCTATTTGATATTTCAGATTGACTCACCTGACAGGGAGAATTACAATGGCCTTTCTCGGTTTGAGATGGGTAAGATCACAGTAGGTGCCATTCTGTACAATGACCGCTCCCTGGAAGTGACGCTGAAGTTACAGTCCGTAATTCTGGACGATATCCGCTCAAACAGTAACCTTGCCATCAAGAGGTATGTACATCTAATAGCAAGAATAATATGCGATAAAGTAATAATTATCAATAGTGGCTGTGTTTATGTTTTGTACACATTTGATTTCTCTCATGGCAATTGTGCCTAATTCTTTTGAAGGATATCAACATTTCAATTTAAATGCACTTGGACAGTAGTAAGGTATCTCTCAAGTTCTGAGAAATAATCAGAGTAAAAGTGTTCATATTAGGAAGTGCTCACATTTCAGATGGCTTTAGCAATTTATTAAGAAAGGCTTAGGTAAGGATTGTGTTCTAAAATAGGAACTGTTCACATTTTGAGGCTTCCCTGTAAGAAGAATATAATAGTATATGTATATATATTAATATATATATATATATATATATATATATATATATATATATATATATATATATATATATATATATATATATATATATATATATATATATATATACATACATATATATATATATATATATATATATGTATATGTATATATATATATATATATATATATATATATATATATATATATATATATATATATATATATATTATATATATACATATATATATATATATATATATATATATATATATATTTTTTTTTTTGATGAATTGAATATTACATCATTATTATGTATTTTATTTTCAGAATCTTCCAATCCAGTATGAAAAAGGGATACAGTGGTATAACCATAGAACCAGTTCCCATGGTGGATTTACTTTATAAATTCAACAAAAATGGTGACCAGAGTAGTAAGTATGATATGATTTGGTCACTCTAAGTATGAAGTTAATCTGTTTTAGTTGAGTGGCAATGGACAAGTAAAAGCTGTTCATCATATCATTGTTTAACCTTTTAAGGTTCTATGTATTCCTAGAAAAGAAGAATTGAATCACTTCACAAAATAAATATTTTGATTTGAAGGGTTGTCAGTTATTGTTGATATATTTAGTTTTCCTCAAAAACATTCACATCATGTACATTTGGTAAAGCTAACAATGAAGCTTGATTGAAATAGATAACAAATATGCAATGAATTTCTCTAATATTTGAAGATGGTAATATGATTAACATTTCTCTTTCCTAGTATTTTCTAAAACCACATCACTATTTGGTATTTTCCAAAAACATCTTTTTTGTGTATTTGCCAAAAACACATCACTATTTTGTTTAAATCAGAAACATATCACCACTTAAGCTGCTGAAGGTATAGGTAGGTTTATAAGAAGATAATTTCTTTGTTGTTTTTCAGTGCGAATCAATGTGGAAAAGATGCGGCTGAATGTGTGTGTGCCATACCTGATGAGTGTCAACCACTTTTTGACCAGCGCCCTGGCCACAGACACCAGCGTGGCGGATCCCCAGTCGCCGCGCCCGGCTAGAGCTAACTCGGCCACCAGCAGGAACTCTATACGTAGTACCACCCAACCTGCGGGCCAGCCCCTGCACAGAACCAATACATTCACCATCACTGGCCAGCTCAAGCAACCAGAGATCGTGCTCTTCGCAGATCCGGCTAACCCTAACAGTAGGGTCCTTGTGCTCAAGGTAAAGTCACACGAAAGATATATTCTACTTTGACTGAAGTTGTTGATGTACAATGGGCATGATGGAACAAAAGAGAATGGGATTTTGGCCATTGTTGCAAGCAAATATGCAGCACACTCGGTCAGGTGTTAAAGTTTGGCTGAAAATGAAAGATATCTATTTTTTTCAACAAATTTAAGAATTATGGAATGATTGAAAATATATATGGCCAATGCTTTGTAGTTACTTCGAAAGATATGCATAACAAAACCATTTTGCTAGAATCGTTACACATTATTATGTTTATTAAGTTTCCTCTCACGTTTACTTTTGCCTTGGATGAAGAAAAGAATGGATATGTAGCGAGAGATCAATTACTATATGCGCTATAGTGAGATGCTGGACTCATGCCAGGAGTCACTGACTGGCAACAGCGCGAGGTCACGTGGGAAAAAGGACCATTCAGGGCTCTCGTATCGATTACATTACAGAGAAACCTGATCTCCACCATCAGCTGGGCACCAACTCTGGGCTATTAGGGGGCTATTACTTGACGCTGGTCGAGGCTAGCATATTCAGGTTGACCGGCTGGTTTTGAATCCACTTGTGTTTGGTCATCTTAGCTTTTGCCTCATTTCAAACTGAAGTAGAAATTCAGTTATAGCCTGGAATCAGACTGTTTACTAAATATTTTGCCTCATTTCAGATGAATGCAGACTTCTGTTTTAGACTTGAACCTGACAGTTTATTGAATATTTTGCCTCATTTCAGATGAATCGCAGACTTCTGTTTTAGACTTGAACCTGACAGTTTATTGAATATTATTTTGCCTTTTTTTTTCAGACAAATGCAGAGTTCAGTTATAGCCTGGAACCAGAGAAGGAGAACACCTCAGCCACTATCCAGGAACTGCAGATCATATCCTGTGTCTACGGCAAGAGGGATCAAACAGCCTCATTGGTGAGACCATCTGCGCTACTCTGCTTCAAAACTTGCAGCAGAGTGTCACACACACATATATGCGTTTGTGGTAACATAACCTAGAAAACCATGCATGCATATATGCCTGCGCAATAATCAAATTCATTTTATGAAGAGCCTAGCTCGTCAATCTAAAAAAAAACATCTACTCAGCTCAATAATTAGCCGATGGCCTATCAGAATGAAGTGCTCGATTCAAGGTTCATTTTGTTTTGTCACATGACTATGGTGGACCAGAATTTCATAAGATCATCAAACATAAACAGCCTGGTACTAGATTTTGGCTAGAAGTCCATTACAATTTGGCATCAGGCATTTGTTGGGGATATTACAATGTGTACTCACACAAGGTTAATCACATGGCATGTGAGAAAGTTGCCAGTGACCTTGAGGCTAGGTGTTGGTTTTCGCCAGGTATTCCAGTTTCTTCCACCAGTTACAACTGGCTAGTCACAACTTAGCCGCAATATGACGAAAGACCAATATTCCAAATTCCGAATCCTGACATATAACTAACAATATTGCTATGTATTTTTCTAGGTGCTGTACCCCTGTGATGTTGATTTCACAAGAACAATGACTAATGATAACAATGGGTTGAGAATGAGTGCTAAGGTGACAGACATCAATCTCCATGTGTCAGCCAGCACTCTGCATATCTTTATGGACGTCACAGAGATGATCAACAAGGAAGATAAGGTATGTATAGATACAGCTTATGTACATTCGACGATTTTCCTGGTTGTCTCAATGAGGCATTCATATATATATATATATATATATATATATAATATATATATATATATATATATATATATATATATATATATATATATATATATATATATATATATATATATATATATATATATAAATGAACAGTAGTAGTTAATTATATATCTTGTTCCTGATGACATTGATAGACTTTCTATAATTTAACCAAAAATGTCAGAATTTTTAAATTCAACCTTGAAATATATCATGCAATTTTTATACACGACAATATGTTTTGATAATTTTCCTGGTTTTCTTTACCTTGTCCTTGTCATACTCTAGAAACTCTTCCTTACTCATCTAGGATACTTCACACTTATGATAACGGAATCCTAAGGATACTAGACCTTGATAGTCTTGTATTTAGATTAATTGACACTGATTTAAGGTTTACCCATGTGTTCTCTGCAGGTTGAGAAAGCCGCTCCTCAGCCTGGCTTTGATCGCGGTGTCAGTGAGACAGATCTGTGGACCACCAAGAAGATAACAGCTGATAAATGGCTGGATGAGCAAGATGGTAAGGCTGAGACAAAGAAAGCTTAAAATGTGGAATATGGTTGTATATTAGATAGTTATCATCATACCTAACATGAAATTCATCTTAGTTTGATTTAAGTATTCTTACATTGCTACATTTGCAGACTTAATATCTCAAAGAATACCTCAAGGCTAAGCTACATTATTTCTTGCATATATATATATATATATATATATATATATATATATATATATATATATATATATATATATATATATATATATATATATATATATATATATATATATATTCCAAGTAAGACATTTTAAACTTTTTCTTGTGTTTTTTTATACGCATGTATAGTTAAGATTTTTCTTGCCTACATCCAGTTTACAAATTTCAAGACGTTTTAAATTTTTCTTGTGTGTTTTTTTGTAGATGGGGATGGTGGTGCAGATCTTCCTGACCTAAGTCCAGTAGTTCCTGCAGCAGAGACCCTGAGTGTGGATGTCAAGCAGGTGCACCTGGTGTTTGAGATAGAGACGGTAGATCAGCATGTGCCCATACTGTGCATGAAGACATCGCTGGAGGCACAGTTACACGATTGGACGAAACAGGTAAGGCAATGCAGTGTGTGGAGTTTAAGTTAACCTTTTTTTACAAGTTTGTTAAAACGTAATAAGATAAATAGAATATTCTTAAATAAGTAAAATATATTTGATAATGAAATGATCAGGAAAATGTTATTCATTTATTTACTTCATAGAAAATGTCCTACAACAATAGGTACTAAATACATTAACATTACAGAAGGCAGCGCAAGATATAAACTTGTTCATGACCTTGTACATACATTCCTTTGACAAATATATTGTAGATTTGGTGCATTAGAAGAATATTGAAGAAATTATACCTGGCATTGGAAAGTCTGATTGTGGTATGATTATTTGTATTAGAGGTGGTCCAAGGTATGGCATTCTTTGTTTTACTGAAGAAATCCAGAAGATATCAAAACCCTTTGTAGCCTGCCTCCCAGGCCATATTCAGATGTCATTCCTCATGGATATACGGCACTGCGGTATGCTATTGTCAGTACAATCCCCTTGTGTGGAATTTGTGTGAACTAAATGGCCAACAGTAGGCCACAAGCCTTTATGTAGGTGTCCACTTGGAGATGAGCTTCTTCAACAAGCCTAGTAGCTAGGCTAAACCCTCGTTATTCCTGATGTGTGGTTGTATTTTTCAGATGCGGTTGAACGCTGAGCTCCACCTGGAGATGAGCTTCTTCAACGAGCAGCTGTCGGTGTGGGAGCCTCTCGTAGAGCCCGTCATGGAGGCCGAGAATGTCTACAGACCATGGGAGGTCCTCATCAAGGTAACACATAATACTCATGCCACCAGCAGAAATGTTTAAAGGACAATTACATCATGAATAAAACATAGGCCCAAATTGTTTCTTAGAGTACTCTCTACTTAAATCCAAGTTCCCATCACTGCCTACCTTCATACAGGAAGTATATTGCTGTTTAAATTCATCCTAACACACAAGAAATGGAGGTACTGGGTAGCTGCTCCTTTAACCCTCCATGTGCTGAGGCAACTTTTGTCTAATAGAGCACAAGGACGCAAAGAATTTTGAAACCCATCTAAATGCAGTCATGTTGGTATTCATTGGATAGCTCTCACTGAGTACTCTCAGATGAGTACCCATTTGCCAGGTTTTCGGTCATGTTTCAGGTTTTTTGCTTCATTTTGTACGAACCAAATTAGCCACCAGCAGCATAAGGGTTATTATTAAACTCCTTGCAGGTGATTCAAGCTCGCGGCCTGCCTTTAGCTTATGCATCTAGTGAGTCAGGTTACGTGGGTGGAGATGACATCGATGGGGAGGTCCATTATCTCATGTCCAAGGCAAAGAACCGCTCGGAAAGTGAGACAGAGACGGATTCCGACACCGGCATGACGGTGATTAGACCAAAGGTCCCAGCTCGTAGGATACGCATGGGAAGTGATCGAAGCTATGGTAAGTTTGTCCGTAAAAACCCTTGAGCACATTAAATTGATTGAGTTTCAAATTGTGAATTTGCTTCAGGTTTATGATTAACATAAATGTGTTGTTTTACTAACTTTTTAAACTAGCAGCTTTGCTTGTACTCTGTTGAATTCATAAAAGGAATAACATGATAATTTGAATGATATGTAAGTTTTTTTCCAGTTCACTGCAATTTGCTTTTTGCCTCAGAATTGTATCATGCTCTTTCTTAAACAAGTGCTTCTGCCAGCCTGTGACTTAACTATGCATAGTAAGTTCCTTAAAATTGTATATATAAATTTAAGAGTAAAGTGGAAATGTACATATGTAGATATCAGTTCAGGTAACGTGTCTTGTTTTCTTTTTTGATGCACTTTTAAAAAGATGTTAATGAATTTTATTGTGGTTGAGTTATTTTATTTCACCTCATACATCCTCATCTTATGATCTAATTATTGCAATATGTTTATTTATTTATCATGCTATTCAGAGACCTATGATATAAATGAACTTTATTTAGGATTGCCTCTTTTCACATATACATATACAACCTAGAATATAAGCAGTATTAAAAAGGGTATTTGAGAGTATCCCCCTTCTGCCATTGTAATTTATGATTCTGGCCGAAATATTTAACCATACTCATTTTTCACTATAACACCTCCTACCCTAATTTGTGATAAAAAGAGGTCTTTGAGAGTACCTCCATCCCCCATCCTAATTTATGATAATACCACAAGTTTTGGAGAGCGACCCAACCCCTACCCTAATTTTTAATAATAAGAGGTGTTTTTGAGAGTACCCCATTCCCTAACCTAATGTATGTTTATGATGATCAGAGAGGTTTTTGAGAGTACCCTCCTACCCTACCCTAATGTATGACAATAAGAGAGGTTTTGAGAGTAATACCCTTCCCTACCCTAATTTATGATAATAAGAGAAGTTTTTGAGAGTATCCCCTACCCTAATTTATGATAATAAGAGAGGTTTTTGAGAGTACCCCCCTTCCCTACCCTGATTTATGATAATAAGAGAGGTTTTGAGAGTACCCCCTTTCCTACCCTATTTTGTTTTGATAAGAGAGGTTTTTGAGAGTACCCCCCTTCCTTACCCTAATTTATGATAATAAGAGAGATTTTTGAGAGTACCCCCTTCCCTACCATTAAATATGATAATAACAGAGATTTTTGAGAGTACCCCCTTCCTTACCCTTAAATATGATAATAACAGAGATTTTTGAGAGTACCCCCTTCCCTACCATTAAATATGATAATAACAGAGATTTTTGAGAGTACCCCCTTCCCTACCATTAAATATGATAATAACAGAGATTTTTGAGAGTACCCACTTCCTTACCCTTAAATATGATAATAACAGAGATTTTTGAGAGTACCCCCTTCCTTACCCTTAAATATGATAATAACAGATTTTTGAGAGTACCCCCTTCCCTACCCTTAAATATGATAATAGCAGGGATTTTTGAGAGTACCCCCCTCCCCTAGCCTCAGCCTACTGTGTGTATTTCCTCCATGTCCTGATCCACTGTGTGTGGCTCCTCCTCCTCCTCCTTTGCAGACTCTGTTAGTCACCACAGTAGCATCCAGGGGGAGTCCGACTCGGAGCCTGAGGGGCTGATTAACACTATCAGTAATAACCTGGACAGCATCTTCAGCAGCGACAGCAGCGACGATGCTGACGTCAGCGAAACCGACGAGGAGATCTTTGACGGGCCCGAGAAGCCGGTCTTCTTAACCGCAACCGGCCCCATACATGTTAATGCTGGTTAGCATATAAATATACATATAATTATGTTTTCTGAACCCTGGAGGTAACAGAAGGCTGAGCAATGACCATATATTCAACAATCAATGAACCTTAGTTTAATTATTAGTTGATCGAATTCAGGGTGCTGATCAGTATGATTTTTGTTTACGCCAAAAAAATGGAATCTTGAGTGATGACAATTCAAATTGACTAGACAAATTTGCAAAAAGCCTGAAAGAAGATTGGCAATCAGTTCAATTAAAGGCTTTCTGAACAACACTCTTGTTGCTTTATCAATGATTCTTTTATTCAATTTTATTTTTGTGTGTGATTCCCTCAGTCTCATCAATCTTTGGGTTTTCGTTGGGTTTTCTGTGACAAAATATACCTCAAAAAAATGTTGTGATCAAAAAAGGTTTCTCAAGTATTCCATCTCATTGTGGATAAGTTACTACATTCAAAACCCTGAAAAAGGCCTTCATTGGTTTGTAAAGAATTTGTACAGCTCTCTGTTACCTCTTTAAGTAGCACCACATCATCATCCTTGAAGCATAGACATATATGGCAAATCCTTAATTCAAGGCACTAATCACATTGCTAAATGTATATCTATTTAGCATTTTGTACTTTAAATACTAACGAGGAAGATAGTGAAAATCAATTTCTGAAATTGATTCATTTTTGACTTTTTAGTTTTCAAAACATTTTTGTGTTTGTACACTTCTGCATATTTCAAGTTACTTACACCACAGATGTGTATAACTATCTAACCACATTATGCTATCATCTGCCATGTATACTGGATGCTTTGGGTGAGCTTTGGTGCTACTTAATCATTATATTTCCTTTTAGTATTTATTTCAGTGTTGTTCACCAGTGGCGCACATTAATCTCTGAACATTAAGGCTTTATCTTGGTGCTGGCTCTCATTGCGTTGCCTTGGTAACATACTACCAGTAGAACCCTTTTAACCAACTCTTGCTTAGAGTTCATCTCAAAAGGCGCCATCTTGTTGCTATGATCAACTTGTTGCTATGATCATATTGTTGCTATGAACAACTGGTTGCTATGATCATCTGGTTGCATTGATAAATATGAGATAAATTTCTTTAACATTTTTTCGCTACCAACTGACAAAGCTACATAGTATTTGAATGCTTTATATTGGTAGTCTACGTGGGGCCCAGTTCCATTTTACTTACAATAACTGGTGGAATGGAATTTTGGTAGTCATCACCCATGAAACACAGTGTCAATGGAAACTTCCTCATCTACTGCAATTTAAGTTTGGATTGTGACCTACCACTGGTTTGGGGTGGAGCAAATCCAAATACCCAAGGAAACCACTGGCTTGCTTTCAATTATAGTAAACCATTGCTGGTTATATGATTAAGAAAAAGACATAGCAGAACAGTATTACTAGATGACATTTTTTCAAAGAAGGTTGTTTTGATAAAGCATTGACTTTTTATGAACTAATTTTTTATAATTGGATTCCTATGGTATATGGTGCAGATCCCGGGTCAACCAATGAAGGCACGCTAGATAAAGCCTGTAATGTGTGCATGCCATTGTGCCACGCCCCCCTCCCGCAGTACAGAAGAAGCCAGCCAGCCAGTCTAGTAGTAGTAGTGTATTGTGTAGTGTGCAGTCAGTATATAAAGCCATTCTAGCATGTATTCCCATACTGTCCTCCTCCGTATTTATCAGGCCTCTTTAGTTCCTGTTGTTGTTCCCGCACTGATGATGATGATGATAATAACGATGGTGCTGAGTTGGCCCTTTTGGGTGAGTAGAGTAGATATTTGTAATAACTTTCCATGTGTAGCTAAGACAGCAAGGCCTTTCATGTCAGCTGACCTAGGGTAGATCTAATTATCTCGCCGCATGCCTAATCAAACATGTGTCATTGACTGTACAAAGTCACAGTGAAGGATCTCCACAGAAATTTCAATTCTAGACATTTAACCCTTCTAATGCTGAGGCTAATTTGGTCCAAAGCACAAGATTTTTGAAAACCATCTAAAGCCTGTCATGTTGGTATTTATTTGAAAGCTCTCACTGAGTACTCTCAGATGAGTACCCATGTGCCAGGGTTTTAGTCATTTTTCAAGTTTTTTGCATCCGTTTTTAGTGGACAAATTAGCCACCAGCAGCATTAGGGTTAAGTGACTGACCAAGGTTCACTTAAATCACTAGGCGAATCTTGTGAAAATTCCTTACCAAGAAGTTGCATGTATAAAAAAGTGAATATCTTAGCAATGCACTTGGGGAGTTAAAGAAAAATTCTGAATGGATTAGATCAAAAGATTATTTGAAAATGCATATTGAATTTCTGGATAGCCAAAAGAAAAAAGATGTTCCCTGCATATATCAATGCTTCACTTATTGTAAGGAATAGCATTTCTTTCAATCATACTGATATGCAAAAAATCCCAGGAGGCAGACAGCTGTTTTAGCTACACCTTTTCTATAAACTGAATATTTTTTCACCTGTTCCTGGTTTTGACCTCTCAATGACACTGAATTGCTTCCAATCCTACCTTATACCTACAATAACGTAGCTACCTAAACACACAATCCCTATCAGTCTTGTCACTTTCAGGGTAATCATGTTATATATAGCACCCCTTGGTCTCAGGCATCTTTTGATATCTTTCCAGATTATTTTCTTAGAAAAGCACCATTCTTTTTTCAGGGAATATAACATTTTCTTGACCTACAAATGCCCTTTTTCATCTCATATTGTACTGGTAACCATACTCATATACTCTGAGCCCCTTCATTGTCTATCAGCCTGTGCAATATTATGAATATGAGAGCATTATATCATAAGCGTCCAAAGGCTGATCTTTTTTTTTTATAAAAACGCTAGATTTTTACTTTTTTTTCTTTGAATTAAATGCAGTTGTTAATACGTAGGTCACCTGGGTGACCCATAGAATAATATCAACTATAATAATGATAACAATGATAATGATAATAATAATAATAATAATAATAATGATAATGATAATGATAATTATAATAATGATAATAATAATAATTATAATAATAATATTAATAATAATAATAATAAAATAATGATTATTATTATTATTATTATTATTATTATTATTGTTATTTTTATTATTATTATTATTGTTATTATTATCATTGTTATTATTATTATTTTTGGAGATGGGTGATCTTCCTGATGAATATATCGATAAGACTTATCACACAGACCTAAATTACTTCATGAATATAGCATCCTTTCTAAATTCATCCTTTCTTTTGGTTATCTATTTCTTTCAGTCTATTTTCTTATAGAACCTTGATCTTTGTAGGTGCTGCATATAGTTATCAGCGTCTGTTTTTGTTGCTTGGGTCTGTTCTTTGCTTATAACCTAACCTGATTTGCCTGTGTTATAGCCTAACATAAATGCAGCTTATAAATTGCTTTTTATGTTATTGTTATTTGATCATCTAAATTGAGAAGTTTAAGTACTTAACTACTAATATTGGTTGCCAATTTTAACAATTTAGCATTGAAAATAAAGAATAAAAATCTAAGTTAAGATATATGCTTTGCTTTGCAGTTAATGAAATTAGTTTTTAAATCTTTAAAAAAAACATATGAAATACATTAATGTATGATATATGAATTAGAAGTATATAAAGTATTGGTATTATAAATCTATGTTCTTGAAGTTTTTAATTTAAGCTAATTAATATTTCATTCAGTTAATAACATGATACTTCTGGATTCTTTACTGGTACTTCCTTTCTATTTATAATTTTGTCACTTCTTTCTTTGGCATTCTTGTGCATTTTGATATAAATGTTTCATTTTTAGGTTCATTATAGTTATACCCATACAAATATTTCATTCATTACTCAAGATATTATGTTCTTGTTTTAGTAAACTAAATGTGGATAAAATGAATCATCCCTAAATTCAATTTAACATATAATTTTATATGATATAGTCTGAAAACCAAATATCATGCATGGAAAAAGGTCTGTTCTTTTATTCTTTCGATAAACCATTACAGAAAATAGTTTTGCCATTAAAATGGTTTGGATGTTAATTCAAGTGAATTAATCTGGGAAATAAAAGTTGGAATGAAAGTTTCTTTGAAGTTGGAACTGCTTAAAAGTCCAATCTGTAATGAAATCATGAAATGTTTATGGCAATATCAGTTGTAAAAAAATATGTTCAATTAATGGTCAAAATCATATCACTAAACCAAACTTTTTTATGATACACATTACCCATCCCTTATCAAATCGCTTGTTCTTTTTCAATTTCCATGGTTTGACTTAAAGCTTGCTTTATTTTAAGTTTCCTTTTGTTTATATGTGCTTTGATCAAACTATTTTGTTTATTTGTTTTTCCTATGATAGGAAATAAGGTCCAAATAGTTTATGGAATGTTTCTTTGTATTTCTCATTTCAAATATGCAGCAAAATACCATGCTAACAGCAGTAATAGATTAATCTCAGAATGGCATAGGACCTCACCAACTTCAGTTATCAATAGTCGAAAAATAGGAAATTGACATTAGAATCTTTATGAATGATGGTTCAAAGATACTATGAACGTAAACTATCCATTTTTTGTTTTATAAACTAATAAACTTTAGTGAACGTAAATGATATTATTCTTTAAATCTATTGAAATTACTCCTGGAATTATTGCACTAAAGAAAAAAATGTATTGTTAGAGTAGTTTTGAAATTTTCCCCAATTCCTAATTCATGTGTATTTAATATGCCAATGTTCTATAAACTGTAGGAATAAGTTTTTCTTCCATTTCAACTATTCATACCCAGAGCATTGATGATTAAGTGTGAAATAAACTAAAAGAAGGCGATAGTTTGGAAGAATTTAATACCTAGAGCATTGACGATTGAGTGTGAGATAAAGTGAAAGATGGCGATATTTCGGAAGAAATTAAAGGGTTGTTTCTTAGAAATGGAGAAACATAAACTATTGACTTTTGTTTAAGGCTTTATATGTATTTGCCGTTATGTCAGCCAATCATGACATGATGCTCTTGGTATGGGTCGGTTAAGTATTGTGATAGTTCTGTTTATTATGCATTCATTTGTCTTTGGTCAGGTCTTCGTAACTCAACTACACTAGTTACGTAACTATATTCTGAACTGCAATACATATTTCACTATACACTAAGTCACTTTTTGCCCAGTTGATGATGCAAATGTTTTACTGCTGATTAGGGCTAAAACTGCTAATACAGAGGGGTTCAAAATCTTTCTAATGAGAACATTTTTGGTTAATTATTTTCTGTTGACAAAAGGCATTTTAAAGTGCTGTATTACTCCTGTCAGTGTTATGTTATTCTTGCACTTATTTTTCAAAAATAAAATACATTTACCTGAAAATAATTGGCATGATGGAAGTTAAATTTGATTGGTTTAAATTAATTATGTACTTACTTGGTATTTACAGAAAAGAGGGGCCACCCTCAACCCATAAAAATCGAAATTATCAAAAAGTGTCCCAAGTTACCAAGAATTTACGGTAATTTATTTTGATTATCTCACTAGGTGCTGAGCCGGGCCCGATGGATGCCACAGACGGCGCTGTAGAGGAGGTGGAGGAACAGGAGAAGATGTGTAACTATGTGGTCATAGACTCACACGATGCCCTTCTCATCAATCTCACACCTAGGGCCATGGATGTCATCATGGATGTGGCTGAGGTAAGGATGTTATGTTACTATATGTGGTCATAGACTCACACGATGCCCTTCTCATCAATCTCACACCTAGGGTCATGGATGTCATCATGGATGTGGCTGAGGTAAGGATGTTATGTTACTATGTGGTCATAGACTCACACGATGCCCTTCTCATCAATCTCACACTTAGGGCCATGGATGTCATCATGGATGTGGCTGAGGTAAGGATGTTATGTTACTGTGTGGCCATAGACTCACACGATGCCCTTCTCATCAATCTCACACCTAGGGCCATGGATGTCATCATGGATGTGGCTGAGGTAAGGATGTTATGTTACTGTGTGGTCATAGACTCACACGATGCCCTTCTCATCAATCTCACACCTAGGGCCATGGATGTCATCATGGATGTGGCTGAGGTAAGGATGTTATGTTACTGTGTGGTCATAGACTCACACGATGCCCTTCTCATCAATCTCACACCTAGGGCCATGGATGTCATCATGGATGTGGCTGAGGTAAGGATGTTATGTTACTGTGTGGTCATAGACTCACACGATGCCCTTCTCATCAATCTCACACCTAGGGCCATGGATGTCATCATGGATGTGGCTGAGGTAAGGATGTTATCCTGCAGTTTCAAGACCCAACCTAGTGCAATTAAGCTACCTGTATTCCATAGTTGATTTACTTATAATATAGCGATCTGAGTCACAATACTAAGATTAGTATAACATACATATTTGAGATTTATTCCATAGATGCTTTACTTGATATGATATATCTATTCGAGATGTATTCAATAGATGCTATAGTATTAGTTCTGTATAATATAATCATCTGAGATGTATTCTATTGATGCTTTACTAATTTATAGTATACCTATCAAAACTATATTCTATAGGTTCTTTCCTACGGATACAATCCATACCTGTGATGTATCCAATAGGTACGGTATATCTTCCTGAGATGTATTCTATTGATGCTTTACTTATTTATAGTATACCTATCAAAACTGTATTCTATAGGTGCTTTCCTACGGATACAATCTATACCTGTGATGTATCCCATAGATACAGCATAACCTCCTGAGATGAGTTCCATTGATCTAAACAGTATTCTGTATGTGCTTTCCTAAGGATACAATACATACCTGTGATGTATTCCATAGATACAGCTTATCTACCTGAGAGGTGACTATTCCATTAATGCTTTACTAACTTAAAGCCTTTACTGTGTATATCTTCAGACCATGATGCAGCCAGCCAGTAGCACTCTGGTATCAGTGAGGGATCTGCCAGGATTTGAAATCTTCAACAAGTTAGAAGTAGGAACCAAAGTCAAGCTCCCACCTGATATCAGGGTAAGTAGAGCATTAAATGTGCCTTCAAATCTTCTCCCATATAGCCCTGCTGACAAGCTGCAGCATTAGGCCTAAAAAAAAGTTGTTTGTTTCCTGTAACCCTACCCTAACAAGTTCTTAATCAAAGAAATCCCTACCCTAAAGTTTTTTCAGCCCTGCTTACTCCCAATCAACGTAAAACATGCATAAAACACACATTTTTGACCAAAAAAATAATGCAAAATTTTTTTTTACCTACCTACCTACCCTATTTTTCTTTGGAACGTTACAGGAAACAAACAATTTCTTTTTTAGGCCTTAGGACACGGGACAGATTTGAGTGATCAGTCATAAGTTATAGGAGTTGATTCTCAATCACATTTAAAGAAAAAAATGCAATTTTACTGTTAATTACTATAACTATAATAATATATCATGAATATACTTTCATCCAGTTCCAATGAAAATTTGCCCCTTGGGCCATGTATAAAACTTTCCCCTTTGAGATTCTATTCCTATTAAAAGAATATTGAAGACAACCTAAAAGCTTGAGTTGAATTTTTTTGTCTAGCATTATTCTACTTTGTTGTAATCCTTAAGTAAATTCAATATCATCCAATAGTTGTGTTATTCATAAGGTGCTTTATTGAAATATTTTGCGCTCTGATATGTATATTAATACTTGAACACATCATTTCATATCATGAACTTATGTTAGACTTGCATAAAGGCTAAGCCAATCTCATTACTTTTTGTGGGTTCCCAAGGCAGTTGGAGCCCACCTTGGCATCACTCACGTCTGTCGCTGTGTATCCCTTTCCTTTGATGTTCGTCTTAATGTATTCTAATGTCCATTACTATTATGTTGAGTACCATTTCCCTTTCATACTTTGACTGATAATAACTTTTAATATAGATATCTATCTTAAATTTTGAGTGGCCTACCTTCTTTGGGTCCCTCTGTATAGCTCTGTTTATGATATCTTTTTGTGTTAATTATTTTATAGTCGTTGTTTTTCAACTGACTATAATCGTAGTTCCTCCTCGTGTCTGAGTTCTTCGTAGCGGTCGCCATCTTGTGTTGTTCGATTAGCTTGTCGCCGGTTTGTAGTGCGGCTTGTTGTAGTGTTCTGGTTTTTGCCGTGGCGTGTGCTGCGGCATGCCCGATTGTCTCAATCGAGCAATTCTCGTCAAGGCGAGCTCTCGTGTGTCAATCGATCTATCCATTGGAATGTTGGTTGTCACGTGTGGGACTTCCCCGATGTCACGTGGGGGCTTCCCCGACCCTATTAGCATAGGCTAGTGACGTCAGCCGGCACATCGGGATTCTCCCCATACAACGTCATCGCAGGCCGCCGCCATGTTTGGTAACTTCCATTAATCAGGAAGTTATCCATCAAATTTGGCGAAATAACTTGGGAATAGGTGATATAGATATCTCACCTATTCTCACATGTTTTTCTCTGTCAGATTGACAAAGAAAAACATCAATATTATACCTCAAATATAAAGTGTGAGGTAAAACACGGCCGAAAATCGATCTATTGCGATGTTGATACCGGCTCGCAGCTAGCAGAGAGTGCTTCCAGTTTTTCGAACGATCGATAGTTCTTTATTCCTGACATCCTAAATTCAAAAAACATAATAATTAGACTAAATGGATGTCAGGGAATAAGAATATCAACTTCGTTTTTCAAAATTAATTTATTTTGTTGCTGAAACGATCATGTAAAACAAGTGCAAAGGAAATTGCTTCGCACGTGTTTAGATCCGCCATTTTGAAAACGGCAGATTTTGCGGTCTCCTCTCTGCACTTTACACGATCCAAATAAATACTTCCCGTGGTTGGATCGTAATTAATAAAACATTTCCTACAAGGCAAGACACATATCTATCTAACAATGTCAATTTTACATTTGTTTATTTGGCGATTAATATAAAAGAGTCATGATTCGAAATAGGTGCATTGCTTACGGCCAACGGATTTCGAAATCGAATTTGCCGTAAACACTAAACAGTGCCTGACAACTGGTGTTGGAGTGTGTTGACCATCATGTTTGAAGCCTTCGAAAAAGGCTATATCTGATGGTACAACACAAAATAAAGACACCATAAGGAGGACAACAAGGTAGGCAATTGATATATGTTTTTATTTTTATTTCTATTGTAGATTTTTACTGCTCTGGGAATTTTATCTCTGTGTTGTTGCGCCTGAAAGTTGGCGAACTTGGGAGTGACAAAATGGCGGCCACAACACTTGCTTTTTATGTTCAATCGTTGATTTGTGGTGCAAAACATGATCGTTTCTAAACAAAAATTACATGTATCGATTGAGGAGGTTTCAATTATATTAGATATCAATGTTTTACAATTAATATTTTCTATTTTCATTTGTTTATAGCGCTCTAACTTTGAGGTAGTTGATCCTTTTGAAGCGCTTTCAGAATTCGTTTCTGGCCAAGACTTATTTGCATTCCCTTTACTTTAGGATTGCTCATGATAAATTAAAACAAGGAAACACACTAATTTTCATATTATATATCAGTTTTTAATAAGCATTCTAAGTATACCATTTTCGAAAAGAAATACTTATGTGCAACTTGAGGAATTTCAGGCTAAAGTAGGGCTAATGCATACCTGATTTTTCATTTATTTTAAATCAAAATCAGCATGCTCTCTGCAAAACCTTAGGTTTACACTGATCAGACATAATATATTCTAAAAGTAATATCTACAAAACAAACAATTAAAAAGAACAAGAACAGTAGTTTTAGGCAGTATTTTTTATTTCAGATTTTTTGTATGATATTTTGCCTTATATGGCTGGAGAGAGTTACAACCCCCTGACAGCGCAACAGCAATGCAACATAATTTGTTGCAAAAAAACAATCCAGTTTGAGGGACAAGCCCCCGTCAGGCAATTCAACTTGTTAAGGGTTAATGGCGATTGTCCCGTGGAGGGCTCATTGCTGCTTTCGCTGTTGGGGTCAATTATATATTCAACGGGGGTTGCTAAGTTAGTCTGGGGCGGACCATTGGGTTCTCATTACACGGCCAGTCATGGCATGGCCATTTTTGCTTACCACGCTGGGTGCTCATGGCGCGGCCAGTCTGCGGCGCGCCCATTTTTGTCTCACCTCGCAGTGGTGCTGTCAGGGCATGGCCATATTTGCTTACCACGCTGGGCTAACATGTGTTTGTCTCACCAAGCTGGGTTCACATGTGTTTGTCTCACCACGCAGTGGTGCGGGACATCTAGGATTTTACCCCGGTGCTAATAAGTCATGTTAGATGCAGAGATATTGTGTTATATTGTTTTATTTTGACAGATTCAGATATATTGTATTATCTTGTTTTATCTTGTGTTATCTGACTTATATATTGGTTCTAGTGTTGAGTACTGTTTGATGATATATTTTAAGAAATAACACACACAGACAAAATTAGCCACCAGCAGCATAAGGGTTAAGTAGCTTTTGAACATGCAATTGGGCTCCCTGGCACGTTAATTTCGAACCCTAGACAAACTCCATTCCTTCCCTGTATCAAGGTGAAATCTATTCAGGATCATGACATACTCTTCCCAGAAAACCTGTCCTTTAACCAGCTCTTCCTTGAAGAAAACCTACATGCAAATAGTTTAAATCAATGGTCTAGGTAAATGGATGAATCATATTCATTGCTTCCATAATTAAAGCAGGTTTTTTGTTTTGTTTCCAGCCTAACCTCCAGACCAATGCATGCCCGATGGCACAAGTGGTCTTACAGAGTGGATAAGCAGATATCTCTGAAAAATGAAATGTCTGCCTCCCCTTCCACGAAGTATCGATCGCTGAATTATTCTTGAATCAAAAGTTGTCTTATTTAACCATCGCTATATTTGTGGTTGTCATCCGACCATATGGGCAACCAGAGCAGAATGGGTTAACCCTTGTGATGCTAAGGCTACTTTTGCCAAAGGCACAGCAACACAAAAATTTTGAAAACCATACAAAACACTATCATGTTGGTATTCATATAAAAGCTCTTGCTGAGTACTATTAGATGAGTACCCATGTGCCAGGGTTTGAGCTATTTTCAGCTTTATTCCCATAATTTAGTATTGACCAAATTAGCCCCCAGCAGCCCAAGGGTTAATGGCGGCCTATGCCTCCTATTCTACACCAATCACAATACTGCAAGTGTGACAGGCATAGCTGTGACACGTGGAAGACAAGAAGAATACGTAAATCAATTGACAATCTCGTCAATTTTCGCCCACCTTCAGAATCTGTTTCAGCATCGACCTTCTCAGGACAATGCCACAAAGGAGAGCTATGACAAGAGATTTGTCGACGTGTTTGATGACACCTGGTCCAAGAGTTTTCGTTGTTCATCATTGGTGATAAACTGCGCCTGCATCGTGTGCTGCGGCGCCAACGTTATTTTCTGGAATGGCTGATTGTGCGACAATGGGGATCGTCAGCGAGACCGGATGAATGGTCTGCATCTTCCCCGCGGCGGCCGCATGCTTTGCGGCGGCACTGGTGGCTACCCCTTTTGGCTGTATCTGCAACTGCTGCAGCTGGCCCGCGCTGAAGACCTGATTGGCGTAGACTTGGTGGAAGTTGTTGGTGGTGATGAGACGGGAGGCCGGAGACATGGAGAGGTTAAAGGTCGTGGCCAGCTGCTGCGGGGTAGCGGAAGCGGCGGCGCTCGACGATTGCTGCGAGGCCAACTGCTGCTGCTTCTGGAGATTCCCAAGAGTCTTTTGGTAGCTGCTGCGGGCTGTTGATATAACATGTCAAATATTTGTAATTGTCTTTATTAATCCATTGATAAACCAATCAGCATATTAATTAGATAAAGTACCTTGACCAGAGAAAATACATGCTAACATTGAACAATACATAACATACAATTTTATTGCATGATACACACTATAATAACCACATCTAATAGCAGACCTTGCATATACAAATTGATTGAGAAATAAATATTCATAAAAGACCATAATAACAGTAACAAAAGGAACCCACAAGCTGACGCTGACAGCGTCTCTCTTGTTTCTTCATATACGGTATTTAGTTACTTTAAACATTTTTGTATGAATAAAGCATATAATAAATTGTAATTAATGTTATGTATTTATTGACTATTTATATAATTTTGGCATTCATCATTTATATAACCATTTATTCTCAGAAGTATCAAATGACCTAAACATTGCACATTTTTGAGTTTTTGCAAAAACAAAACCCATGTCATAAAGTTTGATTTTGGATATTTGCATTGTAATCAAACTCATTTACTACCTGACAATTTACAGAGGAATTGTTGTAAAGAAGTTTCCTTCCACAAATTGTTTTCTATTAGTATGCATATTCAAAGGAATAACAGGCAACCAGTTAATCCTTTTGAAATAATGTTCTAACTGTGTTGTTTCATAATTTAAATCACCATTTATGACTCTTTTGACCCTTTTGAAAAGTTTCGCCAGGTACTCCGGTTTCCTCCACTACTTACAACTGGCTAGTCACGAATTAGCCACAATATGGCATAAATGTGATGAAAAATGAAATTCCAAATTGGTCCATTTTGATAGAAAATCTACCTGAGGATGAATGGTTTTTAATGAAATTAAATTGTATTGTATCTATTTCTATTTATTTATGCATTGTATACTATAAGTTGCTGTATCTACCTTCATATCTTCAAAGTGCTCAGATTAGTCTCAAAAATCACATAAATTTATAATGAAACAAGTCAGAAACATGTAAATAATCATATACATCTACATAGTTGGGCACTTGTGGTCCAGGCAAAATTGTACATTTTTTTCTTGTGTTTAACTTATGGAATTCATTATCAGTACGTATTTAGTGCATGTCCACAACTATATGTTCATGTTCAACTTATTAAGGTATTCTCCTGATAGAGATTTGCAGAAAAAGCTTCCATTGTTCTAGTTATCAACTGATATGAAAGAGTGAAATTTGTTAGTTTATTTGAGCACTGTTGTTGAATATAGAATGGTTTTGCTCCTGTAAAAAATAACCTCTCCAGCTGGCTCTAATAAAGAGTGGCGTGCCGTGTCAAAACATTCAACATCTAGTTTCACCCATGAGGTTTCACCCTTTCAATGCTGAGACTACTTTTGCCCAAAACACAATGATGTTTTTTGAAAGCCATCTAAACCCTGTAATGTTGGTATTCATTGGAAAGCTCTCGCTGAGTACTTTCAGATGAGTACCCATGTGCCAGGGTTTCAATCAATTTTCAGGTTTTTTGCTTCATTTTGTATTGGTCAAATTAGCCACCAGCAGCATCACAAAGGGTTGACCTGCTTTACTCACACACATGCTGCTTGATACATCTAACAACAGGGCTTATTTACATCTATACTTGTAACAAGGTGTGTCTGGCCCTGACATATGACGGAGTTATATTATATGTACAAATATTGAATTTTATACTAAGAATAGTATTTGCTCTGACTTTTTTATCATATCCGTAACAGTCATCAACAACAGCAGTATTTCTTATGGATGGCATGATTTTGATTAATTAGATCTTTGTTTTCCTTACTGTACAAGAATGGATAAAGGATTTTTCTTAGAGCCTGTTTTTTTTTCTTATTTGATTTAAAAATATTCACTAGTTCCTATCAGAAATGATATACCTTTATAGTTAATTTGTTTCAAATGAAGTCTCAGAATCTGCTACCCCACACTAAAAATACTCTTCCCAACAACCTGCCCATAAACTATGAAGATACAATAAGAATTTAACAAGCAAATTAAATATGTCATTAGCCAGGTTTAGATTATAGATTATTGTGGTAAAATACACAAAACTTATAATGATCTATGCAAACACCTCCAACCTAACACCATATCTCTCTTGCTGCTATTAATATGCTAATTATCTTTTGTTTAAAGTTATAGTATCAGGCAGATTTCTTCATCTTTTATTCATAATATTTCGTACAATATGGGAGTTTAATGGATGTCACAATTTCATTTATTCTATATGCAATAATGTGTTTAAGCTTATGGGATAAATACATCTTCCCGAAGATCTCAAGTGCAGTATTACCTTTATACTAGTTCTGGAATACGTATCTCTCTGCCAAAAGCATCTTTTAAAGCATCATGTAAAGGAGAAATATTAAACCAACTCTAACCAACAACTCTCTTAACCCATTCATGCCTTGAGAATTACTTGACCAATGTTGTCTGCACCTGTCATACTTATGGCAATAACTTTTGAATTAAGCATAAATTTGCAAAATATTTGAAGGAGAGTTATAGATGGAGTTCTGATACACAATTCTTCTTCAAATATTATTAAGTATTTCTTTTGTTAGAGACATATTACCAAAATTGTCAGGCTGTTTTGGCTTTTACAGGCATAAATGGGTTAAAGATAAATCGTGACTGTGTCCAATGCATCATCAAAGTATCAATGTGTCCATAAGGTTCTTTCAGTAAAAAAAACACTACTCAAAACCGCTGAAGTATCAAACTACAATCACCAATTCTAATATCTTTACGGAATAAGTCATTGGGTTACAAGGTTTGGGGTATTGCGTAATGAATTTAACTTGGAAGTAACACTTATCTGCTTATTCATTAAAAAAAATTAAGACAAAATAAAAGTGCATTTAAGGAAAATATCATTAGACCAAAAAAGGTAAAATCATTTAAAAAAATCTTTTTCCAAGTAATTTACATAATTAGTTTCCTCTAAGTGAATCAACTGATGTAATCGAATTATTGATATTTTAATATTTTAATTAGTATTTTAACCCTTTGCTTTTCTCATGCAAACTCATAACAACTGCAGTAAACCTTTTTTGTGCTATTTTATATATTTTAACCCTCTAATACCAAATTAAAACCCTTAAACCAATCCTCCATAAACATGGCCTAAACTAAGTTAACTATGTAATATGTCCTGCAATAACAATTTCCTAAGTCTCTTATTCTCTTCTACCCCTGATTTCTTTCTATATAGTGTATATTTCTGGTGCCTTTCAGGTGGACATAGCAGCCCTCGACTCTCAGCCTGTGGCTTTACCCCCTGAATTGCAAGTTGTCCCTCTTGTGGAGGTCAAAGTTGTTTTTACTTGAACATTTATTTCCTTCTCTCGATTTTCTCGATCTCTGCCCTGTTGATTTTTACTACGGTTTTTCTCCTCTCCTGGTCTATGGTTGCACGTTTTTTGTATATTTACCAGATTTTTTTATGGTACACAATTTTCTGGCTTTATTGATAGCATAAAGAGGCTGATATGAAATAACTGTGCTTAGCTGTGGACATGCGACTGATGCAGTCTTTAGCATGGCTTACAAAAAAGACAGGGATCAAATGATTAAAAAAAAGATATATATTTTAAGTTTATGACAAAAAAATAATATTTCTCTGTAATACCCCTCTATGAGATTTTGGATTGAAGAATACACTTTTCACACTTTTTGGCTGTAATGTCTATCATAATAATGGTTATTTTAAATCCTATTTGTGATGAAGTCCCCAAGTTTATCACTATCACATCCCATATATAAGCAGACATTAGCTAGGCAGGTGACTGCACACCTTTGCCTGACTTTTAACCCACCCAAAAGCATTGGCTTTATTTTTCTAACACAATCATCCCAAAATATCCACTCTGTCAATACAAACCATCTGTAATAAACACACACGCCTTTCTTCAAGGATTCCATATCTATTCTCATCCTAGTCATTCAATGAAGTGGGTTATACAAAGGTTAATTCATTCCAATAACAACACTAAGGAACTGAGAGTACTCCCATCTGTAGAGAATTGAAATTGATACCTTTAGGGATGACAGAAATAGCAAGAAATAGACACTAAATGATAAAGCATAAATAGTTGCCATATATTTCGGCTCCTCAACCTTTGTCTGAACTGGTTAAAGGACAAATGCACCATCATGATGATTTAGGTTCAAAATGTGCCTATACCTGTCACTTCCAGCCACTGATATCTCTCAACCAATCAGAAGCAGTGCTGGCAGTCACTTCCTAAGCACCACTTCTGATAATGTCAGCCTCTATACCCAGACTCAGGTCAGTTTTTTACTAACTTTCATAAGCCATATCTGAGGAGTGCTGAGGAGGACAGACGTGCGGGTGGTCTTATTTGAAAGGTGACACGTATAGGCACATTTTGAACCTAAATCATCATGATGGTGCATTTGCAACTAACAAGCAACTGCTGCACGTAACTGATCTGGTCAGCGAGAAATTGACGAATCACAAGGAGAGAAAGTGAAACAACCCTGTGATGTCATCAGCTAGGACTCCTATAAATAACTGGAAAGACAAGTTAATTACCTGTAATTACTGAACCTGCCAATAGTGGGCGATACCGATAAACATGGCAAAACTAGTCCTAAGGCTGTTATACCATTTAACATTACAACACATTTATTTGGTAGGTAGTCAGATCTATAACTTACTGTAAGGTTAACACAGTGCCCAATCTTGGGTGGTCATTCCAATGATGAGAAATCGTTCTTGATTATCACTTAATCAATTAATCAATTTGGATAAAATGAAACCAGCTGCTAAGTACAATTAGAATTGGTGAATGCCTAAAAGGGGCCATCACCTTTTGTCTTGTCATAGATTACTTAAAAAAGTTTACTTCTTAGATTGTCTGATATCATCCTTTGGTTTTTATTTGGGCATCTCGAAGTTATATTATTGGTTGTTGAGAATTTTTTGATTTTGTGTGTGATCTATCCCTTGAATATTAACTATTTATGCTCTTCCCACCAGCTATATATTTTCTACTCATCAGGTTTTTATATAAAGGGTACACTTTTCAATTTTTTTTGTAAAAAATGTGCATTTAAAAAAACATGATTTTTTTCTTATTTGGTTGAAAATTAATCTTGTAATACAACACCTTCTATGGAAATACTTTATCCCTGATTCACCTTGTTTTTTTATACGGATATCACTTTTTAGATAATATTTCGGTAAATGAGAATCCATTTAAGACTTTTGTTAGAAGGGGTGTGGTTTTTAGCAAACATAACTGGAATTTTCTTGGATCTCCTGTAGTTATACTGGCATTCTCCAAGATGTTTCTAGGCATCACTGTTACAGATTTTATACAGATATTTGCACACTTAACCCTTCCAATGCTGAGGCTACTTTCGTCACTAAAACTCAAAGATTTTTGAAAAATATCTAAACCCTGTCATGTTGGTACTCATTGGATAGCCCTCACGAAGTACTCTCAGATGAGTACCCATATGCCAGGGTTTCAGTCATTTTTCAGGGTTTTTTGCATCATTTTGTATTGGCCAAATTAGCCACCAGCAGCATAAGGGTTAAGGAGATTGGTGATTGATTAAATCCCACACACAGAAACACAAATGGATTAGGGGTTTAAGTTCAGATTCCCTCCCCAACACAACTATGAGATATAATGAGAAACGTTAAAGTCCCTTACAAAAAAATTGGAACATTTTGTGCCACGGAGTGTGGCACAGAAGGTTTTTCTGTGGTACAAGTGTGTCTGATTGGTGGCCTATAGTCGTGAATTGAAACGCTACACACAACTTAACCACTACTTGGTAGATGTGTGGTATCAGCGTTTCTGCCACATAACCTCAAAAGTACCACACAATTACCAACCATTGGTAGGAACTTGGCTAACTGGTGGTTCCTCATTTAACTAGAATTGACATATAGAGTATGTACATTTTACCCAATTTTTATTTCATTTACTGTCCACCAGGTGGCACCATAGGTTTATCAAATCGTAATTGGGTCAACTAGTGGTTATGTGTGGGTAGGAAGGGGTGACTACCAGGTGGCACTATGATTGGTCAACTAGTGGTTATGGGTGGGTAGGAAGGGGTGACTACCAGGTGGCATCAGGATTGGGTCTATTGAGTGGTCATGGCTGGATAGAAAGGGGTGACTACATATGACACTCCAATACCACTATTTGGCCATTTATGGGCATGTACCACATGATTTCCTTCTTTATAGAAACAAAATGAAATTTCAAATACTGAATACATACCTTTTTAAAGTATATTCTTTAAAGTATATTTTTTCTATTCATAATATTTGTGTCCTTTGAATATGGTTTGAAAATATCATATATTGTACATATTAATGGGCCTACCAACAGTGAAGGGGGCAATATCTTGAAAGCTTAAATCCTGATTTTTTCAGGAAAAAATCTCAATTTGCCCTAATCTAAAGATCTGCTTGTCAGATTCCAGCAAGATTTGACATGGAAATTCTTATTATGATGTGGATGAATATTTTTTGTTTGTGTTAGGCTGGTGGCCAAATGTCAGAATTATACTTTTGGATGGCATTTCTTGTTACAAGTCATCATCCCTGCTTATTCATCTCTACATAGGGAATTTTTGGGCATTTATGCAAAAAATCACCAAAAAAGCATGTTTTTGGGATTTCCTTCTAAAAAACTCATTTATCATGATAGAAACTCAAAACTTGCTACAAATGTGTTCAAGAGGATGCTTTTGATCTTAGAACATGTTGCATTAGCGTGACTTCAATGCTGTGAGTGATTTTAGGTCAAAAATCACCAGAATTGAGTTATTTTTGTTATTTCCCACAATTTGAATGTCATCCTGTGGACTATTCCTTCCAAACTCTCAACCCAATAGTTTCGGCTCAGAAAACTACCCAAGAAGGTGTAGATACAGAAAGCGAGTTATATTTGAATGTTTTCATGATATGCAACCTTTTGGAGCATTTTACAGAAAAATGGCATTAAAACTAGTGATTTTAGGGGTTTGCTTTTAGAAGGTGCTATTTTCATAGTAAGAACTTATAACTTGCCACAAATGATTTCATTGAGATGTCTATAATTATCAAATGCTTTGTGCTAGTATGAAATGTATCTGACCCCTGCTGTGAGTGAGTTTAGTGTAAAAACCTTTAAAATAGTAGGATTTTTGTAATTTCCCACAGCTTGAATGTCATCTTGTGGACAATTTCAATCTCTCAACGAAATAGTTTTGGTTTAGAAAATTACCCAAGATGGTGTAGATACAGAAAGGGAATTATGTTTGAATATTTTCATGATATGCAACGTTTTGGGGCATTTTACAGAATAAATAGCATAAAACTTGTGATTTTAGGGATTTGCTTCTGGAAAGTGCAATTTTCATAGTAGGAACTCAAAACTTGCCACAAATGATTTCATAAGGATGTCTACAATAATTGAATGTTTTGTGTTAATCTGAAATGTATCTTACCCCTGCTGTTAGAGATTTTGGGGTAAAAACATATAAAATAGTAGGGTTTTTGTAATTTCTTACAACTTGAATGTCATCCTGTGGACTATTCCAAACTCTCAACGAAATAGTTTTGGTTTAGAAAATTACCCAAGAAGTTGTAGATACAGAAAAGGAATTATGTTTGAATATTTTCATGATATGCAACGTTTGGGGCATTTTACAGAATAAATGGCATAAAACTAGTGATTTTAGGGATTTGCTTCTGGAAAGTGCAATTTTCATAGTAGGAACTCAAAACTTGCCACAAATGATTTCATAAGGATGTCTACAATAATTGAATGTTTTGTGTTAATCTGAAATGTATCTTACCCCTGCTGTGAGAGATTTTGGGGTAAAAACATATAAAATAGTAGGGTTTTTGTAATTTCCCACAACTTGAATGTCATCCTGTGGACTATTCCTAACTCTCAACGAAATAGTTTTGGTTTAGAAAATTACCCAAGAAGGTGTAGATACAGAAAGTGAGTCATGTTTGCATATTGTCATGACATGATACATTTCGGGTTAATTTACAGAAAAAATGGCATAAAACAGGTGATTTTAGGGATTTGCTTCTGGAAAGTGCAATTTTCATAGTAGTTACTCAAAACTTGCCACAAATGATTTCATAAGGATGTATATTATAATTATTGAATGTTTTGTGTTGGTAAGAAATGTATCTGACCCCTGCTGTGAGTGAGTTTAGGGTAAAAACCTTTAAAATAGTAGGATTTTTGTAATTTCCCACAGCTTGAATGTCATCTTGTGGACAATTTCAATCTCTCAACGAAATAGTTTTGGTTTAGAAAATTACCCAAGATGGTGTAGATACAGAAAGGGAATTATGTTTGAATATTTTCATGATATGCAACGTTTTGGGGCATTTTACAGAATAAATAGCACAAAACTTGTGATTTTAGGGATTTGCTTCTGGAAAGTGCAATTTTCATAGTAGGAACTCAAAACTTGCCACAAATGATTTCATAAGGATGTCTACAATAATTGAATGTTTTGTGTTAATCTGAAATGTATCTTACCCCTGCTGTTAGAGATTTTGGGGTAAAAACATATAAAATAGTAGGGTTTTTGTAATTTCTTACAACTTGAATGTCATCCTGTGGACTATTCCAAACTCTCAACGAAATAGTTTTGGTTTAGAAAATTACCCAAGAAGTTGTAGATACAGAAAAGGAATTATGTTTGAATATTTTCATGATATGCAACGTTTGGGGCATTTTACAGAATAAATGGCATAAAACTAGTGATTTTAGGGATTTGCTTCTGGAAAGTGCAATTTTCATAGTAGGAACTCAAAACTTGCCACAAATGATTTCATAAGGATGTCTACAATAATTGAATGTTTTGTGTTAATCTGAAATGTATCTTACCCCTGCTGTGAGAGATTTTGGGGTAAAAACATATAAAATAGTAGGGTTTTTGTAATTTCCCACAACTTGAATGTCATCCTGTGGACTATTCCTAACTCTCAACGAAATAGTTTTGGTTTAGAAAATTACCCAAGAAGGTGTAGATACAGAAAGTGAGTCATGTTTGCATATTGTCATGACATGATACATTTCGGGTTAATTTACAGAAAAAATGGCATAAAACAGGTGATTTTAGGGATTTGCTTCTGGAAAGTGCAATTTTCATAGTAGTTACTCAAAACTTGCCACAAATGATTTCATAAGGATGTATATTATAATTATTGAATGTTTTGTGTTGGTAAGAAATGTATCTGACCCCTGCTGTGAGAGATTTTGGGATAAAAATCTATAAAATATTAGGATTTTTGTGAATTTCTCATATCTGAACAAAGGTATATTATATCTTATACCAACATTCTTGCCTGATGTTGTTGTTACAGAAAATTAACCAAGTATTGGCAGATAAGGGAAAAAAGTTATTTTTCATCCTCAATACAATTACCATGACATTGTATACGGATATTATACCTTATTTCAATAAGTTAATACATGTTTAGGGTTGTAATCTTAGTATATTTTGGTCTTCCTTAAAAAATAGTTTACCCAAAAAAATTTGACAATTGCCAATTTTGTTCACCTAGTTTCAAAATCCTGGCTAAGATCATGTGTTATGTAATATTGGGAAATAATATAGTGCCATGATTCTATAACACTCATTTGATTTTTTTCCCATCAAAATTTTAACAAAATAGTTATGCCTTTTAGTATCTTTAAAGAAATGGTAATATTTCAGTGGCAGGTTGAATCCCCACATATCAGAAACTTGCTTTACCTAAAACTCTTCATCAATGGCATCACCATGGTCACATATTGAACAAAGAACAAAACAATAAATGGTAATCATTCTTTTATTTCAGGAAATTAGGCTTTTCACAAAAGTTAAAGAAATGTTTATTTGCAACATAGACAAATACAATTGCAAATGAAACCTCAAAAATGCCATATCTGCCTTTTATTGGCAAAATGAGCCAATCTATTATTTCCATCTATCAACGGCATCACTATGTTCACATACTGAACAAAGAACAAAAATGTAAATGGTATTCAATACTGTGTTTATTGTTATTCTTTATACAAATTCTATAATTCTATAACTACCACCCCAAAATATATATTAAGCCAATATTGTAGTGACAAAAAGCTTTATCTGTCAGAGATTTCTTGAAAGTGTATCTTTATTTTCAATACAGTGCAAGTATAATTTTCATTAAAACATCGAAAGTGTCATACCTGGCATAAAATGGCAAAATGAGGATGCATTACATTCTTTTATTTACCACTAAAAATAAACTTGTCCTGCAGACAGTAACCATGGTATATATAAAAATTCATTTTATACCAAAATAATTTCAGAGCATAATTATGATTTCATTATCAAATACAAAATCTCAAAATCACCTACAGGAGTATTTTTTAACAAAAAGAAATTTCTATTGCACTCGCACAGAGTGCAGATGTAAAGAAAAGACATCCATGTACAGCCAGCACATTTGGCAAACATACATGACAAATGGTAGAAAGGGATCCTTTATATATGAGATAGAGCGAACTTTTTATTTCCACTTTTTTCACAGATTTAAAGTGTATTCTGAACTGTGTGTCCTCTTCTGTGTCTGTACCTTGAATGGAGCGCCTCCCTTCTGTATGTCAGCCTGTAATATAAAGAATAAATCTGTCAAAAGCAGGCATTGATAAGTATGATTTCAAGAGGTCTATTTTATGAGTAAAAACATTTCAGGACCATAAATAGATGCTTAGGATAACATAATATTATTAGGTCATATGATGTACAATTTGCAGTGTCCGTTCTAGAGAAATATTGGTTATGGACAGTGATGAGAGACAGTAATGAATTTACCGAGAGCACTAAGATCATTCAGTATTGTGTAAATCCTTAAAGAGAAAGAACACACTTGTAATAAGATATATTGATTAAGCATTCCCCTAAAACGTAGACAATTAAGGTTGCTGTGTTCCTAATTATTCTAGTTATGGAACTATGTATCTGAACAATCGCCTGGTCAAGATGTGGTAAGGTGGTGGTCAGAGCGTGGCAGAGACGTGGTCAGGTGGTGGTCAGAGCGTGGCAGAGACATGGTCAGGTGGTGGTCAGAGCGTGGCAGAGACGTGTACCGGTCAGGCAAGACACGTCTCTGCCACGTCCCAACCACGGGTCATTGTCAATACGATATGTATCAATGAGATTCATATATAGCAAGGAGGGGGCGGAAGTAGTTGGATTAGTAAGATTTGACCACCCAGCTATCTGGACAGCACCATCAGAGAAGGAGCGCACTGGTAATAGGGAGCTCTTTATCATATTAATTCCCAGGGAGTAATAGGGAGACCCTTCATAGTGATGAAAGACAGGAGTAGTTGATTTTCACTGCTTAGACCACCCAGCTATTGGGGCAGCCCTAACAGAGTGCTCTGCTTATAATGCACACTGTATATACTATTGAATTTATTAGCAGGGTAATAGTGGGAAACCTTTCATAGTGAGGACAGACAAGAGGAATTGATTCAGTATAGTTAAACGGCTAGGCTATTGGGGCAGCCCAAACAGAAATGAGTACACTCGACTTGTCATAAAAGAATACAGTGACTAGGTGCTATGCTCACATAGATACAAATCAAGATTGCTGTGTCCCTTATCATTCTAGTTCTGGAACTACATGTATCTGGACAATTGCCTGGTCAAGACGTGGTCAGGTGGTGGTCAGAGCGTGGCAGAGATGTGGTCAGAGCGTGGCAGAGACGTGGTCAGGTGGTGGTCAGAGCGTGGCAGAGACGTGTACCGGTCAGGCAAGACACGTCTCTGCCACGTCCCAACCACGGGTCATTGTCAATATGATATGTATCAATGAGATTCATATATAGCAAGGAGGGGGCGGAAGTAGTTGGTTTAGTAAGATTTGACCACCCAGCTATTCGGGCAGCACCATCAGAGAAGGGGCACACTGGTAAGAGGGATCACTTTATCATATCAATTCCCAGGGAGTAATAGGGAGACCTTTCATAGTGATGAGAGACAGGAGTAGTTGATTTTCACTGCTTAGACCACCCAGCTATTGGGGCAGCCCTAACAGAGTGCTCTGCTAATAATGCTCACTGTATATACTATTGAATTTATTAGCAGGGTAATAGTGGGAAACCTTTCATAGTGAGGACAGACAAGAGGAATTGATTCAGTATAGTTAAACGGCTAGGCTATTGGGGCAGCCCAAACAGAAATGAGAACACTTGACTTGTCATAAAAGAATGCAGTGACTAGGTGCTATGCTCACATAGATACACATCAAGATTGCTGTGTCCCTTATAATTCTAGTTCTGGAACTATATGTATCTGGACAATTGCCTGGTCAAGACGTGGTCAGGTGGTGGTCAGGTGGTGGTCAGTGCGTGGCAGAGACGTGGTCAGAGCGTGGCAGAGACGTGGTCAGGTGGTGGTCAGAGCGTGGCAGAGACGTGTACCGGTCAGGCAAGACACGTCTCTGCCACGTCCCAACCACGGGTCATTGTCAATATGATATGTATCAATGAGATTCATATATAGCAAGGAGGGGGCGGTAGTAGTTGGTTTAGTAAGATTTGACCACCCAGCTATCTGGGCAGCACCATCAGAGAAGGAGCGCACTGGTAATAGGGAGCTCTTTATCATATTAATTCCCAGGGAGTAATAGGGAGACCCTTCATAGTGATGAAAGACAGGAGTAGTTGATTTTCACTGCTTAGACCACCCAGCTATTGGGGCAGCCCTAACAGAGTGCTCTGCTTATAATGCTCACTGTATATACTATTGAATTTATTAGCAGGGTAATAGTGGGAAACCTTTCATAGTGAGGACAGACAAGAGGAATTGATTCAGTATAGTTAAACGGCTAGGCTATTGGGGCAGCCCAAACAGAAATGAGTACACTTGACTTGTCATAAAAGAATGCAGTGACTAGGTGCTATGCTCACATAGATACACATCAAGATTGCTGTGTCCCTTATAATTCTAGTTCTGGAACTATATGTATCTGGACAATTGCCTGGTCAAGACGTGGTCAGAGCGTGGTCAGGTGGTGGTCAGTGCGTGGCAGAGACGTGGTCAGGTGGTGGTCAGAGCGTGGCAGAGACGTGTACCGGTCAGGCAAGACACGTCTCTGCCACGTCCCAACCACGGGTCATTGTCAATATGATATGTATCAATGAGATTCATATATAGCAAGGAGGGGGCGGTAGTAGTTGGATTAGTAAGATTTGACCACCCAGCTATCTGGGCAGCACCATCAGAGAAGGAGCGCACTGGTAATAGGGAGCTCTTTATCATATTAATTCCCAGGGAGTAATAGGGAGACCCTTCATAGTGATGAAAGACAGGAGTAGTTGATTTTCACTGCTTAGACCACCCAGCTATTGGGGCAGCCCTAACAGAGTGCTCTGCTTATAATGCACACTGTATATACTATTGAATTTATTAGCAGGGTAATAGTGGGAAACCTTTCATAGTGAGGACAGACAAGAGGAATTGATTCAGTATAGTTAAACGGCTAGGCTATTGGGGCAGCCCAAACAGAAATGAGTACACTTGACTTGTCATAAAAGAATACAGTGACTAGGTGCTATGCTCACATAGATACAAATCAAGATTGCTGTGTCCCTTATCATTCTAGTTCTGGAACTACATGTATCTGGACAATTGCCTGGTCAAGACGTGGTCAGGTGGTGGTCAGAGCGTGGCAGAGATGTGGTCAGAGCGTGGCAGAGACGTGGTCAGGTGGTGGTCAGAGCGTGGCAGAGACGTGGTCAGAGCGTGGCAGAGACGTGGTCAGGTGGTGGTCAGAGCGTGGCAGAGACGTGTACCGGTCAGGTAAGACACGTCTCTGCCACGTCCCAACCACAAGTCATTGTCAATATAACATGCATTAATACAAAGTAAATGGAGATAATTTATAGTGATGAGAGGGAAAGAGTGAGTAGCACTGGTCTGACGCTTAGATTTCAGGCTAAGGGCCCGAAAATGTCTTTCAATAGAGAATAGTGGTCAAAAACAGGATTTCTGGTTATTTTTCATACTATTTTGGGCCCCTAGACTGAAAAATCTAGGGGCCCACAGCAAAATCTAGGGGCATATGCCCCCGGGCCCCTGGGAAAGTCGAACCCTGAGTAGGCGATTTGATAAGCTTTGATCACCCAGCTATTGGGGCAGCCACTACAAGATTACGCGCACTGATAACGGGGATCACTGTATCATATTTATTCCCATGGAGATCCTTCATAGCCATGAGAGACAGGAGTAGTTGATTTGAACTTATTAGTCTACCCAGCTCTTGGGGTAGCCCCAAAGAAGGGCTCTGCTTATTATGGTCACTGTATATATATATGATAACAATAAGCATGAATCCTTTCAAAATGAGGCAAGACAAGAGTAGCTATCTGGGTCAAGCATCCTGTTGGCTAGCACTAATCTTGGTCATATTTGTGCCTCTTATCTAGGTCAAGCATCCATTGTGAGTCAGGAAATACTCCAATGATACCAAAAAGAATTATTTAGGAAGCATTAATATTTACAGTTGTATATCATACCTTAAATTCTACTCCTAGAATATTTTAAGCAAATTTGTATATTTCTGATTAAAAATATACTTAGAAATTATGGTTATTTTCTGGCAAGGGCATGGTGTTAGACTAGACAAAGACAATACATACAAAAACTTACCTGAGCAATTGTTTCCCCTGTTGTTCGTAGTCACTCTTGTTTCCAATTCAACCATCATCTAAATGCTGCCATCAGTGGTGAAATGCAAACTGCAACAAAAGTTGTCCAAAATCTTAGGGCACCCTAATAAATAACATTATGTAATTTTATGTAATGATATGAATAAGCATTAATAAGTGTTTCATATATAAACTCATATTTCATGATTAAACTACCTATATTCAAGTACCTGAACCTAATTAGGTTACATATTTTATGTTTGAACATGTTAATGTAGAGGAAAAGTTAAGATATAGGTTACCATGCTTTTGTCATTTTTAAGATTTTCCTTAACTAAGTCCTGAAATAATGGTTAGTACATACCTGCATCTGAGAAGTTATCATCCATCCTAGAACATCCTTAGGGCCGGTAAAAATGGTGGAGAACAGCCTGGAGATGCTGCTTCAGCAATGATGTAAGTGTGAATGTATCAAAACTACCCTACTGCTTGGTCACATGGTAGGCAGGACCTACTGTGATTGGTCCGTAGGGCAGTGTAGATATTTCAAAAATAATTCCCTGCAGAATCTAGGTCAGGCCCCTGCACCAGCAGGCACTGTGCTTATCAGCAGTCTGATTTCCTGCTTAACCCCAGCAGGCTCAGCCTAGACGGCACCGGCTGGGACTGAAGAAGCAAAGCACTTTCCTGTCTTGTGCTTATCAGCAGTCTGATATCCTGCTTCATCCCAGGGGGGTGTAACAGACAGGTCAGTCTGTGGCTGTGGCGTCTAGCATCCCCTTGTGGGATCATACCTATGATTGAGGGTGGACATCAGACTTTCACATAGGGATATTTTGGGGATCTGACTCTAAAACATTCTATACTTAAGAGTAAAAACTGCAAACCTCACAGTAGTATTCATTGAAGGGTATTGCCTGAAGCTGCTAAAAATAAATATTATGAAATGTACCAATGGTGCCTGATTTTAGGGTGTTTTTTATCTTAGATGAATGAAAAATGGATTGGTTGCCACAGATCAATTACCATACTGCCCATTGTAAAGCCCTGGACACATAATCTCGCCTCAGTGTGACATCACTTGGAGACAGACAAATGAGGGCGTTTGTATTTGTTTGAGAAAGATGCTCAAACATATATGCAGAACGGACACCTTGACTGGTTCTCTTAACCCTTATGATACTGGTGGTTAATTTGGCCAATACAAAATAATGCAAAAAACCTGAAAAATCAGAAATAATCCTGTTCAACCCAAAAACAAAAAGAAATTCTCAGTTCAAATTCAGTTAACCCCTCTCTCTGAACCAAAAAAAAAAGAATACTCCAGTATAATTCAAATTCAGGATAAAAAACCTGTTTAATTCAAAATCTGAAAAAAACTCCAGTGCGATTTGAAGTCAGGAAAAATCTTATTCAATTCAAATTCAGAAAACTCCTGTTTGAGTAAAAGTCAGATGTATCTATACAGGACCATGATTTCCATTAAAGCTGGATTGGAATTATTATTATTATCATTTATTAGTTTTATTTTCATTTTATTGTTATTATTCTTATTATCATTATTATTATTAGTAGTAGTAGTAGTAGTAGTAGTAGTTGATAGATTTAGGCCTAAGTTTGAAGTCGCTGCTGGTATTGAATTTGGAAGACTGGGGCTGAGGAGGATGAATACCCTAAGCCCCCACCAGACCAAAACCAATTGCCTTCTTATAAGCCGTACATGTTTCCTTATAATGAGCCATTTCATGCCTGTAGATCTCCTTGACAAATGATTTCTGGACCCATGATACTAGTGAAAGTAACTTTGTTATGAATCATAAATTCATAAAGAATTTGAAGGAGAGTTGTGGAGTGGATTCTGGTCAACATTTTTCCTTCAAATATCTTTTAATAACTGCTTTTATTAGAGAGATATCAACAAACTTGTCAGACGATGAGTTAAGGTCTCCTTTTCTTTATCAGACATATATGTAAATTTCCTTAACACATGCTGCTGGTGGCTATAATATTGCCAATACAAAATGACACAAATAGCTGAAATATGACTGAAACCTGGCATATGGGTACTCAGCAAGAGCTATCCAATGAATACCAACATGACAGGGTATAAATGGTTTTCAAAAAATCTCTGCATTCTTGTTCTTTGGACGATAGTATAGCCTAAGCATTGAAAAGGTTAATATTTAGTAAGGTAATTGACTGAGAGTTACAGTTTGTGTTTAGTTTAACTAGTGCTCTTCAAATAATTTTCAATTATTAATTTATCTTATTGGTTATGTCAAATGTTGTCAGATTATGTGTTCACTCCAGATATATATTTTTTTGACTAATCCATGCTTAGAGCCAGTGTCTTAGCCAGGATTTAGAAACTGGGTGCCTAAAATTGGCAGTTGTAAAATTTTTGGGCGTCCAAATTTTTAAGGGGGATCACAATATACTCATATTTCAACCATAAACATGTATAAATTCATCAAAATAAGGCATGATAGCATTAAACAATGTCATGGGAATTATAAGGAGATGAAAAAGATGGAATTATAAGCTTGAAATTGAGATTTTTGAAAATTCCACACCAAAATATCTGGGTGTCCTGAGGGGTTCTTTTAAAGGGTTTGGGTGTCCAAAAAGACACGCAGACGCCCTGCTGGCTAAGACCATGCTTAGAGCTTTGATTTCAATTGCTCCGACACTTTCAACAAAACCTGAGGATGAGGCATAATTTTGAAATGTAAATAATTTGAAAGTTGCAGTTAACAATACAATTAACATTTTTACTTTAACCCAGTCATGCCTAGAGATTTTCTTGGCAGGGGTGTCGTTTGGACCTCAAGGTATATTTGAATGTAATTTTGGAATTACCGTAAATTCTCGCAAATCTTGGACACTTTTTATTAGTTACGATTTTCCGTGGCTGATGCTGGCCGAAATTTTACGAAAAAAGCGTTCAAAGCTCAGACACTGTGGACGAAATTCGCCAATTATCAATTGAAACGAACGCTAGATGAAAAATCGATCACTAACTTTGTAAAAAAAATGGAAAAAAATATGTGCAGGAACATTGCTTATTATTTTCTGCTCAAATTTCTCCATCAGGTATTTCATGATAAGTAATCTTGTTAGAGAGATATCACCAAAAAAGTCATGCAGTTTTGGGGGCTACAGGCATAAATGGGTTAATGATAAAGATTTCAATAACAAAGTCAGGCCTTTTTAGTTTGTACAGGCAAGAATAACCATCACCCTTATGCTGATAGTGGCTAATTTGGCCAAAACAAAAATGATGCAAAGAAACTTTAAAAATAACTGAAACCCTGCCACATGGGTACTCATCTGAGAGTACTCAGTGAGAGCTATCCAATGAATACCAACATCAGAGGGTTTAGATGGTTTTCAAAAATCTTTGCGTCCTTGTCCTTTGGATGAAAGTATAACCTCAGCATTGGAAGGGTAAATGAAGCTTTCTCCCCATAACATCTGATTATAGACAAATTTATTTGAAATATTTCAAAAGGGCTAGGTTGGGATCTTAAACTAATGTTTTTACCTCAATATCATTCAAAATATACTTTATTCAACAAGATATCAGCATCGCTGAGGCTACTTTCATTCAAAGCGCAATGACTCAAAGATTATTGAAAACCATTTAAACCCTGTCATGTTGGTATTCATTGGATAGCTCTCACTGAGTATTATCATCATCATCATCGTGAATATAGCTATAGTGTGGAAGTAAATTTTTTCTATCATCATTATCTTCATCATAATCATAATGAATATAGCTATAATGTAGAAGTCAATTTTATCATTGTCATCATCATCATCATGACTATAGCTAAGGTGCGGAAGTGAATTTTATCAGCCTTATCATCATTATCATCATCCTAAATAGAGCTAAGGTGTAGAAGTCAATTTTATCATCGTCATCATCATCAATATTATCATCATCATCGTAAATATAGCTAAGGTGCAGAAGTCAATTTTATCATCGTCATCATCAGCATCTTCATCATTATCGTAAATAAAGCTAAGGTGCAGAAGTCAATTTCATCATCGTCATCATCATCATCTTGATGAATATAGCTAAGGTGTAGAAGTCAATTTTATTGTCATCATCATCATCATCATCAATATAGCTTGAGTGTAGAGGTCAAATTTATCATCATCAGCATGAACATAGCCAAGGTGTATAAGTCCATTTTATCATCATCATCATCAACATCCTCATTATCATGAATATAGCTAAAGTGTATAAGTCAATTTTACTATCATCTTGATCATCATGAATATAGCTAAGGTGTAGAGGTCAATTTTATCATCATGATCATAATGAATATAGCTAAGGTGTAGAGGTCAATTTTATCATCATGATCATCATAAACAACACGGCACAAAGAAATAGATTTTCCAAAAATACATGCATTGCTGCAGAGAAATAATTGCCAAATGATCATGTACAAGGTGCACATTGAAAAAAAGGAATTGCTCTTTCCTCTTCCCAAAATCCAATTAATAGACCAATAACTTAGCAAATAAATAAAATCTTCAGCAATTATATGGCCCAAAAAGGGAGTTGATCAGTAAGCTTTTTTTCCGTCCGATTTTTTGAGGGGTAAATACCTGATATTCTTTTAATACTAAGATTTTTATGGCAATGCATGGTACCCATGTCTATGAAAATGGTCCATTACAGGATGTGGCCCCAGTGCCAGTCGTCCTGGCCACCACACTAGTGGAATCTCCAGGACGATCGCACACTGGATACAGCTGTGCTTCCTGTCATTCGCACTCCCTAGAGAACGCTACCCACCTGGCCGGCACTGGCATGCAGGTCCATATCTATATGGGTCAAATGCAGCCAGCTAGTAGTAGTGTAGGATAGAGTGTTGACACTACATAATGTGACAGCCATACAGATTTCCACTTGCTGTTGCAGCAGAAAATTGAGTATAAAAACGGTTTTAATAGAAATGACTACAAGAAAGTAGTATATTTAGTTTAGGAAGTATACGATACTCTTGCGTGTAGCTTAATATATGAGTTTTAGCATGCTCTTGAGGGTTGTAAGTTGTAACAAGTGACTTTAAGAATTATGTGTGACCATATCCTGTCATGTCAATCGAGTAACCATACAGTTTGGGAATGAAAGTGTTAAATATCCCCTGCAGGTGAATGCACACTTCCCAGTGTATATGTTACAGTAAGAGTTTCAAACCAGGGATTTAGTCAAATCCCTAAAACTTTCAGGGATTTTGTCAAATCCCTGTTTCACTCAGGGATTTGACTAAATCCCTGAAATTTCCGTGGATTTGACTAAATCCCTGAAAATAGGAGGGTCATTTTTGACTAGTTTACTGGAAGCATTTCAAAGGGATTGTTGAATGATAATTACATTTATTTTATGCTTAGTCGAGAGCTACTTATGATTCCTGACTATCAAAATAATGAGGATTTGGCTAAATACATGGTGTTGTGCTGAATAATTCATGCTCAACCAAAATTTCTTCCTTGATGATAATAATTAGTAACATAATGATATTCATCATTTTCATTCTTATCATTATCGGTAGTATTCGGGATAGAAGTACAATAAGTCATCATTATTATTATCATTATTATTATTATTGTTATAATTATTATTATTATTATTATTCTGATGATGATGATCACAGTAGTAGTAGTAGTAGTAGTAGTAGTAGTAGTAGTAGTAGTAGAAGTAGTAGTAGTGGTAGTAGTAGTAGTAATGGCATTATTTGTCATGATTATTATTACTTTATTATAATTATTGTTATTATTATAATTATCATTATTATTGTTCTTTTTCCTATTATTATCATTATTATTATCATCAATATCATCCTTATTTTTTGTATTATTATTCTCATCATTATTATTATTATCATCATTAGCATTATAATTACAACTGTTTTATTACAACAATTATTAATGTTATTATTATCATTATTACTATTATTATTATTATTATTATTATTATCATTATTATTATTATTGTTATTATTATTATTGTTATCATTATCATTATTATCATCATTATTATTATTAGTATTATTATTTCCAGACCAGTTAAATGGAGACAATTTATTAAACATACATGTTATTATTATTATTATCATTATTATTATTATCATTATTATTATTGTAATTATTATTATTGTAATTATTATTATTATTTTTATTATCATCGTCATCATTATTATTATCACCATTATTATCATTATTGCTATTACAAAGATAATGATGATGATGATTACAGTATGAAGTAGTTGAAGCATACTGTTTACTACTACTACTAGTATACTACTACTACTACTACTACTACTACTACTACTACTACTACTACTACTACTACTACTACTACTTCTACTTTAATCATAGACATCATTACCCTTGAGATAACAGTAATAATAATAATAATGATAACAATGATAATATTAATAATAATAATAATGATAATAATAATGATAATGTTGATGATAATGTTAACAATAATGATGATAAAAATAATAACAATAATAATGTGGATGATAATAATAATAATCAAAATAATAAGAATAACAATAATGAAAAAAATAATAATAATAATAATAACAATAGTAATAGTAATGCTACTACTACTACTACTACTACTACAAATGATAATAATAATAATAATATCAATAATAATAATATTAATGACAATATCAATTATAATGATAATAATAATAATGATAATAATATAGTAATAATCACAATAATAATAATAAAAATAATAATAATAATAATGATAATAATAATAATAATAATAATAATACAATAATAATAATAATTATGATAATAATAATAATGATAAAAAATGATAATAATGATGATCATGAAAATAATAATAACAATAATGATAATAATAATAATGATAAGAAGAAAAATTCTACTACTACTACTACTACTACTAATATCCTGAATACTACCTATAATAATAACAATGAAAATGATGAATATCATTATTTACTAATTATTATCATCAAGACTGGTTGAGCATGAATTGTTCAGCACAATACCATGTATTTAGTCAAATCCTCATTACTTTGATAATCAGGAATCATAATTAGTACTCAACTAAGCATAAAACAAAGGTAATTGTCATTCAATGATCCCTCTGAAATGCTTCCAGTAGACTAGTCAAAAATAACCCTCCTATTTTCAGGGATTTAGTCAAATCCCTGGAAATTTCAGGGATTTAGTCAAATCCCTGAGTGAATCAGGGATTTGACAAAACCCCTGAAAGTTTTAGGGATTTGACTAAATCCCTGATTTGACACTCTTACTGTAACATATATACAGTTATACCAACATGCCCACCCCATAAGGAGTTTATAGTAGGCTCTGAAAAAGTTTCCTGCAAATTTCATGATGATTATAATACACAATAGGTGACATGATCGAGGGGGCAGGCAAGGCTGTCAGACCTATCGACAGGTCCAGCAGAAATAAAGAACACTTTGTGAGACATATCCAAACAGTCATGTGTGTGTGTGTGTGTGTGTGAGAGAGAGAGAGAGAGATGTTTCTACTATGAAACAGACTGTTTAGAGACATTTCAGTAAAATCTCATTTTTTCAATCATTTTTTAAAAAACTACCCTGATTATCAGTCAATCGTTACACTTCATACTGTTTAATGATAGTAGTTTCCATCAATATCCATCAAAGAATTTTTGTGTGTGGTGTGCAGTTTCTAGGGATTTTTAGAGTCAGAACCCCAAAGTATCCCATTTTAGTCATTTTTTGATAAAATAACCCTAAATCAGGCACTATTGGTACATTCAATAACCCTAAGTAAATGCTGTATTAATCAATAACATTCAAAGAATATTTGTTTGAGGTTTGCACTTTCTACTCTGAACAGCCTAGAATCTAGGTCAGGTTCGTACCAGATGGCACTGGCAAACACTGAAGAAGCAGGGCACTTTCCTGTCTACTGCTTATCAGTATGTGATTTCCTGCTTCATCCCAGCAAGGTGTAACAGACAGGGCAGGCAGTGTCTGTGGCATCTGGCTTCTCCCTGTGGGATACCAATGATTGAGGATGGACATCAGGCTGTACACCTCTTTTAAATAGGGATATCTTTGGGGCCAGACTTTAGAAAAACTATACTTCAGAGTAGAAACTGCACACCCCCCACAGGTATTCATTGAAGGGTATTGTCGGAAACAGCAATAAGTAAACATTAGTGCAATAAGTAAACAATAGTGCCTGGTTTTAGGGTAACTTTATCATAGATGAGTAGAACATGGATTGGGTGCCACAGACCAATTACCATAGACCCACTATAAAGCCCTATACACCTAATCTTGCCGAATCCAGAGTTTATCGGAACTAGGGTTGGATGCCATGTGTCTGCAGTAGAATGGGTGTAGTAGGGGGGGGGGGAGGTTGACTGCAACATGTTCAGCGTTCATTGACACTACAGGTCTGTAGTGTAAATGAACGCCGCTACGCGTCACCACCGTCGCGTATTATAATTAGCTTCCAATTACTTGTAACGTCATCAAAACTGTAAAATCGCTAATTTCACTGATTTAAAAAAGGTTTTTTGATTTCCTAAAAGTGTATTCTTAGTACAATTGGTCCATTGAATGTATCCATGCTGTTTGACCAAAACAGAGTGGACGCTATCATACATAACTGGAAGAACCCAGTTTTCTCTAATGAAAGAATCCATAGCGTTCCACAAAGGCATTCGACGTATTCGAAGCCGCCTATCGGCGGGTTCCGGAACCTCGCATCTAGTCTCAGTGTGATGTCATTAGGAGACGAAGATCTAAGATCATGAAGACTCATATTTATTTACATTATTGAGTTAGTTGCTCACGCACAAGCGCAGAACACACCCCTCCAGTGTTTGTGGGCTAGGAGTTTATTGTGCCGAGGTTGTTGAGCGAGATCTGCTTTTTGCGTATCCAGCGATCGACATTCTTATTTTATTTAAGAATATTAAGACTGAAAAAGTTAATTTTTATAGGTTTGTTACTGAAAGATCTGTATTTCAAGAGTAGACATTAGAAATTTCCCACAAATCGCTCGCTACAAGTATACTTTATGATGAAGTATTTGAAATATTTACATACTGCCTGTCTTTGGTGTTTGAATATCAAATATGATATATCCTTAAATAATGTGAGAAAGTCCGTAAATCATGCTTTCATAGCTTAGATGAATGGAACATGGATTGGTCCCTACATACTAATTACCAAATGGCCCATTGCGAAGCCCTAGACACACCTAATCTCATGTCAGTGTGACGTCACTAGGTGAGAGACAAATGAGGGATTTTGTATTTGTTTACATTATTTAGGAAGTTGCTCACACATATGTGCAGAAATCACCTATTGAGTAGTTTACGTTTACGAGAGCTTGTTAACCCCCCCCCCCCCCCTCCCCCCCCCACACACACACACACACACATCCCGCTCATCCCCGGGACCAAAACCAATCAATAGACAGTAATATTGAATAGAGGTTTTTGAATACGATTTGAGTCAGAAATGATTTCACTGAAATATCTAAAAAGCTCAATAGGTCATGTTTTACGAAAATATCCCAGTTAAACAGTGCTTTAAGTTTTTGTTTTGTCGCACGTTTAGACACCCCAATTAGACAATGCATGGTGCGACAATGCAATTGTTGGACACCCATGATACCATGGTATGTTTAGTGAATCAAACAACTTTATTATTAGACTGGTATACCTTATCCATTCTTCACAATTCAGAAAGATAGAGAGACAGAGAGTGAGAGAGAAAGAAAGAGGCAGAGAAAGAGATCAAGCAATGTTTCTACTAAGAAACATAGATTGTGTGGAGACATTTCCTGAAAATCTCACTTTTCAGTCATTTTTGATAAAATTACCCTAAAACCAGACACAATGGTTACATTTCATACTGTTCAACAATAACAGTTTCAATCAATTTAAACCCTCAAGAAATATTTGTGTGTGGTCTGCAGTTCCTGTAGTATAGTTTTTTTTAGAGTCAGATCCCCAAAAATATCCCATTTCTGTCATCTTTCAATGAAATTTCCCTAAATCAGGCACTATTGGTACGGTCCATAACCTTTACTAAAAGCAGTTAAATCAATAACCTTCAAAGAATGTTTGTGTGAGGTTTGAACTGTCTTAACTCTGAACAGCCTAGAATCTAGGTCAGGCACCTACCACCTGGTACCAACCCTGTCTTGTGCTTATCAGTATAGTAATCCAATTTCCTGCTTCCTCCCAGCAGGGTGCAGCAGACAGGTCAGGTAGTGGCTGGGGTGTCTGACTTCATATTGGGGGACACCAATGACTGAGGGTGGACATCAGGCTGTACACCATTTTCAGATAGGGATATATTTTGGATCTGACTGTAAAAAACTATACTTAAAAGTAGAAACTGCAAACGTCCCACAAGTATTCCTTGAAGGGTATTGACTGAAACTGCTATAAGAAAACATAAAATGTACCAATAGTGCCTGATTTCAAAGTAATTTTATCTTAGATGAATAGAACATGGATTGGTGGCCACAGTCCAATTACCGTAATCCCATTATAAAGCCCAGGACACACCTAATCTCGTCAAATCTAGTCTCTCTGTGATGTCATTAAGAGACAAAGACCAATCTTAGATAAATAAAAACGAGCGGGTATGAAACGAGCCTGTCACTTTGAACAGGCTAGCCTCAACCAATAGCCCAAAAGTTGTGCTTTGCGCATGCTCAGATGATGCTGGCGTGCAGGTTTCTTTGTAATGTAAATGATACGAGAGCCCCGATTGGTCCATATTCCCTCATGACCTCATGCTGATGCCAGCTCAGAAACCCCTGTTGGGTCCAGCTCTTCACTATAGCGCATATAGTAATTGGTCTCCCATTACATATCCATCCTTTTCTTCATTTAAGTTTACATTATAGAGTAAATAGCTTATGCACATGTGCAGAATGCACCTCTCAAGTGGTTGTGGGCTAGGAGTTGTGGCGAGGCTGTTGAGCGAGATCTTCTTGTTGCATATATGGTGATCAACAATCGTAATTTCATATAAAAATAAAGTGAATTTTTGGGGTCAGTTTTTGAAAGATATGCACTGAGTAGACAATAGAAATTTCTCACAAAGTGCTACAAATGTTCTTGATGATTGCTGATAGGAACTGCTATTAGTAAAATTATTAAATGTTCACACACTGCCTGACTTTGGTGTTTGAATTATAAAATAAGACATATCCCAAATTAATGTGAGGAGGCCCCTAACTGCATATGAAGTGTCCATCCTGACATGTTAGAGGGATCAGCCATGGGGGCATCCCTCCCTGCTATAGGGCTCAGCCATAGGGGCGTCCCTCCCTGCTATAGGGCTCAGCCATAGGGAAGTCCCTCCCTGCCATAGGGGCGTCCCTCCCTGCTATAGGGCTCAGCCATAGCGACGTCCCTACCTGCTGTAGGGCTCAGCCATAGGGGTGTCCCTCCCTGCTAGAGGGCTCAGCCATAGGGGCATCCCTCCCTGCTAGAGGGCTCAGGTATAGGGGCATTCCTCCTTGCTAGAGGGCTCAGCCATAGGGGCATCCCTTCCAGCTAGAGTGCTCAGCCATAGGGGCGTCCCTCCCAGCTAGAGGGATCAGCCATAGATGTGTCCCTCCCTGCTAGTGGGCTCAGCCATAGGGGTGTCCCTCCTTGCTAGAGGGCTCAGCCATAGCGGCTACCCTACCTGCTAGAGGGCTCAGCCATAAGGGTGTCCCTCCCTGCTAGAGGGCTCAGCCATAGCGACGTCCCTACCTGCTGTAGGGCTCAGCCATATGGGCATTCCTCCCTGCTAGAGGCCTCAGCCATAGGGGCATCCCTTCCTGCTAGAGGGCTCAGGTATAGGGGCATTCCTCCTTGCTAGAGGGCTCAGCCATAGGGGCATCCCTTCCAGCTAGAGTGCTCAGCCATAGGGGCGTCCCTCCCAGCTAGAGGGATCAGCCATAGATGTGTCCCTCCCTGCTAGTGGGCTCAGCCATAGGGGTGTCCCTCCTTGCTAGAGGGCTCAGCCATAGCGGCGTCCCTACCTGCTAGATGGCTCAGCCATAGGGGCGTCCCTACCTGCTATAGGGCTCAGCCATAGGGGTGTCCCTCCCTGCTAGAGGGCTTAGCCATAGGGGCATTCCTCCTTGCTAGAGGGCTCAGCCATAGCAACGTCCCTCCCTGCTATAGGGCTCAGCCATAGGGGCGTCCCTACCTGCTAGAGGGCTCAGCCATAGGGGCGTCCCTACCTGCTGTAGGGCTCAGCCATTGGGGCATCCCTCCCAGCTAGAGGGCTCAGCCATAGGGGCATCCCTCCCTGCTAGAGTGCTCACCCATAGAGGTGTGCCTCCCAGCTAGAGGGCTCAGCCATAGGGGCATCCCTCCCTGCTAGAGTGCTCACCCATAGAGGTGTGCCTCACAGCTAGAGGGCTCAGCCATAGGGGCATCCCTCCCTGCTAGAAGGCTCAGCCACATGGACATCCCTCTAATTCCCTTATTTGTAACCGGTGGAGCCATCTATATGTGGCTAGTGGCATAATCCAAAGCACTCCTGGTCACAAATGAACTAGTGCTGCCATCTATATGTGGCAAATAGCATAACTCGGTGTACCCTTTGAATACCACGATCATACCCCTACCTTACCCCTACCTGTGGTTTGATATGCTAGTGGTTCTTAACCACACGTAGTGGTTAATATGGGTAATAAGGTGGTGGAGTAGTGGCAATGCACCACCACATGCCTGCCACTGGTCTACCGGTGACCAGTGGTCAAGACATGTGAATTGAAACGTAATCCCATGTCTGCCACGGGTTTGGTGGTGGAAACATGTCAGGATGGTGGTAAAAAGACGGCGTTTTCTGTAAGGGGTATTAAATTGAATTGGCTCCTTTTGATAGCCACATATGTGTTGCTACATCAAAGGAATACCCCTAAAAATGATTAAATATTACATTTCATATACCAGTAATCTTTATGATGTATAACATTGCAAAAGTTCAAGAATTACATTTGTTTAAATATTTACATGATTTATCATTTTTCTAAAGGTATTTGCAAGTATTTCAGACTCTCATCATGTTTGTCATGTGTAGGTTAATGTGGATATATTTTGTAGCCTAGAATCTCAGTGTGTTTATGTATTTGAGATTGTAGCTGTGTTGTGAATGTTATTGTAGGTGTATGAAGATAACATCCATGGTGTGACGGTGACATCACAAGTATTGTCTGGGAAAGAGGATCGCAGCAAGCTCTACACCACGGCAACAGAATACCACGAGGATGAGGATGCAGATCTCATTGGGTAGTTAAAACAAATACATTACATCTTAAAAGAATATATAAAAACTAACTTACCATATGAGTAGTAGTAGAAGTAGTAGTAGCAGTAGTAGTAGTAGTAGTAGTAGTAGTAGTAGTAGTAGTAGTAGTAGTAGTAGTAGAAGTAGTAGTAGTAGCAGTAGTAGTAGTAGTACTAGTACAAATAGTAGTACTAGTACTAGTAGTAGTACTAGTAGTAGCAGCAGCAGCAGCAGTAGTAGTAGTAATAAGTAACTGTAGCATAAGTAAATAGTATTCAGACAACTAATTGTAAAATCAATTTATCAGTAATGGCAAAGCAATATGTTGAATGCTTATCTTTGTGTGCAAAATTTGAAGACCAGCTTTGTATACTTTTAGCTCTAATTTTACATATTGTAAGGTTGAAATTTTGACCTTTGAAAGAAGCGTTCATGATCATGCATTTGTTGAATTATTTCCGTAGTGACGATATTGACGGGCTGAGTCACCTGACCAAGGCGCTAGCCCAGACTGGCTTCATGGCCATCACGGCGGGCGCGTTCGTATTTGACGAACACGAGGAGGATACGAAGATCAAGCGAAAGCAGCTGGAGAAGAACAGACTGCACCTGCAAGTGGAGGACTTCGATGAACTTTATAATATTCCACACAAAATGGCAGGACAGTACATCCTTTCACTTGAACCCCCTAAGGTAGGTGGTGTCACTTTGGCCTATATTATCTACCTTATCTGATCTTCAACACAAAAAGGCAGGAAAACATGAATTGGTATTGTGACCAATTGCATGCATATGGCATTAAAATGTACAAATGCCTATTCGGAAAAAAAAATGATAGCATCTTGAATAAATCATGTTTGTTATATGTGCATTGTGACATAATTGGTGTTGAGATGTCTAGGTGGCAAGTTATTAAATTTCTTACCTTTATGCATTTATATACTGGTATAACATTTTAAATGAAATGGTTCTTTTTCCAAGTTTGATATAGGTATTTGATATTGACCTAGTACAGTTTTCATCCTCTAGTCAATGATAAAAAAATCATGGACTGGCTACTAGTAGACTTTTTGTAAGCGCAATTCAGTTCAATTCAATTCAAAACTTTATTTCAGACACAGGGGTTCCATATACATAGGTACAATAATGACTAGAAGTTATACAGGGAAATCTCTCAGTGTTTACCTTCACTACTGTCTATAATATTCTTTTCTACTGTTTGAAGGATACTGTTGGCACTGTTATTGATACAAGTTTCGAATTGGTAAATATTCTGCCGGGTTAGTTCCCCAAAACTAGGGATTCTATTCAGAATAAACATCTCTTTGGTGCTATTATCTCTTCTCAGGTGTAGAAGCCACCTGAGGGTATTGTTATTACAGACTCTTGAGTGATTTGTATATGTTTTTACCATAGATACACCACAGAGGGTTAGAATACAGTACTGTGCAATAAGCTATAAAAAGGACTAGCTTGACTTGTTCCGAGCATCTTTGAAACTTTCTGATCAGCATGTTTAAGCTCTGCCGCATAGTGATCAGATTGACGTTTTATATCTTCATCATCTGACAGATCAATGTTTGTTGTTTGCAATGTTTGTTTGTTAATGCTTATTGTTTCTGATTGTCATTGCAGCAAGAAACCCAGTATGCCATAGTATATGATGTAGAGGCTAAGCATGGCCGGAAAGTCATCACACTACGCTCACCGTTACAGGTAAGAATTATGCAACTAAAGCAATTAAAGACAGGTTAACATAATTCTATGCAATAGTATATGATATAGAGGCCAAGCATGGCTGGAAAGTCATCACACTACGTTCAGCACTACAGGTAAGAACTAGGCTACTAAAGCAATCAAGGACAGGTAAACATAATTTTAGGATGATGTTGATATATTGTTTTATGAAATTGGTAGTCGAAATACTCATTGATATTTGATGCACCATTCAATTAGATCTTTTGTCTGGCAGTAATCAATTAAGACTCTGCTCTGATATGAAGTACTAATAGGGTATTGCAAAGCTATTTAAGGAAAGTTATAAACGTTGAGAGGATGGGGTGATTAATAAGGAAAGTGATTAAGCTGATTAGGGCCAGAATCAAGGATATATGTTTATATCCATTCAAAATCGAGGAAAATAGTATTTTGTTTTGTAAGAAATTTTAGTTTGAAAACCTCAAATCCACCTTAATTGCACCCATGTTATTGATTGAATATCTAGATGTACCAATTCTTGCTTTACAGGTCTACAATCATATGACAGTGCCAGTTGAGCTGTGCTGTAAAACAGCTGATTTAAAGAGAGTGACCAGCAATAACAGAGCAGAGACCAAGGAGTATACACAGCTGGCAGTCATTCTGCCCGGGGACACCTATGATGTTCCCTTATATGCTGCATATCACTGTCAGCTATACGTCAATCCACACGAACTAGGGTAAGTTATCTACCCACCACCTACCAAAAATGTTTTGTAGTTGGCAAAATCTATACCATCCCCTTACATGCTGCATATCACTGTCAGCTGTATGTCAATCCACACGAACTAGGGTAAGTCATCTTCCTAACTACCAAAAGTGTTGTATAGTTGGGAAAACCTATACCATCCCCTTATATGCTGCATATCACTGTCAGCTATATGTCAATCCACACGAACTAGGGTAAGTCATCTTCCTAACTACCAAAAGTTTTGTATAGTTGGGAAAACCTATACCACCCCCTTATATGCTGCATATCACTGCCAGCTATATGTCAATCCACACAAACTAGGATAAATCATCCATACACCTAGAAAAGTATAACTTAGAATATAACCCATCAAACCAAGTAAAAAATATTTGAAGGGGGAGTCTTTAACCCGACAGGAACAACAAGTATTTTCTCAAGATATTTTTTGATGTGAAGGGGTTATTAACATTTCAGCTTTTATGTATTATTTTTTTCTTTTCTGTGAAAATACCAAGATGTGTGATTTTATTTTTTTCCAGGTACAATAAATGCAGCAGCAGCCTGAGCTGGAAGGACCTTAGCGTTGCCAAGGACAAGAGCAAATACTTCACCTGTCAAGCCGTGGACAGGGAAAAGAGACCATTCAATTTCAAGGTACATGAATATACCTTATCCCTTAGGGCAATCTAATTTTCATTTTTCCCTGTGGTTTCTAATTAATAAGAGTATTTATAAGATATGATGGCTAAAAAGATGCTTTTTCATAACCATAAAGATTTGGGGTGTAGTTACAATAACTTATATTTACTATTGTTTCCTGTTTAAGTGCATTTTGTGACTTTTTTACAAGTCAAGTTCATACTCTAGTATTGAGGTGTACTTACGAAATACTGACAATCTGTATATACCACGTTTTTATAACTCCTATTAATGATAATCATTTTGACAATTATATTCCATGCTCTCAGTGTGTGTATTTTTTCTGATGGCCCATGTTTTCAGGACCCATAACATGATTTATTCCTAGGAAAACATTTTCCTTGTATTTTTCAATAAAGTTATGTGTTGTAGATTTACCCTTAAACAATTACATTCCCTGATCTCAATGTGTGTATGATTTCTGATGTTGTTTTTTCTTTTGACCTCAATGTCAATGATTCAGGACCCATAATATGATTTTTTCCTAGGAAAAGTTTTTCCTTGGATTTATTTTTAAATATAGTTAATATATGTTGTAGATTTACTCCTAACAGGTTCTTGTTTCTTTACTCTCCAGGTTTTGTGTGAAGAGGGTGGCGTTGAGAAGACTGTCCACGGTCAGACCCTCCCAAAGGTCCTGCCAAACTTCATCCTTCACCTCCATCCTCCTGTTGTACTACATAACTTCCTGCCATACGACGTGCAGTTCTCCCTGGTGGTAAGTTCATTATCTCACAATTGTGGTGATATCTTTCTAACAAAAGCAATATTAAGAAAATATTTGAAGGAATTATGTTAATCTGAATTAGATCTACAACTCATCTTCAAATATTTTGTGAATTTATGCTTCATTCCAAAGTTATTTTTAAAAGTTTGACAGGTCCAGACGACATGAATCGTTTGAGGAAGGATACTGTTTAGAGGGGAATTATTGCCTACCCTAAATTTGGTATCCTAACTTTATCTACATGTCCTTTCCCGAAAGTGATGTATTCCTTTAATCCTTAGGATTTATTTCACATGTTACAGGTATAAAATTTGTAATGATTTAATTCAAGAGCTTTTATTTCAGGAGGACTATCATTGCTTTTATAACATGTTTTATAACTGTCTTAAGACACCATATTTGGCAATGTTATTGTATGTCCATGGACCCATGCTGCTGGAGAATTATGTCCTTATTTCTTGATATGGATGCTTTTGCATGTCTCACACTTTATGTTTATCTTATATAACATTTACATTATATTTTGTATATTATATATTACATATATTATTATATTATTAAATATGATATGATAGAATATGATATGATATATATATATATATATATATATATATATATATATATATATATATATTTATATATATATTAGGGAAAACTGATTTTATCCTATGTGTTTCCAGGGCTCTGCTGTGAGTAGCCTGACCCATGGAGAGAACACACCACTCTATACTGCAGACCTTCAGCAGGCACAGAAGCTGCTCATACAGGTAAGTATATCTGCACCGCATTTGTCATTACCCTGTTATTCACAGAATCGGGTATGTTAATCGCAGCCTTAATGCACATAAATTACCCAAAATGATTATCTGCATAGAAGAATTGCATAATGGGGGGTTATTTTTTCCTCTTATAAGGTAATGAAACTACTGGTATTGGTATTTTGTTTCCATCCTATATCTCATAGGTATTACCCAAATAGCTTGATTTCATTTCCTCTATAGTGTCAGAGATCTAGATATCTGGGAGATTAAAAGGGAAGGGGGGTGGCAATTAATTACAATGATATCATATCAGGCCCAGTGTGCAGCGCAAGTGTTACTGTAAGTTGTTCAGCACCTGCAGTTTAATCAGTGCTGCACCCATTTCATTCAAGGAGTGGGTTAGAGAAAATAGAGCAGGCTTATTTGCTGCAAGCAGGGTATATCAGTTGATACACTGCTATGCAGGTCACCCAGCGAGATATGTTGACTTCTTATCCATGCTGATATTCATCTAAAATAGTGTTGCTCTATGTTTTCATCTACAATAGTGCTAAGAAATAACCAATGCAAGTTGCTCTATGTTTTACCTATGTTCCTATGTTGTACACAAACTTATGTGTGCCTATAAAGTACGGATAATACCCATGCAGGCGTGCAGGTCTATTTGCCCCCATTTTTTTGCACACAAAACTCCCATAAATAAAGGGTGGTATTAAAAAACAATAATAATGGACAAAAAATAATCAAATAACATACTTGTATTCAGTTGTTTTTAAGTGCTCATATTTAGTTGTGACTTTAATACATACCTTTGTCAGTGACCTAACATGTTATTTTCTCAAGTCACCTGTAAAATATACAGTGCTTATTATTGCACAACAATATGTCTATACACATATATGTACCAGTACTGTCTGCTTTGAATTTACAATTGATATATACCTATGTGCTGTAACTTCGTTTCTGTGGTCATACTGGACTTGCTTGACAATAAGAATATTTCCAAACTTAAAAAATGTTATTTTCAGATTGACTACTTGGGCCTGGATTGGAGTGGATCATTAGAAATTTCCCATGAAATCGAGGAATTCCGTGCAATCAACATGGAGTCTGACAGTGACACGGAAAACAATACCAAGCAGCTGAGTCTCAACATACACGCGAACCGCAAACATTCCATGGACCTCTATGTCTACTCCCCCTATTGGCTGGTCAACAAAACGGGACTACCCCTTCAATTCAGGGTAGGTTGTTTACAGTATACAGTTATATGCTTTTTTGAACATTATAGGTGTAAAGGGCACTATATCAAATATCGATTATTTTTGTTATTATTGTTATTATTATTATAATTATTATTATTATTATCATTATCATTATTATTATTATCATTATTATTATTATTATTATTATTATTGCTATTATTATTGATTATTATTATTATTATTATTATTATTATTATTATTATTATTATTATTATTATTATTATTATTATTATTATCATCATTATTATTATCATTACTATTAATTAATATTATTAGTTACTTTTACTCTGCCTTTCCTATTGCACATTTTATTGTATTCGTCAACCTTTATACTGGGTTTGCCAAAACAAAGGTAGTTGTTTCTATTGGGAATTGTATGGGGAAAATTGACAAGGAAAAATCATGATAGATAGTTTCTGCACTAAACTGACTGGGTGGCACTCGCCCATCCTACTGGAATCTATATAGCGATAATTCCTTTACTTCTATATTCTTTAATTAGAATTAGTGTAACATACATCTTCACCTTAACCCTTATGCTGATGGTGGCTAATTCGACCAGTACAAAATAATGCAAAAAACTGAAAAATGACTGAAACCCTGGTATATGGGTACTCATCGGACAGTACTCGGTGAGAGCTATCCAATGAATACCAACACAACAGGGTTTTCAAAAATCTTTGCATCCTTGTGCTTTAGATGAAAGTAGCCTCAGCATTGAAAGGGTTAAAATGATGCCTGCATGGTGATCTGAGTTTGGTCAGCTCTGAATCAAATAGTTTCTGAGCTGCGCTTTAAAAGTTACATGCAAACAAATTTACAGATTTTGCCACTTTATAATTTTAGTGTTGATGTTGTGTTGCTCACCATTCTTTCTTTTTGTGTTGTCAATCCTATTCTGCATCTTTAGGTGAATCTAATGTCAACATAAAATCATCGTTTTTTGTCAAAACATGTGAAAGATGCATTATCTCAGCATGTTGACATTCCTTTCATCCTCAGGGTCTCCTCATGGCGTGATACCACATCTCGTATCTCAACCGTGTTGGATGTAGAGGAATCTTTGAAATTATATGTGTTTCATTCTCTTAGAAGCAGTTTTTATATTAACCCTTCTGCTGCTGAGGTTACTTTCGTCTTATGCACCAAAAAAGCAAAAGATTATTTTTAATGATCTTAATCCTGTCATGTTGGTAGGCATTTGAAAGCTCTTGCTGAGCTCTATCAGATTAGTACCAATTTGCCATGGTTTTAGTCATTTCTCAGCTTTTTGTCATCATTTCATGTCAACCAAATTAGCAACAAGCAGCGAAAGGGATAATATTGGTGATAAGTAACCCTCAGTCTTAAACATTCTTGACAGTTACAATACTATAATTGTGTACTCTGAGCAAAAATGTGTTGCCTTATAGCAGTGGAAATGGACATGATATAGGAACCTTATTGTTTGGCTACAAAGGATGGTGACCCTACATAAAAAAAAAAAACAATACATTTAGTATAAACAAAAATATATTTCAAGTTGTTTTTTTATCAAATTTTAGTTATGAATTTGCTTAGATACACATTTTTGTCCTTTGTATCTTTAAAGCAAGTTTCAGTTATGCAAGTGTGTACTTGATTTTCCCCAATGTATCCACAATATAAGTACTTCATGGCGATGACTCACTGAAACCGAAAAGCCATAAATATTTAAAAAATCCTAGAAACTTTCATCTTCTTACTCTTTCTAACATTGGCTCTTAATTACTCTTCTGCGTCTGTCTTATCTGTTTGGCTTGCTGGCTGTCTCCATGCAGCAAGCTGGCTCTATGGGGCTAGGCGCTCTTAGGTCCACGGTAAGTCTATAGCATGCTTCTGCAGGCTGGGATTTGCTACTACTTCTACTATTAACCCGTATGCTGCTGGTGGCTAATTTGTCCAATAAAAATGATGCAAAAAACCCTGAAAAATGACCAAAACCCTGGCATATGGGTACTCATCTGAGAGTACTCAGCGAGAGATTTCAAATGAATACCAACATGACAGGGTTTAGGTAGTTTTCAAAAATCTTTGCGTTCTTGTACTTTGGACGAAAGTAGCCTCAGCATTGAAAGGGCCAAGCTGTTTGGTTTCAGTATTGTCTGAGCGTTAACGTGTAAGTACTAACACAAGCTACTGCAGGCCAGCATCTGCGGTGTACAAGTCGATATATACACACACTGCACACTAGGGGGCGCTACTGCCTGACTGCTGGCTGACTGTAAGTCTGAGCTTAAGTATGTACAGCAAGTAAGGGGGGCGCTTTTGCTTCTATCGCTTACTTGTGGCAAAATATCAGATCCAGTGGAAGTGGGGGTGATTTAGATACAAAGACCCTTTTGCCTATCGGTTAAACTGAATCCCTAAAATAAATCTTAAAGAGGAGTACCTGTCTAACAATACATAAATGTATGATTACTTATTAAATGTGCCATTTTGATTTGATTAATTTTGAATAATTTCATTTCTGAAACATTTGGGAAATTTGGGGAAATATTTTGCAAATTAGTTTCCTCCTAAATCGTTTAGAAATTTGTTTGATTTCACAATCATTTTTATAACTATATGAGTGTCCACATTGTAATTTTAGTGGAAAAAGTTAAGCATGAATATTGTAATTTTAGCGAAAAAATTTTAAGCATGAAAATGTTGAACCAAACATATTTTTGCCCATCTGGAACTGAACAACTGCCCATTCCTGCTGTATATATTCCTGAGCTTTGTTGGCCCGGTGCATTAAGACCCTGTCTTCACTACCCTAACTAATTGCAGCTGGGAATACCCCATACTTAAATGTGGGACAATGGTAGAAAATGCCTAGATTTCTCAGCTACATTTGGTGAAGGACGTGTGCATGACACACATAACATTTCAACAAATCTACAATCTTACTGGATTGGTTAGTACTTTCCCTTCACATCCTTGAAGATGATAATTTGCTAACTTCCTTAGGGTTATCTTCCCTTAGAGCACCCTGATGATATTAGTACTGCTCTCAGCTACATTTAGAACCGAAACCAACTTTCCTCTTTCAACCCCCACCCGCAGCAGCAAGTAGTCATAGTCTAAGAACGCCTTACTTAATTCTTCTTCATTGGCTATATTTCCTGATGAAAGTATCATTTGGATGATGTGTGAGGATAGAATATTCAGTCATCATCGTACAACTCTCACTCAAACACTTATTTCAGTTCATGCTTACTTCATTATTCATTGTGGACAATACTTCTTTAAGGAATTCTGTATATGAATATGTATATGTGTATCTGGGAGATGGAAAGAAACACTTGAAACCAGTGCCTCATACAAGGAATTGTGAATACATTGTCATCACCACAAGTGCTTGCGAGACTTAATTGTTGAGAAGTTTTGTTGCTTGGGTGCTATTGTTCTCAGGTGATATTTTCACAAATATTTGGAATTATAATCTATCATTTGTATAGTCATTTTTACCATTGGATGATCCTTTTCAGGGAGGTGTTGTTAATAGCATTTCAGTGAGTTTTGAAAGTATTAGCAATTGATAGTAATGCTTCATTCCCTTCCGGTTACTTAATAACAGGTGTTAATACCTAACAATATTACATTTCTAACTGTATAGTCATTTTTACCATTGAAAAATCCTTTTCAGGGAGATGGTGATGATAGCGTTTTTGTAAGTTTTGAAAGTATCAGCAATTGGGAGTAATGGTTCTTGCCTTTCCAATTACTTATTGACAGGTTTTAATATCTAACAATGTTATATTTCTAACTGTTGACATAGTAACAAGGCTGAGTATGCATAAAGGTGTACGTTACTGAGGTATCATTCTGTGCTTTGTTGCCCAACTAATACCAACTCTCAGGGATATGTTCGTTATTGCCCTCTTTACAACTATTCTTCGGGCAGAGGGTGGCCTAGCGCAGTAATGCATGTCCACTGCTTACCTTGTCTCATCTCAGCACAGGGTCTCCTGCCTTAGGCAATTGAAAAAATGTAGTCGATGGCTCGTGGGTAGTTTGGGTTGTAAATTCCTAGGTACTCCTTCCTTCTTCATAGACTACTGGTGAGTTACTAAGTTGCCATCAATGGCAAAGAGAAAGAAGAGAACATGGCATATATATATATATATATATATATATATATATATATATATATATATATATATATATATATATATATATATATATATATATATATATATATATATATATATGTATATATATATTTATAAATAAATATGTGGAGGATGTATATCTCAATTGTGTGATAAGTGCTATAGGTCTGTGATTGACTTAAAAAGTAACCTATATGTTGCATTCCAAACACTAACAAACAATTTACACTCGTCTGGTTTATTCAGTTCATTCAGTTTATTCTTACATACATTTCATTCACATACATAACTCATGCGCACTTCATACTATAACATATATGTCTCATTGGTCTGAAGGTGAATAAGATCGACTCAGCAATTTCCTCTTACACACACAACTCCTACAAATATACATGATAAATTGAATCAAATATGTCATCTTGGCAAGTTTTGTCATGCTACATGTTTGTAATTTCATTTTTGCACCATATGCATTTGATGTGTACGTTCATCTGTTGCTGTCTTGGATTTCTGGTTATTTAAGCGCTGCTAATTTGCTACAGGGTTATTGTTATTGAGGGTAGTTTCAACTAAGTTACATTTACAAATGAATCACACTTGAAGATGTTCACACTGCAAATCAGCTTCTTTGGGCAATAGTTTCAACTAAGTTACATTTACAAATGAATCACACTTGAAGATGTTCATACTGCAAATCAGCTTCTTTGGGCAATAGTTTCAACTAAGTTACATTTACAAATGAATCACACTTGAAGATGTTCACACTACAAATCTCCTTCTTTGGGCAATAGTCTCAATCAGTAGCCACCTTTCGCCAGTCCAACTACTTTAATGGAAATAATCTATGGCATAAGTGAATCCAGAAATCTAGTTATCACTTTGTTTAAGGCTACATATTATCTACACATTCTAATACCTAACTCAATTAATACCTGACCTTCAATATAGTTAATGCACTATTTCATATTTTCATGAAATCCCTGTTATTGTATTGTATTGTATCAGTTTACTTGCTGCATTTGATTGATTGCTTTCTGTTAATTTTTATAGTTTTGGAACTCTTAATTATGATATAACATCAATGTTTTGTCTCTATGGTTTGCACGATTTAACCACTTTATCATTTGACAATAATTTGTCAGTTGTCCCAATTTGAAATTAAGAACCAGAAGACACTTCATTACAAGATAGTTGACATTTCTCTGGAAATGAGATCAGGATCTTCAACATTGTTGAGCAGAACATCACACTACAAACCAGAAATGAAGCCACTTTTTATTTTAGTTTTATACAAATTTAGAGGTCATATCTTATATTAGCATACACACTATTTTCGAGTATGATTTAAGCTGCTAACCTATAAGTGAAGTTCAATAAGACGAAAGACATAAAAGTTTTATCACCTATTTAACTTAATTTTGATAATCATGATTATTTTTGTTTTTTTTCAGGGGTCAAGGTCAGATGCTGTTTTTGAAAATGAGGTGTCGGCTGAGCCATTGCTCTTTAGGTACAAGAAACACAGGAGAAAAAAGGTACACATCAATTGCACTTGTCTTTCCAAATGTTTTTAAATAAAATCGTGTTACTTGAGTTCTCATGAAATTTCTATGAATATACATAAACGATTGAATGGCTTATCAGCATTTTAGGCCATATTATATACTTTTTACAACATATTCCACAACCATGATATCTTTTAACAAAATATAGCAAGATAAGTTTGTTGTGCTGTTGAGAAATATAGCAACAACCATTATATCATAATGCACTGGGAAACATGCTATGCTTTAAATCTAGGTGGCAATATTACATGCTGTCATCTTATGTATATCCTAGACCAAGTCAAAAGTTTGCTGTCCGTAACTTCACACTTTTATTAACCTTTTTTTGGGTAAATGATAATAAATTTTAATTCATTACAATCATTTTTAAATCCAAACGATTTGTAAAATATCTAAATATTGTTGATTTAAGGCAACCATTTATGATTTGATATGTAAATTACTAATCTGGTAATATCCAACAATTGCTTAACTCCCATTGTTGCCGTGCATTGTTCTGTATTCCCTACTACCAGAGATGTATCTGTACAACTAAGTTACCTGCAAGATTGACTATGTCCTAATTTTGTATTTCCTGTCTGTCTTGTATGCTAAGCTCCGGGCGTACAATGCCCGCTGGTCTGGATCCTATTTAGTTTCCCTAATTTTGTTTTTCCTGTTCGTCGTCTAGGCTAAGCTTCGAGCGTACAACGCCCGCTGGTCTCGCTCGTTCTCCATGGACACCGTGGGCAGCAGTGGAGTCGTCATCTGTAGCGATAAAGAGAGAAACAGAAAATACCAGGTAAACACATACTCAAAATATCTCTGTTAAATAACTTTCTGCCAACCAGTTCTTCTCATCAAAGAAGTTCGGCAAAAGGTGTGTCATATCAATAAAATAATTGTTGAGATGTCAAACCTTATTAATTTTTTTTGTTTATTTTCCTGCTTGCCAAGCATCATTTGATTATAACGAATTACAAATGGTTGTGTTATTTTTCAACTCTTGACAACGGGAAAGCCAAAGCAAAATATGGTGTCTATCATATAAAGATTAATTAGAAAAACATAAAAGCGGTCCTTCCAGGGAGGTAGTTCTAATAACTGATTAGTGCAGTTTATGTATTTTTTTTTTTTTTCAGTTAAGATACCGTTCTCAAGCCAGTTTCTCTCAACAGGTGATATCTTGAGCACTTTTGATTATAATGAAAGCTACTTCAAAGCTATTGGTAGATTCTTTTTAAACAGAAACACTTAAATGATACTTCTGTTTCTTGTTATTGCATGGACATAGATGTTTATCTGGTAATGCATAGCTTGCATTTCTCTATTTTGTCTTCCAGTTCCTAATTCAGATAACCCTATCAAAGCTGAAACTGACCAAGATAGTAACTGTGATGCCCTATTTCTTGGTGTGCAATAATACGCTGCATCACCTGCGTTATATGGAGGAAAATGAAGAGGCCGATCTTTGGCTTGATATTGCACCACATGATGTAAGTAGACAAAACCTCTCTACTCTAATCTTAACTTTTGTCATTTTTGTCATGGAGAAAGTAAATCTCAGCCCTGGGTCAAATTGAAACCTCAATTAAGGGGTATCCTAAGGAAGACCTTCATGTACAAAAATTCCATGTATGCGGAATCAAATTCTTGAACATCAAAGAAAAACCTGGAGTTGTCACTGAAAAAGTGTTATCAGTATGCTTTAAACTTTAAAAAAACAACTGCATTCTGATTAATGTCAATCTTTAAATATTTTCAACTAGTTTTCAAATTTGCTTTGCGTCGAAATTCCGAACTTAATATTTTATTTCTTAAAGGTAATTAAAGGATATTTCCATGTATGCTGTTCTATCTATTAATGTATGATTTTTTTTCTTAAAGGTAATTGAAGGTACTTTATGTGCCATGGCCCTTATGAGTAAAACTTATTTACTCAAACATCTTGTTTTTATGGTCCCTGGGTCCCTCAAAGTGTGTATTCCTAGCAGGTTTTCTGTAGCATTTTCTATATGAAATTGATTTGTAGATTGATGGTATTGATATTATAGGCAAATCTGGGCCATCGCTATCTTCTGCAAAAATGGGCCACCATCAGCCAACGAAAATCCTAATTAATAAAAAGTGTCCTAAATTTGCGAGAATTTACGGTACTATCTGACTTTCTGCTTCCAGTGTGTGCCGTTCTGGCCATCGACAGAGTCGCTTAAGATGTATGTTCCACAAATTGTGTATATATTCCTAGCAGGTATTCTATATCCTTACTATCTCACTCTCTGTTTCCAATGTGTGCCGTTCTGGCCGTTGACGGAGTCGTTTAAGATGTTTGTCCCTCAAATTGTATATATTCCTAGCAGGTATTTTATATCCTTACTATCTGACTTTCTGTTTCCAGTGTGTGCCGTTCTGGCCGTCTACGGAGTCGTTTAAGATGTACGTTAAGTATCAGCACAGCCAGGTCTCCTCCCAGCACTTCAACATATGTAGACAGCAGGCCACCGTCATGCGCATGGACAATGGGGTAAGTCTTTTTCTACATACATGGATTCAGGGTCTTAGCCAGGATTTAGAAACTGGGAGCTTAAAACTGGCATAATATGTATTTCATTGAACAGTTTGAGTACATACATACATTGGATACATTTCTCTATGAGTAACATCATATAAGAAAGCCTGTGCTGTCTTTGAAAAATTAAGGGTGCAGAGTGATTTTCGGTAGCACACCCTTATAGTTATGGAGCTGCCTACCTGAAGAACTATTTATTTAGACTACAGTGGAACATACATGTTTCATAAATCTGGACAAGTTTCCTTTTTAAGGGTAAGATGAAACTTGTCTCACCTTTTCGATTCCCATCCTGAGAGTTATCTATTTTTGTTTTTCCTATTTTCAGACTGCGCTGCTGGTGGAGGTGAGTGGTGGATCGGAATCCTCCGTGACAATAACATTTCAGCCTTACTTCAGAGGAGACGCCCCGGTCCGAGTGGAGAATCTCTGTGACGATGTCTTCATCAAGCTACATCAGAAGTAAGTCATTCACATGGTTAGGGGTCAATACTGGTACTTATACGATACCAAAATACCAATATAGAGTGAGAAAAAGTATTCTATCGTTTAAGATGTGTTATAGCGGAAATAAGCTAAACTGCTTACTGGATGTTTCCGCATGAAGGCAGTTTGTTAGTCATTAGTGAAATTTCTGAAGCTGACAGTGCTGATTTAACCCTTATGCTACTGGTGGCGAATTTGGCCATTACAAAATGATGCAAAAAATCTAAATAAATGACTGAAACCCTGGCAAATGGGTACTCATCTGAGAGTACTCAGCGAGAGCATTCCTATGAATACCAACATGACAGGGTTTAGATGGTTTTCAAAGATTTTTGCATTTTTGTGCTTTGGATAAAAGTAGCCTTAGCATTGGAAGGGTTAAACTAAATTGGGTGCCTGGGAGGCAGCCACTATTGTTTGAAATATAACGTTAAGATATTGCATTGATAAGGTAATATCAATATTGCATCACATTAGAACAATTTTGAAGGTGATCCCAACTTATGGTGGACTTAAAAAGGCAATTACCTGCACTCCGATGAAGATAATGTTAACTGCAGCTTCAGGGATCTATGATCCATTTGGATCTAAAGAGCACTTGTAAATAAAATTCATTATTCCCTTTTGCATTTTATTGAATTTTTAAGCACGTGAATTTTGATTTACATAAACAAATTCCATCTATCAAAATTAAATCTACCAAAACCATTGTAGTTATGTGTGAATATATTCCTAAATATGATTCTTCAGGTAACCCTACCCCTGTCACTTCTCACCAATCTTTTCCTTCCTCCAGGAACCAGAGCCAGGTGTCACTGTTGGCGTGTAACCAGGCTGTCCTGTATACTTGGGACGACCCGACGGCTGAGCGGACACTCATGTGGAACGTGTACAACATTTATACTATATACTTGTAATCTTTTCTTCCTCCAGGAACCAGAGCCAGGTGTCACTGTTGGCGTGTAACCAGGCTGTCCTGTATACCTGGGACGACCCGACGGCTGAGCGGACCCTCATGTGGAACGTGTACAACAGGAAGAAGCCCAGCTACCCGGCATTCATTGATCGGGATGGCAGCGGAGAGGAGGCCATGAGCATACAGACGGTCAGGAGGAGCAGTATTATGGATACCCTGGATAACAGAGCAGAGAGCAGCCCAGATGGTAGAATCTTTTTTTTAGAATTTTGTTTTTCGTCACCTTTTCTGCTATATTACTGCTAAGTCGTGACTAGCCAGGTGTAAATGGTGGTGGAAGCCGGAGTACCCGGCAGAAACCACCGCCTAACCCTAAGTCACTGGCAACTCTCTCACATGCACTGGGTGGGATTGTATATACCCAGAGAGGGAAAGTTATCAAGTAGCGCTTGGGGCCAGTGTGAGATTTTTAGTGGGGGAGTCAAATATCCTGATAGTTTGGGGTATTAGTTTGGGTGAAATGTTATTTTCTTATGTTATTCTTTTCAAAAAAAAGTCTTTAAGTTGATAACAACATGAAGTTGCATGTATATCATAATGATTAAAATACTTATAACTAGTAATAATTGTAATCATTATCATTAATGTAATTGTAATTGTTATTAGAAGTATAAGTATTCATAATAGTAGTAGTGGTAGTCAAGGTAGTAGTAATGTAGTAGTAGTAGTAGTAGTAGTAGTAGTAGTAGTAGTAGTAGTAGTAGTAGTAGTAGTAGTAGTAGTAGTAGTAGTAGTAGTAGTAGTAGTAATAGCAATAGTAGTTGTAGTGTATATGTAAGTATAAGTATAAGTATAAGTATTAGTAATAATAGTAGTGGTAGTCGAGGTAGTCGAGGTAGTAGTAATGTAGTAGTAGTAGTAGTAGTAGTAGTAGTAGTAGTAGTAGTAGTAGTAGTAGTAGTGGTAGTAGTAGTAGTAGTAGTAGTAGTAGAAGCAACAGTATGATTTTGATCATTTTAATCATAGTTTCCTTTGCTGTTGTCATTAATATTGTCTCTTCTTAATTGTCCATCATATCTATACATCTCTCACTATCCTGCTGTTTTAGATGATAGTGATGTTGAGTCTGGGACTCTGTTGCCAAGTCTTGCCCACAGAACGCGTACAGACAAGGTGATAGTCTACTGGGTATCCTACCTCGACGGTCTTCAGAGAGTCCTGCTCTTCACTCAGGATGAGAGAATAGCCAAGACAGCGAAGAAGGTCAGTTTCTCCCTTAAATGCTTAATGCTTGGAAGTGAGGAAAATAAACGAAAAAGGCCTGTTCCTTTTTTTAGGCTTGCAAAAAAAAAAAATAATAAAAAAAAAAAGTTTCTCCCTTAAACAGCTAATTCACAAAACAAAAATATTTAAGTGGAGCATTTTTTCCAGATAAGGTTATAAATGTTTGGCGGAAGCATATTTTAAGTGTAATTTGATTGATAATATAAAAAATCCAGAGGATTCGTTGATGGGCATACATTGTGTCCATTTTCTTCATAGCTGGTTAAGAAGGTAGCAGCTTGGCACCTATTAATACCTGTCCTTGCACAACTTAAATGGCCAATATGGATTTTATGTGAAAGAGATGCATTTTTTAAGAGTGGGTTTGTTTTCTGCCACAATCAGAGAAAGACGGCCTATTGTCAATTTTATGAGGGTTCATTCAAAACCTGGGAATCAAATCATACATCTCCTCCTCAAACTGGTTCCATATTTTTGTTGTGATCTATACTGAATTATACTGGAATTATTCCTGCTCTTCGATAGTCAAACCTGGTAAAAAGACTAAGATTTCACCCCAACGAATAAATCCAACAATTCTTTAAAAAAAAAAAGAAATTTGAATTTGACAGTAATAGGTACCTCTATTGTGTATTTCATACCATATTTTTGTTAAGTAAATATTTCTGGCCATATTTCTATGTACATTATGACGTAGATGAAGAGAACATGGATTGGTCACCATCGACCAATTACCATAAGGCCCATCATTAACCCCTGGGCACACCTTATCTTGCCTCAGTGTGACATCACTAGGAAACAGACCAATGAGAGCTCTAGTATTTGTTTACATTATAGAGGAAGTTGATCATGCACATGTGCAGAACACACTTCTTGGGTGGTTCTCGTCAACACCTGGGTTAGGAGTCGTGTCGAGGCTGTTGAGCAAGATCTGCAGGTTGCATATCCGGTGATTGACATTAGTGGTGAAAAGTACCCTTATGGTGTATTTCTGACTGTATCTATGGTATATGTTAAGTTAGTATTTCAGACCATATTTTTGGTACCTGTTAAATTAATATTTCTGGCCATATTTCTATCATGACAATGAATAGCAATGGTATACATTATGATCATTATCGTTATCTATTTCAGGCCAATGAAGCAGAGCATTCTAACATGGCGCTGTTCACCTCGCTGAGCGGTATCGGCATCTCCCTCATCAACCAGCGCTACCAGGAGGTGGCGTTCTTCAGCCTGACCTCCGCCCCCGCCATGTGGGAGGTCGAGGTCAAACACAAGTGGAAGCAGCTCAACATCGAGCTGGCCTCCTGGCTGGAGGAACAGTGGCGCAATAACGAGACCAAGGCAAACCTGGAGGACTATGTACAGGTGAGGGCCTCATAGTCTTCTGATTAGCCAGCAGGGTGTCTGGGCGTCATTGGGACACCCAAACACTCAAAAATCACCCCTCACAACACCCAAAAGATTCTGTGAGGAATTTCTCAAGATGTCAATTTCAAGTATAATTATTTTTTTTACCTCAACATCACCCCTTAGGAGACTCAAAAACTTTGTGAGGAATTTTCTGAAAATGACAATTTCAAGCATAATGATTAATTTCTTTTTACCTCAATATAATTTCCATGACATTGTTTAAGATTAATATGCCATACTTCAATAAGTAAATATATGTTTATGTTTAAAATCTGAGGATATTTTGGTCTCCCTTGAAAAAGAGGATGCTCAAAAATGATACAACTGCCAATCTTGGGCATCCAGTTTCTAAATCGTACCGTTTCCTATATTCTATCATACTTTCCATCCCCAGGCCGACCTTACACCAAAGAAGATGGTCATGATCAAACCCTTTAAGGGCGACCTACGCCGTATCTACCGGCCAGCAGTGTGGTTCCAGTATCGGCAGTCGGCGCACTATACCTGTATGCATGCACGGCTGCACCGCGTCCAGCTGGACAATCAGCTCCCGGACGCCTACTTCACCACGGTCCTCAGTCCCTCACCCATACCACAGTACGTGGTACGCAAGTCAGGACCCAAGTCCTTCATAGAGTTTGCCATGGTCCGACGCCAAGTGCCAGAAAACAACAGTGATACCATCAAGTAAGATACTCTCATTAAAGTGTATTTTTAAAGAATTGGTAACTCATTTGATTGAATTAGTCCCTGGTAAGAAAGTATATGTGTTACAGAAATCCCAAGGTTTTGTTTATTTGTGATCTTTTGAAATTCATATAATGTATATTCAATTTTAGTTCAAGAACTTATTTACTCTCCATGTCCCAATCCTTTTTTTTGCATTTGGAGTATGTTTTTCTTTCTTCTGTGTAGATTTCAGCCTTTTTGCACCACTACAGACAAGATTTGGTATAAAAATTGAAGAAAAACCTTTGAAAAAGTAATATTTTCTCAGCACTCAAATATGCAAAACTTCATCTTATAAGAGCTTTATTAATGTGACCATTCTTCATGCGCTGAACTCCAATTCATAAATGATGGTTTTATGTAATGCAATGTTTCTGTTTCCAGGTACTTCAAGCTTTTGATTCAGGAGTTCAATATCAAGCTGGACAAAGGCTTCATAATGTCTCTCTATGACATTTTTGCATCACTTTACAAAGAGCAGGAGGAGGTCAGTGTCACAATAGTCTAGTGCTTTAAGTACAGGATTGAAGGGTATCTGAATACAGACATAAGTAACATTAAATATTTGTTAATGATATTAATGATATATTAATATAATTACTTCTGCTTACTGCAATATTATTTGAGCACTTCCACATCATCATTCTATGATATATTTCAGATTTCCTTGCAATTGGTGATTTTATTCCCTATTACCTTGAATATAAGCAAGTAATGTTTGTCACAAATATATTACTGGTGTTTATCTCTTTTATTCTTCTATTGTTAACAAGTCAACATGGTTCATTCATGCTTCATTAGTAGATTTTTCATGCAGTGATATTATTAATTAAACAGGCTGATAATATAGAGCAGTAAAATAAAAGTACAAATGAAAATTACAAGAACTGGTTAAAAAAGAACTCATATTACATAAATAAGATATGGGTAGTTTGGGGGATTGCAAATTGTTTTTATCTTCTCTGGCCTGGAGTAGTTTTATGTTGGTATACACTTCTTGAGAGACCTACTGAAAGACTTTCTATTTTTATGGCATTACCGACATATATTCATGATTACTAATATCATTATAGTTACTTTCTCATGTGTGCCAATATTTTATTGAATGCATCTGAAATTTTATGAAATATTGTGCGCAAGTAGTTCACCCTTTTTTCTTCAAAAGTATTCAAAATGATTTTCATTTGAGAATCTTATCATGATTTCCTTCATAAGTTCTCAAAAATTTCCTTTCTCTGTAAAAATATCTGTAAGATAGATCTTTTGGTGCACTCGAAGCACAAATCGGTAAAACTTATTTATTTGTTATTTTGATGACTTTAACTTTCTACATGCCATCATAGCAACGCAAAGAGATGCTGATGCATCAAGGGATAATAGAGGTATGATGAAAAAGGATTGGATTGATTTACAAATTTCCCTTTGAGTTTAAGTTATGTATATATATATATATATATATATATATATATATATATATATATATATATATATATATATATATATATATATATATATATATATATATATATATATATATATATATAAATATATATATATATATATATATATATATATATATATATAGATATGTATATGTATATATATATATATATATATATATATATATATATATATATATATATATATATATATATATATATATATATATATATATATATATATATATATGTATGTATGTACATAATTCTTTTAGGTGTAATTTTGGTTGGTGGTGGTTACATAGTGGTTTCTTGAGGGAAATTTATTTAGTGAGGTCCATGTTATTGTAATAGAAGGGCAGCTTGTCATTGTGTAATGATGGACACAAGTCAGGTTCAAGTTCCTAACCCCTATCTTTACTGCAACATTTTGCAATGGGCTGTGGGCGTCCACATAAAAAAGGGCAGGTGTATGTAAAGCAATGAACATTTTATCATTCCACACAGCAACTCATTCCAGTGTGTGGTATAGCACTTCTCACTAGTGATCACATGCGTACATTAAATATATAATGGATTCCCTATGAGTGATTCCCTTAATATATGCAGCTTTCAGAGTATGGAAATAGACAATATTATATTGATTTAGTACCTATATTGTAATTTTCAAAGTCATTCATGATCTGCCAATTTTAGCCTTATTTTCCAAATGACAGAACCATGTAGATTTTCACCCATTATTCTCAATGCATTTTATAAGAATTATATTATTCATATAGTTCAATATTGATGCAGGCTAAAGACTTTAAATCATTCTTGCCATAAGATTTCTCATTACAAGTGTCATCTGTACCTATGGCACTTTCAAAAATATTTTTGGAATTAATCAGAATTTCACATGGTTTAAAAAAAGTGAGACAGGGTCTGGTCTTCATTATACCTTCAAATATTTTCCAAACAATTTAACCAAAATAGTCAGGCGGTTTTTGACACAGGGGCCTGAAATATTGAGTTTCACTCGCAAGTCTGAGGCTCTGGTTCCTATGGAATAGAGCCTATATTACCAATAAGGCTGTGCAAGTGGCACGTAACATTACAAGCCCCTGTGGTATTTGGCTGCTATAGGCATCAATGGGCTACTGAATTCCAATGTTATTTGTTGTTGTTTTTCATCTCCAGAGCACACAGTTACAGAAGGACCTGGCTGTCATCCACAGGAGCCTGAGAGAGGTGGCCTCAGTGCAGGAAGTCTCCCGGCCCAAGAGGATCTTCTTCGAGTACATCCATATGTCACCTCTCAAGGTAAGAAATCGCCACTACACCATGATGTTCTGCAATGTATATGCTTCATTTTGAATTACTTACATAGAAGTAATTGAATTACTTACATGGAACATTTTGTGTCAGACATGTTTTTCTTAGGGCTGATAACATATCATTTCTGTACTCAATCTGGCTTGTGTTAATACTGGTAACAATAATGTTATAATTACTTATATTTGAGTATTCAAATTATAATAGTTTTGGTGAATACTGATTTCAATGGGATTTACCTTCGATCTATTTGTCAATAGGGTTGTATTGCATTATCTTCTAAGTCATTAGCAGTTACTTTACTGCTAATGACTAATAGTTGCACCAACAGTCCTGTTAGAGGCTATATTTACAGCCTAAAATGGCCGCCCCCAGTGTCTGCATTCTATGTCTGTTAATATAATAGGGGAGCGGCCAGGGGCCAGATTTGGGATTTATTTTGGGCGGGTCTCACACACACCTCCAACATACATCATTTGAAAGCTTATACTCTCTAGTTTAATATTCTGCCTGTTGGAGTTGTCAAAAGTGGTGCATATTCTGAGAAAATACGTTTATGTAACATAATGTCTAGAAAAAAGCTGAAAGGTATGAAATTAAGATATTTTTTTTGAAGGGGCTAAAGAGGATAGTATGTTCACTCAACTTTGTGTACTACAACAAGCCTCATGCCCACAATTCAAATAAAACATTTGAAGCCATACTACTAAATTTTTCTGGTGAAAATTCCAATTTTATTACAAATTTAGGGTACAATTCACCTTTATCTCAAATGCCATCACATAAATCAACTTTTCAGATAGTACAATACCAGACTTAGCTACATAGCACACAAATATATAATCCTACATCTTTTTTCAATCATTTAGGAACCAAACTGAGTTACAAGGCTGATTTATTCAAACATTTTGGCAATTCCTATGCCTATAAAACTGAAAAAGATGATAATAGAAAAATGTGCAAAATGATATTTAATCTTTCAAATATTCCAAAAAGTATCTGAATGACATCCAAACTGAAGCATACCCTGTACAGATATCTTATATTGGCTGTCAGATTTTTAGATTTGGTTGCCCAGTCACCCAGGACAACTAAATTATTTGTGAAAATAGTTAACAATTTAGCAAAATTCACAAAACGCTCACAAAAAAATAATAATAATAAGTCAAATAAAATTTAATCATACAGGCAACCTTACATAAGTCAGACACTTATAAGTCAGATTTTCTACTAAGTCAGATGGCTTTGCTGGTCCCATCCCTATCATTGCAGTTTTATAATCTTCACATAACTCTAATTTTGCCTATCTCGGACAGAAAATCTTGGTCCCAATTTATCCGACTTATGCAAGGTTACCTGTATTATGAGATTCACAATATGTTTTTCAGGAAGATTTTTTTCTTTTCTTTTATACCAAATGTAAAATGTCCACCTTGAAGAAGACAAAGAACACTCACTGGATGATCAAACTTGTGTGCAAGTGTTCACACTCAAAGTCTCATAGCATCAACCACAAACAGAATTATTCTGAATCACTGTCTGATGTATATTGTGTTGAAATCGGATTTTGACAAACATCATCACCGTGACAGGAACACAATTCCACACAGGCCAAGCGGTTCTTTCTACAAGAGCATGAGTCAGTACCACAAAGATTCCTCTTGCTGCAAGTACAAAGCAAATCTTGCATCACCTCGGAGGCTGACAATCCTTCATAGTACACTGGGACAAGCTTCTCCCCCTCTCTTTTCCATCCATATTCCAGTGGGGATCCCAGGTCAGGCTCAGCAATGTGGTAGGAAATCCAAATCCTTGTTTGCCAGGCAGCCCTTCTGACATGCTGTTTCAGACTCTCTTCACAGGGTGGCAGCTTTGCCAACACACATTCTCGCTTGGCTGCAAGCTTTGCACGTAACACATGTTTGAATGTGCTTCGTTTTCCTTGCCCTTAAGATCATACAAGTATTCGAGAGAAATGACATGACAGGCCGAGTCATCATCAAAATGCCTGACACAGATGTTCTGGTGCTAGCCATTCACTACTATCCGCAAATGGACAGAGTGAAAGAATTCTGGATTGAGACTGGAACAGTAACCAGAACCACTGACCTTCGGAGGTTCATCCCAGTACATGACATATGTCACTCACAATCACCACTGTTTCTGAAAGTATTGCCTGCGATTCACGCTCTCACAGGGTGTGATTCAACATCTGTTTTTTTCGGTATAGGAAAAGATTCTGTGTGTAAAACAACCTAAGAAAAAGGGGTAGACTCCTTTGCTGAGCTTGTTTTCATAGGTGGTGATGATGAGAACACTTCAATTGTTTGAGCTCGCAAGTTCATTGCTAGTTTGTATGATCCTAAGGGCAAGGAAAACGAAGCACATTCAAACATGAATGTGTTACGTGCAAAGCTTGCAGCCAAGCGAGAATGTGTGTTGGCAAAGCTGCCACCCTGTGAAGAGAGTCTGAAACAGCATGTCAGAAGGGCTGCCTGGCAAACATGAATTTAGATTTCCTACCACATTGCTAAGCCTGACCTGGCATCCCCACTGGAATATGGATGGAAAAGAGAGGCGGAGAAGCTTGTCCCAGTGTACTATGAAGGATTGTCAGCCTCCGAGGTGATGCAAGATTTGCTTTGTACTTGCAGCAAGAGGAATCTTTGTGGTACTGACTCATGCTCTTGTAGAAAGAACCGCTTGGCCTGTGTGGAATTGTGTTCCTGTCACGGTGATGATGTTTGTCAAAATCCGATTTCAACACAATATACATCAGACAGTGATTCAGAATAATTCTGTTTGTGGTTGATGGTGTGAGACTTTGAGTGTGGACACTTGCACACAAGTTTGATCATCCAGTGAGTGTTCATTGTCTTCTTCAAGGTGGACATTTTACATTTGGTATCAAAGAAAAGAAAAAAAACTTCCTGAAAAACATATTGTGAATCTCATAATACAGGTAACCTTGCATAAGTCGGATGAATTGGGACCAGGATTTTCTGTCCGAGATAGGCAAAATTAGAGTTATGTGAAGATTATAAAACTGCAATGATAGGGATGGGACCAGCAAAGCCATCTGACTTAGTAGAAAATCTGACTTATAAGTGTCTGACTTACGTAAGGTTGCCTGTATGACTAAATTTTATTTGACTTATTATTATTATTTTTTTGTGAGCGTTTTGTGAATTTTGCTAAATTGTTGACTATTTTCACAAATAATTTAGTTGTCCTGGGTGACTGGGCAACCAAATCTAAAAATCTGACAGCCAATATCCAATATAAGATATCTGTACAGGGTATGCTTCAGTTTGGATGTCATTCAGATACTTTTTGGAATATTTGAAAGATTAAATATCATTTTGCACATTTTTCTATTATCATCTTTTTCAGTTTTATAGGCATAGGAATTGCCAAAATGTTTGAATAAATCAGCCTTGTAACTCAGTTTGGTTCCTAAATGATTGAAAAAAGATGTAGGATTATATATATGTGTGCTATGTAGCTAAGCCTGGTATTGTACTATCTGAAAAGTTGATTTATGTGATGGTATTTGAGAAAAAGGTGAATTGTACCCTAAATTTGTAATAAAATTGGAATTTTTACCAGAAAAATTTAGTAGTATGGCTTCAAATGTTTTATTTGAATTGTGGGCATGAGGCTTGTTGTAGTACACAAAGTTGAGTGAACATACTATCCTCTTTAGCCCCTTCAAAAAAAATATCGTAATTTCATACCTTTCAGCTTTTTTCCAGACATTATGTTACATAAACGTATTTTCTCAGAATCTGCACCACTTTTGACAACTCCAACAGGCAGAATATTAAACTAGAGAGTATAAGCTTTCAAATGATGTATGTTGGAGCTGTGTGTGAGACCCGCCCAAAATAAATCTTAAATAGAGCCCTTTTTCGCACTTGGCCGCTCTCCTATAAGGAGGTGTTAAAACAGCAATATACTTCTTGTATGAAGGTTGGCACTGGTGGGAACTTGGATTTAAGTAGAAAATACCATGAGAAACTATTTGGGCCTCTGTCTTATTCATGGTGGAATTGTCCTTTAAAGTTTAGGTAGTACAATTTAGTATAGGGCTAATACATTTCTTGTCCTGCTAACCCTATATTTTCTGCCCCTGTTGACATATCATTGTTTATATTTGGTTTTCAATAACGTAAAATTCATGGCTTAGAGAGAAATCTTTATTTTCATTTCTTGTCTTTGCAGATGCACATAAGTTTTTCTCTGAGTGGGCGTGTCTACTCAGAGGTTCATCAGAACGCGTCCCTGACACATGACATCTTTGACTTTTTCCTCAACTCTATTGGTGCCACATTACCCGAGATCAAAGATGTGGAGATGAAGTAAGGCAATTAACTCTTTTCACCCACAATTATTCCTATGGCAATGTTTTTTGTGAGTTTTCACTTTTAGTAATAAAAATTCATCTTGACAATAGTTCATAGAGAAGTGTTAGACAGCAACTTCCCCACTCCTAGATTAGGTGACACCTAAATATATATTCATTTTTATATTATGTTTTTTGTTTAGAAATAATCATCTCTAAAAGCTTACTTTTATATCATTTCTGATGTATTATTCATTTGATCAAAACTAAATCAGTTAACTTAATCATCTGTTTAGTTTATATTCATTTCAATAAACTAAATCCCATATATGTATGGTATAACTAATTCATGTGTTTTAGCCATTTTATTTTTTAGGACAAACCTATTCATCTGTTAATTAAAGCTAACTTATTTCAATATCTTATTTAGCTTATCCATTATGAATAAGCTGTATAATTCCATCTGTTTGCTAACCTTTTTTTTGAGTAGTAACTTGAGAGTTTTGAGTGGTAGCTTAAGAGTTTTGAGTAGTAACTTGAGAGTTTTGAGTAGTAACTTGAGAGTTTTGAGTAGTAACTTGAGAGTTTTGAGTAGTCACTTAAGAGTTTTGAGTAGTAACTTGAGAGTTTTGAGTAGTAACTTGAGAGTTTTGAGTAGTAACTTAAGAGTTTTGAGTAGTAACTTGAGAGTTTTAACCCTTATTCTGCTGGTGGCTAAGGTGGCCAATACAGAATAATGCTAAAATCCTGAAAATTCACTGAAACCCTGGCAAATGGGTACTCATCTGAAAGTGCTCAGCGAGAGCTTTCCAATGAATACCAACATGACAGGGTTTAGATGGTTTTCCAAAAAATTTGCATCCTTGTGCTTTGGACGAAAGTAGCCCTAGCATTGTAAGGGTTAAGTTATAACTTGCTGTACGTGACATAGCTGTCTGTTTTATTCTTCAGGCTTGCATTCTTTGAGCGTTGCAGCGTGACAATGACAGCTAACCAGGCTATGGCGGAGATCCAGTCCCACTACACAAGCCAGGCCATACAGCAGTCCTACGTGCTCATACTGGGACTGGACGTCCTGGGGAACCCTTACGGTCTTGTCAAGGACTTCACACAAGGACTTGGGGACTTCTTCTATGAACCTGTTATGGTACGTTCTTACCTCCATACATGCAGTTCTCGTTTATTCTTCTTCCATCAATTAGCATCATCATAAGAGTATTTTCCAGGATTTCTGAAACAAGAAAATTCTCTGGATTCAAACTGTAACACTTGTTTATTCAGGCTTTTCATATCTAAGTTTAAATCAGGTTGTGTGGTGCTCTCTATTAAGTGATCAATTAGTATCTGAGGCCATCATGCAACAATTTGATAAAACAAACAAAACACATCAATGAGAGGAAGACATATTTGTTTGTGCTATGCTTTTCTCCAAAGTGCATAATAAAGTTTAAAAACAACCAAAAGTGAGTGATAACACAGTGCTGATGGGGTTGAATTATTTTCATGGTGTATAAGCCATAAATAAGCTAGTACTCATACCTGTTTATGTATGTATGATGTAAATATGAATAAAGATGTTCATATTGAGTGATAACACAGTGTTGATGGGGTTAAGTTATTTGCATGGTGTATAAGCCATAAGCTAGCTAGTACTCATACTTGTTTATGTATGTATGATGCAAATATGAATAAAGATGTTCATATTCACCACTCTTTATTTGTGAATGTATTCATATTCACACAGGAATACAAACTTTACACGTTTATCCAAGATCAGCAATCAGTGATATCTTATTATATGTTCCTTATGTGATATTGTGAGAAAGTATATGAGATGTATGTTATTTTTCCAGGGATCCATCCAAGGCGGTGATGAATTTGCAGATGGTCTAGCAAGAGGGATCCAGAGTTTACTGGGACATACCATAGGTAGATAAACATTCCATCTTCCTCGGTGTTAAACTTCTTATTCGCTTTGCATTGAAACAATAATCGCTTGCTTCCTGCAGGAAACCATAGTTTGGGGCCAACAATATTGTATTCAGGGTCATTCACATATGTTTTGGGTTTAACAAAACTTGTAAAGTGCTTGTAAGGGGGGCTCACACCAAGAGAGAGTTTTACTTTACAATTGATCATTCTTTTTGATTAAAAGATTATGAAAATAGTTATATCCAATTGAATTCCATACTTGTGTTGAGCTATCAGTGTAGATATTATCACCCCTTGAGCATGTTTTACAGTGATAGTAACATTGATCATTTATGATTTTGGTTGTTTTTTTGTGTGCCTCATCATGTCATGGAATTTGGTTTGAGATCATCATGTGTGTTCCCTTTACTGATTTCCAGGTGGCCATGGGTGTTTAGGTGGCCTTATCAATGGTTCGGTATTCCCGAACCACTTTTGGAGTAACTACTCTCTCAATTCTAATTGCTCTCGGGAGCGGGATCCTCTGCATATAGAAGGTGCCAGATATGTGTTAATATACATCTAGGTGTTGAGCAGCACTAGATATAAAACAATGCATGTCTATCTAATTGGCACTGTAAGCTTGACCATTACACTTCTCCCATTGTCCCCAGTGGTCATCTGTCTCCAAGGCCGCCACCGCCTTAGCTTATTATTATACTGTTGTGTTAATAACCTTACAATGCTGAAACTTCTTTGGTACAAAGCAACAAGAATTACGCAAATATTTTTAAAAACTGTCTTAACTCTGTCATGTTGGTATTCAATCGATAGCTCTCCTTGAGTACTCTCAGATGAGTACCCATGTGCCAGGGTTTCAGTCATTTTTCAGGTTTTTCGCATCATTTTGTATTGGGCAAATTAGCCACCACCAGCATAAGGGTTAAGTTGAGCTACTGTATCTCAGTCATTATATACTTTGATGTGTGTAGTATATGGTACAGTCATGTTATCTTGTGAAAATAATGGTTCAATCTGTTACTTATTGTCATATTTGGAGTCATTCATGAGGTCATTTATTATGAATTATGAATACCATTGTTCATGCTGTTATTATTGTTATCAGTAGTAGTGATATCTTTAGTAGTAGTAGTAGTAGTAGTAGTAGTAGTAGTAGTAGTAGTAGTAGTAGTAGTAGTAGTAGTAGTAGTAGTAGTAATAGTAGTATCATCATCATTATCATAATTATTATCACTTATCATAACTATTATTATCACTATCAATATCATTATCATTATGAGTGTACAGTGTTATAAAGCTTTGAAAACAATGATATGATACAGAAATTTTCAGGTTACCAGGACCTAGTTATCTGGGTAACAGTGCTATTATCAGACGTTTCTGTTAATAGTATATCTCAAGCATTGTTGAATTTTATGTTTCTATCACCTTTGAAATGAAGTTATATCTAAGAGAAGTTAAGCTGCCTCTAGAATGTGTGTAAGTGATATCTGAATGATGCAATCTGTTAACAGGCAGAACATTCTGATAACATGCAGAACATTCTGTAAACATGCAGAACATTGACTGTAAGCATGCAGAACAATTTATAAACATGCAAAACAGTTTGTTAACAAGCAGGACATTTGATTGACATCCAGAACATTCAACTAAGCATGTCCTGACGCTTCACTATTAAAAGAACTTAAATATGATTCTTAAAATTGCCAACAGATTAGTCTTTTTGATTAAAATGGTTACATAAATGGTATGGTTTAAATAAGTGGTATGCTGCACACGTTTCACTTTTCACAAAATCCCTATATTTGAGAATAAGATCACTTTACTTCACTGTTATTGTATGGTGATACTCATAATACAGTCACACACATAATTGACAATTTCAAAAAGTATTTAGAATATGTGATGTGTACGTACCATTTACTTTGACTTAACAGCTAAACATTTCTATACATTATATTGTCTTTTTCATAGGAAGTGCAGCAGGATCAGTTTCGATGATCACTGGTTCTGTAGGCAGAGCACTGGCCACTCTCTCATTTGATGATGACTTCAAGAAGGTGAGTGTCAGTGCATGTCCTTTATATTAACCCTTCCAATGCTGAGGCTACTTTCTTCCAAAGTACAATGACGCCAATATTTCTGAAAACCAACCAAACCCTGTCATGTTGGTACTCATTTGAAAGCTCTCACTGAGTACTTTCACATGAGTACCCATATGCCAGGGTTTCGGTGTTTTTTCATGATTTTTGCATTATTGTGTATTGGCCAAATTAGCCATCAGCAGCATAAGGGTTAAACTCATTCATACCCGGCTAGTACACATGTAATGAAGTATATGGAAATAGCTTCAAAACAATCCAATATTTTGAAAAATATTTGGCTCAAAATTGTTCTTGTTGGGTTTAACAATACCTCTTCAAATATCTTTTTTCAGAAATTACTTTCATGAGGAAGTTATGTTCAAAGTTGTCAGACCATGTGTGTACCCCAGGTGCAACCCCTTCTTACCCTAAGTATTTAGATGGTGCACTATGTTTGTTATGATGTATACCATGTTAAATTTGCACTTATAAAGTAATGTGCTCAGCAGGCAGCTGCCTTTAATGCACAGTTTATTTTTTGCATACAGGTGTTGAATTATAAGCTATCATGTTGGCATGTTGTATGCTACTAGCATGAGGATTGGTTGTCCAAATAACTGTGTGCAGTTAAATAAATGCACACTCCAGGGGTGCGCAAAGTATGCATTAATTATACTGACAGAATATTAACATTGTATACGGTACCTCAATCCTTTTGAATTGTGCCCATATTTAAAAGAAATCTCTAGGAGCTTGTTTTTGGAGGAAAATACAAGACTTGTTTTTATCTAAATTGATACGCAATTAACACAAATGCCAAATACCATTCCAAATTTATATTTAGAACTACTTTCCTTTGTTACTATGCTTGGCCTGCTTGATTTGTTGATTGATTTGGACTTTGCATACAGAGGCTAAATTGTGACAAGGCAGTTGGTATTGATTAACAGCAAACAAAAGTTTATGATACTAGTATTATAAACTTTTGCAGCAAAGGAAACCGGAGTACCTGGAAAAAAACACTGCCTTATCCCAAGTCACCGGAAACTCTCTCACACTACTTGTTTGTTGCTTCAGAAACGTCGTATGAGGATGAACCAGCACCCCAAGCACCTTCCTGACAGTCTCTACCGGGCTGGCAAGAGTTTCGTTATGGGCGTGGGGCTTGGAATATCTGGAGTGGTGGTAAATCCTGTCAAAGGTATGTATAGAGGAGAAAGATTGATATAAAACAGACTTGGAGGGATTCAAACTGATTTGCTCTTGTTTCATAGACAGAAAAATTCAGAGATTTTGTTAGCAGTTTTCAGCAAAAATACCATGTTGATGGGGTAAATAATTTTTTATTTGGTATCCATGGAACATTATGTTATCATCTTGTTTTTTGAAGTGCTGGTCAGAAAGGAACCCATACAAGTACTGTTAAATGTATGTCTCCATGCTCTTCATGAAGAAAATGGGGAAAATGCGACAAAGCTAGCTAATGATTACAGTTTTTGCAATATTTGGTATAATGGACACAATCAGTAGGTCATATGAAAGCAAATGACATTAAAATCAGCAATATCTATCTTTTTAGAATTATGATGTGCATAACCTGTCTTATTACCAAGACTAACAACTATAACTATTTCTGCATAATTATTTCTTCTTTGTGAATGATGCATGACTAACTGATTAAGACTGTGGAGATTGCATCTGCAAAGCATCATGCCAACTACTGTATTGTAATGCCAAAGGAGAATTTATGTACTGTAGAACACACAATTTACGTGTCTGTTTATATATAGCATGTGGTTCTGCTTCCACTTTTTTCTGTACTTTGGTGCTGTCAGCGGTGGCCACCGTCGCTAACATAAAGATACGCTATGATGCGAAAACTCCCCAATTTGCTATCTTTGGGACACGCGTCATATGTGTGTTCTACAGTATTTGTCCTATGGCCTTGTTATTCATAATGAAAAGATTGAAGATCATGTAATTGAATTGTATGACAATTTTGTTCATCATGAAAAGGTGACGATATTATAAATGATCCTGGCATAATTAAGCCAGTCATCATTTACGGAAGTTTGTATCATGTCATCAATAGGTTTATGCTTAAGAAGATGGTATTTGTCAGAATCTTTTTTGAGAGTGTTGCGTGGGTGACCAATTTGCATTACATTAAGAATCCCCTTGACTAAATATCAAAACTTAGTCAAATCCAGGTTTTGTCCCTACCGAGCAACTTCACTTAATGTCACATATAGATATTTCTAATTGGAATAAGTACTTCATCTAGATGCCATCTGGGGAGGAAGTTGTAAAGTATTATTTATTTACTCTCACCAAGATGGACATGATATAAGGTTATAGTGTTTGATGAATATATTTCAATGGGATTCTCGCAAGAAGCATGTTTGAACTATTAAAGTTTTGTATCCGTCTTGTTTGTATACCATTTAGCAAAGATATGCAACTTACTTACTTAAATGAGTAAGATTTAAATGTAATCAACTTATCTGTACATCCAAACCAACACCTGGTTAGTAGTGGCTAAACGTTATACTGAATTATTATAATTACTGCATTTTACTGAAGAACATGTATGTCTGCTTTGAGATCAATAGACTAGGTGGACTAGTTAGACTAGGTTCATAGTCTCCGATAAGTCGGCTTTCTCTTTGGAGTTGACCAACCAGCGTACGTGTAGTACTGCCAGTGACCAATAGGTGGAGCCATATGGCTTTTTCTACTGAAATATATCGATATCCTAATTTGACCACGGTGACTCTCTGGTTTATTAGAGATTTTTAAGGTGATTATTTAGCGCCTGCATCTAGCATCTGGAGGGATGTACAATAGAGTTTAACTGTAACAGACAGGGTGTATGGGTTGTCTGGATCAATAATTCTTTTGAAAATAACTTAGGAATGAAGCATACGTTGGAGAATAATTTGATGAAAATTTATCAATTAGTTTCTGAAAAACATTTCTCCTTCAAATATTTTCTGAAAATTGCATTTTCTAGAGAGATATTAACAAAATAGTCAGGCAGTTTGGGGCGCTACAGACTTGAATGGATTAACCTGTTAATTATCAGCCTGAGAATTTTAGTGAAATCTTCAAGGCAGTTAAGGCATAGTTGTGAAAATATTTGAAGGATATAGGTCAACCAGAACACCACAAATAACTTTTCTTTAGATATTTCATGAACTGGTTCTGAGTTCCCAAGTAATTGGCAATAGTATCATAGATATTAACAACAATTTCTCAAGGAATTCCTCTAAGCATGAATGTGTTGGGGACAGTCATTTGTCGAGTTCTTATCAACATTTCACCTTTAACCCATTAACGCTTAGGAGTTCCTCCAGCAATTGTCGTCTGGATCTATGATACTTTTTACAATAACTTCAGAATTGAGATTGATTTTACAAAATATTTGAAGGAGAGTTGTTGATAATGTTCTGATGAACATTTCTCCTTCAAATATTTATTCTACGTGTGCGTTTGCCTGCAAGATTTCATCAAAATTGTCAGGCTGCTTTCGGCCGCTGTGAGCGTTAATGGGTTAAATATTTCCATACGATCTTTTTTGGATGCTATAAGCATGAATGGATTTATTTCAAAAATACCTACCAGATCATGCTGTGGATGAATTCACACTTATCTTATTAGTAGTCTCATTTCTCATTCAATAGGAATTTAATAGCTTTCACTTAAAGGTGATATTTTATATGAGGTGGAATATTTTCAATGATATGTTCTTCACATTGGTGCTATATGGAAGTTATTCCTACAATTTTTAAACTCCTGTGCCAATTAAAGCAGTTGAAATCCTGGTGTCCACTAGGTCATCATTTTGCTCCCACCATGCAGTACGTGTGCCGCTTGTAGTGGCTTGCCATTGTCTTAGTTGTGAATTATATTGTTCCATTTTTTGTCCAGCTTTTCGTAAATGTCCTGCCAACAAACGTCGTGCTAGAAAAGGTGAGAGAAGTGCATGAAGTAACCATCATCATATAGCTTGTAATTTGTTGCTATAATCATATAGTTTTCTTGCTCAGATCCAAGAAAGCAGGCATCTGAGGAATATCATCCTCATTTCCTCCTTTTGCTCCCAAGTAAGATCATATTGGTAAAAACCTAGCTCACATGTATATAAATCTCTCTTTGGAGTATAGAACGAACTGTAAAATCCTACGATTCAGTGCACTATTATATATGGTTATACTAATGGGCCTAGGCAGAGTAGAATTAAGATTTTTTGAGCATGTAAACTTTTGAATTGTTCATGTGATTTTGCTCTTCTGCCTTATGCTGAATTCTTTCTCTTGTCTCTTGGGAACTGAATGGATTGAGTGTGCAGTGTAGATTTCAGTTGACCGGATGGCTGTATCCACTTTCATACAAAAAAATAATCATCTCAGGAAAATATGCAAAAATATCAACAAGTATATATACATATATAAATATACATATATATATATACATATATATATATATATATATATATATATATATATATATATATATATATATATATATATATATATATATATATATATATATATATATATATATATATATACATTTATGTATATTTAAAGATAGCATAATCTTAACAGCAGTAGAACACATTAGTTTTATGTTTATTGTTATGTGTGCTGTCTCATTTTGTTTAAGACACCATACTCACTTTTTCTGAAGCCGCATATGATAATATAATCATAAACTATCTAATAAACTATATAATGGATTGGTTCCATCAGTAGTAAGTGAAGACCAGGCCATTTAGATATAAATAACCATTATTTTATGTAATAAAGCAATAAGTTAGGTAAATGAAACATTTGTGTCTACATGCACAAGGATTGAGAAACATTATAGATATTTGGCCTGATAATTAAAGTGCATGCTGTTTATTTATGTTGTACTTAGAAAGCGCCCACTATTAAGCATGATAAGCCTACGTTTCTCACTAAACGGGGCCTCTGTTTTCGACTCACAACAGCAACAATGTGGGGATCATTCTTGCTTCTATAAGGAAGATCTGCTTGGATGTATAGTTCTTTGTTTTAGTCATGAAGGTCAGCTTGATATTTTGCTCTTCCTTCACTTATCATTTCCTCTCATTTTTCTGAATCTTTTTATATCTAGCATTTTGTAGCTAGGTCACTGTTATTCGCTTATAATTCTTGGCCCAACTTTTATGGAACTTGGCAATTCCATAATATCTTCAACATTGAACACTTTATAATTATGTATTTCATGTGGCTGCTTGATTACAAAATTTCTGCATACATATTCCTTTCAATGCTGAGGCTACTTTCGCTAAAAGCACAAGGATGCAAAGATTTTTGAAAAAGATCTAAACCCTGTCATGTTGGTATTCATTGGATAGCTCACGCTGAGTACTCTCAGATGAGTACCCATGTGCCAGGGTTTCAGTCACTTTTCAGGTTTTTTGCATAATTTTGTATTGGTCAAATTAGCTACCAGCAGCTAAAGGGTTAAAATGAACAAAATAGTCAGGAATGTAAGCAATTGATCTGAAAGTGTTTATGAATTAAAGATATAGAATACATTACTGATCTTAGTTACGCCATAGTCATTAAACATATGATTAGTAAAATTCTTATCAAATGTATAAGTAGTCATTAGCAAAGATAAGAAAGGTTGTTTATGCTGTGGCCAGATTTCCTTGGTTTTAAAGAATATTACTTACCACTTTTGCTCACAAGCTTACCAACACAGAATGATTGATCTAAGCTTTTCTGATTTAGTCACTTATTATCTGCTACATACTAATTCTAGAAATGTTAGGTAGTCAAATAAAAAGCTATGACAGGCCAGTTTTTACTAAGTTGATGTCCTTTAAATGCCAAAGCCGATTTGTTGATTGAATATTGTATACTTGGTAAAATATGTAATAATTTAATCCATGCTTTTTTATTTTTTTCATTAAAATGCAATAATATGATTCACATTTTAACAGTAATAGCTACATTTGCTATACATTTCACTGACTTTAAGGGTTTCGCGTTACTTAAGTGGTCATCTTGACATTTTGCAATATTTTGCTGACATAATACCAAATTACCATATTGAAAAAAAAATCCAGGTAAGTGTAGGGTGTATTATCAATGTATACTTTAAGGCCTGAATAGCTTAAGTCATTTGGGAAACTTATTCCTAGTTATTCAAGAGGATACCCTTCATTATTCAAATGTTCGAGAATAGAAAAGCTCCTGCTTAAAACGAAGTACAATACATGTATGCTATTCTATTGTTAATAAAGAAAATTGCCCTTTTTATAGATGTGAATAAAAAAATATAAGAAATGTCCAAATGAAGGTATTTTTCATTAATAATCTTCAGAAAATAAAAGCTGGTCTCCTAGTGAAATCATTTAGAGGTTACAAGTTGCTTAAGAAACAATACTGTAGTAGCGCTCAACAAATGAATTTATTTTTTATTAATGGACTTCAGAAAATAGAAGCTGATATCTTACTGAAATCATTTAGAGGTTATAAGTTGCTGAAGAAACAATAGTAGCAGCGCTCAACTTCTACCACCTACATGTCATCACGGTCGCACAACTAGCATGTCCAAATACCGCTAAAACATTAAAATCAAAGAATACTGAAAAGACATAACCATACAATAAGGCACTGTTTATGGAAATTACATGTGGAAAATGCAGAAAATATTTCAGAAACTTGAGTGTAGGGCAATACTAACTGCAAGCGATATAGGTATGAAACTGAAATATTATCTAATGTCAACAAAACCCCTTATGCATGTCATACTTACACAATATACATATTTTTTTCAAATTGTATTGCTGACCAATAAATTGGTTTTTAATTATGAAGATTTGCTGGATGGAACTAAGTTAAATTTTCATAGAGATCTTTTTATTACAGAGCTTGGGTGCTTCCTTCAGTGGATTCCATTTCACAAGTTGAAGTTGTATTTTTGCTGAAGTGTTGTGTTTTCTCTCCTTCAGGTGCTTATGAAGAGGGCATTGAGGGGTTCTTCAAGGGAATAGGGAAAGGCCTACTGGGGCTCATCACCAAGCCAGCAGGGGGTGCAGTCGACATGGTCAGCATGGCTTTTGACGGACTACGAAGGTAACATCATTGTAGGGTTCTTTAAGGGTATAGGGAAAGGCCTACTGGGGCTCATCACCAAGCCAGCAGGGGGTGCAGTCGACATGGTCAGCATGGCTTTTGACGGACTACGAAGGTAACATCATTGTAGGGTTCTTCAAGGGAATAGGGAAAGGCCTACTGGGTCTCATCACCAAGCCAGCAGGGGGTGCAGTCGACATGGTCAGCATGGCTTTTGACGGACTACGAAGGTAACATCATTGTAGGGTTCTTTAAGGGTATAGGGAAAGGTCTACTGGGTCTCATCACCAAGCCAGCAGGGGGTGCAGTCGACATGGTCAGCATGGCTTTTGACGGACTACGAAGGTAACATCATTGTAGGGTTCTTTAAGGGTATAGGGAAAGGTCTACTGGGTCTCATCACCAAGCCAGCAGGGGGTGCAGTCGACATGGTCAGCATGGCTTTTGACGGACTACGAAGGTAACATCATTGTAGGGTTCTTTAAGGGTATAGGGAAAGGTCTACTGGGTCTCATCACCAAGCCAGCAGGGGGTGCAATCGACATGTTCAGCATGGCTTTTGACGGACTACGAAGGTAACATCATTGTAGGGTTCTTTAAGGGTATAGGGAAAGGTCTACTGGGTCTCATCACCAAGCCAGCAGGTGGTGCGGTCGACATGGTCAGCATGGCTTTTGACGGACTACGAAGGTAACATCATTGTAGGGTTCCTTAAGGGTTTTGACGGACTACGAAGGTAACATCATTGTAGGGTTCCTTAAGGGTTTTGACGGACTACGAAGGTAACATCATTGTAGGGTTCCTTAAGGGTTTTGACGGACTACGAAGGTAACATCATTGTAGGGTTCTTTAAGGGTATAGGGAAAGGCCTACTGGGGCTCATCACCAAGCCAGCAGGGGGTGCGGTCGACATGGTCAGCATGGCTTTTGATGGACTACGAAGGTAACATCATTGTAGGGTTCTTCAAGGGTATAGGGAAAGGCCTACTGGGGCTCATCACCAAGCCAGCAGGGGGTGCGGTCGACATGGTCAGCATGGCTTTTGATGGACTATGAAGGTAACATCATTGTAGGGTTCCTTAAGGGTTTTGATGGACTACAAAGGTAATAGCATTATAGGGTTCCTTAAGGGTTTTGATGGACTACGAAGGTAATATCATTATAGGGTTCCTTAAGGGTTTTGATGGACTACAAAGGTAATAGCATTATAGGGTTCCTTAAGGGTTTTGATGGACTACGAAGGTAATATCATTATAGGGTTCCTTAAGGGTCTTGATGGACTACGAAGGTAATATCATGATAGGGTTCTTTCAGGGTTTTCAGTTAGATCTTGAAGGGACACACACTGTTAGCAGCCTAGCTGAAGTTCTGAAACATACCAAACCTGGACCCTAGTGTGGGTAGAGTACATACCACTCACATCAAAGTCCAGTAAAGTGGAACCTGTCTAATTTGTATAATTGATAAACTCTCATATCATGGGCCAGGAAAAGTGTTAATTCATACAGATGTCAGGTAATAGTTAATTAATTTTTGAATCAATGTAGTAGGAAACAGATTTGTTGGGTCGAAGTAGTTATTCAACTTGCACAGAAGTTTGGATTGGAGGGATTTAGCATCAAAACTTAACCCATTAACACTCAGAGCGGCCTAAACAGTCCTGACAATTTTGGAAATATTTTTCTAACAAAAGCATTTTTTGGAAAATATTTGAAGGAGAAATGTTAACCAGAGGTTTAACTACAACTCTCCTTCAAATATTTTGTGAACTTTTGCTTTATTCCCAAGTTATTTCCGAAAGTATGAAAGTAGCAGACAATATTTTCTAGAGGAACTCTGAGTGTGAATGGGTACTTGTATGTTTTCCTTTTCTCCAGAGCTGCTGAGATGGGTGAGGATGTGATATTCAGGATGCACCTTCCACGCTTCATACAGCCCTCTCTGGTACGTTGAAAGGATTTAGTACCGATCTTGTAAATTCATTAGCAATTTTCAGTTATTGTCTAAAGTATCAACGACCCTGACACCATTTCAAGAGTAACTCTTAAGTATTAATGGTTTAAGCTAGAATTTCAAGACTCATATGAATTTGGTAAAAAGGATTTAGTACCAGTCTTGTAAAATTCAATAGCAATTTTAAGTTATTGTCTAAAGTATCAACGACCCTGACACCAATTTCAAGAGTAACTCTTAAGTATTAATGGTTTAAGCTAGAATTTCAAGACTCGTGTGAATTTGGTAAAAAGGATTTAGTACCAATCTTGTTCTTGGTGCTTTACTTTATAATAAGAGAACTAACTACGAAAGCCTGAATCAAAAATTCATTGATGGGAAGTTGTTCAATGCGATGTGATTAACCTTGCTCTTTTCATCTGGTAGCTGTCTCTCATGACTGCCTGGTTTCAAATACGGGTCAGGGCATGTGAGAAATTTGCTAGTGATTTGGGGTAAGGTGGTTGTTTTTGCCGGGTACTTCCGATTCCACCACCATTTACAACTGGCTAATCACAAATTAGCCGCAATACGGCAGAAAAAGTGATGATAATCAAAATTCAAAATTCAAAATTCAAAATTTGATTTAGTAAGCATTCAACAAGGTTTTACCTCTACCTGTTTTTTGTTTCGCTGGTTCAGTCATAGTTTAGGAGATTTAGGTTACTTTTTCCTTACTGCAGTGTTTTTTCATTGATTGTCTTGATTGTTTTCTTTACCAGGGTTTAAAGCCATACTCCCTGTATCAAGCCACAGGTATGAGACTCCTCCAAAACCTGGAGAAAGGAAAATTCATCAGCACTGACATCTATTGGGCACATGCTTCACTATCCAAGGAGGATAAGGCTGATGTCCTGATGATAACCAACAAGTAAGTATTGTTCCGGTGCTTTGGGATAAGTACTGTTGTGCCAAAATTACTATACCAAATACCGTTATCGAATGGGAAAAAGTATTGTATCAAAAAACATAAGTACAGTATTATATCCTTAAAGATTTAAAATATTTATAAAATTGAATTCATTGCAACCTAGAGCTGCACTCACCACTCACGAACTCGAGTGGCTCGAGCCCTGGGGCAAACTTGCCGAGCTCAAGCTGAAATGTTCAAATCGTGAGCTTGTCTATATTGGGAACACAAACGTAACACAGAGCACCTAACACACATTATTAACATACATAACTGCTTATCGCTGTCATGTCTTCTTTACAATCTCAAATGTGTTCATTCAAGCGGTGTTGAGTGTTAATATACTGACCTTTTCCCTGTTCAGTACGTTTTAAAATTAAATAAACATGGCAATGTTAATAAATCTCCGCCAATAAATATTTATTTATTTATAGCTGGGCTAGAAAATAGGTATTTTTTTGGAAAATCGGAACATCCGTGAGCTCGTGAGCTCACAAGTCAAACGGGTGGTTAGCTCATGAGTTGATCTCCCTCCGTGAGTGCAGCTCTATTGCTACCTGGATGTCTCTGCACGAAGGCAGTTCACCCCTTCTATTTGAAAAATTTCCAAAGCTGTCTACCTGTGATTGTCCCTACGACTATTTGTCTTTATTATCTTCATCTCTCTTTTGGTCTGGCTGTAGCATGTGAGAAAGTTGCCAGTGACTTGGGGTTAGGCAGTGGTTTTCTCTGGGTAATCAGGTTTCTTCCACCATTTACAACAGGCTAGTCACAAACAAGTCTAGATATGGCATAAATGGTGATTATAATCAAAATTCAAATTCAAATTGGTCTAGCTGTACTGGTTGTTGCTACACCCATTAACCCTTCCATTGCTGAGGCTATACCTTAGTCCAAAGCACAAGGATGCAAAAATTTTTGAAAACTATCTAAACCCTGTCATGTTGGTATTCATTAGATAGCTCTTGCTGAGTACTCTCAGATGAGTACCCATGTGCCAGGGTTCCAGTCATTTTTTCAACTTTTTTGCGTCATTTTTGTATTGGCTAAATTAGCCACCAGCAGCATAAGGATTAAGTGCTAAGATTCCTCTGTGGCTTTGTAGGAGGGTGGTGCTGCTGGAGAAGTGCCGCCTGTGGGGAGACTACGACCTGGAGTGGGAGACCCTGCTGGAGCACATCCTGGCAGTCCCGGCCGTCACCGACAACAAGCTCATCTTCAAACTCAATAAGGTCAGTAATATATTTATTTTGAAATTTTTTTTGTTTCAATTTATTTTTATTTTATTTATTTTTTTTATTTTTATTTTTTTTGAATCTTTTTTGGGGGGAATTTTAGCATGGCTGGATTCTCATTGAGGGGGTCCATGTGGTTTATCCTACACCTTTCATTGTATGGTAAAATATGTTGACCCGTTAACGCTTGCAGCGTCCAAAAGCAGCCTGATAATTTGGATGAAATCTCTTATCCAAAAGCAAATTTATGAAAATATTTGAAGGAGAAATGTACAGCATATCATAACCAACAACTCTTCTTCAAATATTTTGTAAATTCATTATCGTTATTTTCATTTTGAGTTATTATCAAAAGTTTCAATAACCCGGGCAACAATTTCAAGAGTAACTCTTAAGTATTAATAAATTAAGCTAGAATTTCAAGACTTGAAGAATACCTAACCGATAAATCTCCTTTATATATTTTGTGAACTTTTGCATAATTCCATAGTTATATTCAAAACTGTCAACTCATCCAGACAACACATTTGAAGGGGACCCTTAAGCAGAATTGAGTTGATATGACCCTTCAGTGAGTGTGTACTTTTAATTTGTTTCTGTACTACTATAGATAAACAAATATCATGTTTACTCACCAATACATAAACTCAGAAAAGACCATGTAGTAGGATATATGCAATGATTAAAACATTGGTAATCTTTTATTAGAAAATGGTGGTATGTGGGAAAAAACCTTCATCATAAGTATCTAGGATTTCGTAAGGGGGGTTTCACACTTAGTTTTGCATTTGACCACCAGATGGTGGAAGGTATATGTTCAGGGATTGACTACTTGTCAAGCCACTAAGTTGTTAATGTCCAAAAGGTGGTAACATGGTCATGGCAAGGACACATGTGTATATGGCTTTATTGTAAATCATAATTGGAATTCACAACTTAGCCATTTAGCCAGCTTGATGGCCCAGCTGTGGAAAACACAGTTATAGTTCCAGATTTTACCACTGGTGGCGTGGTGGTGCAAAAGGTGTCAACTGAAAGGGGGGGTTCACGTGAACTCCTGGAACCCCCCTAGATCTGCCCATGGTATCATGTATTGATATTTCCCCATTATATTAAAATGATAATAATAATAATGATAATCATTATCTAAAGAGGGTAACTCAGTTCAATGGTAAGGATCTTTCCTGAGGCCCTCTGGCATGTTTACAAGAAGCCCAAGGGCCCCAGGGTTACAAACTAGTACAGTACATAGCTTTTAGGTATCGAGACTTGAAGGAACGTAGAGATGGTACACATCTGATTGCTTCAGTTAAGCCATACCAAACTTTGGGCCCTGAGTATGAAATGCATTTTTGGCCAATTGATTTATCACATTTTGGAAGAGCTAATAGTGAGGAGGTTGCATATTGATAGATGCTGTATGTTTTTCCTACTGTAGGATGATTCGAGCCTGAGTCTGTTCACGAGTGCAGAGAGGGAGATCGCGTGTTCTGACCATCACACCCTCACCTGGCTACAGAAGAAGATAGAGCAAGCCATGCAGATGAGCAAAGCCTAGGAGAAGAAGAGAAAGGAACAGATGGATATTCTCTTCAGATCCCACCCCTTTGATTAACACATTCATTTCAGGCACAGACATAAGTACTTACCCGTTTGCCCTGGCATTTTTGAAAAAATGGCTTTTGGGAAAGTACAGTTTACTTTTCACTTCCCCAAATGGGTAAGCTGATTTTCTGAAAACTAAACTTTTTTATATAGAAAATGGTACAAATACCCAGAAATATGCAAAGAATGCAACAAAACTAAAAAAGAAAATTGTTTTCAAATCATTACATCCATGCCATTCTAGCATAGATTATAAATTATATCGGGCAAGTCAAAACTTATGTCGGGCAAGTAGAAATTGTTAACTACTTGCCAGGCATGGTAAGTTAGTTTTGAAAATTATGCTGGTGCCAGCATTTATTTGGTTGCTGAAGAGAATTTCTTCCTGTCCTAGCTTTTACTCTCACGAATGGTAGCCAGATATGGTATATCGATACTTAATGATAATGTTGTTCATGCTATTCATGATATTTGATTCCTGAAACACTTTGAGAGAGAGAGAGAACACATAGAGAGAACATGTTCTCTCTATGGTAAACAGCATGTCCAGATAACCAGTTATTTAACCTCTCACAAAATTCTATATAGTTCTTATGTTAGTAAGCTATGTTCAGTATGCAAATGAATAAAGTAATCTCATTTAGATATCTGCTCACAAAGTTGGATTGATGGATGTCTGTAAATATATATATATATAAATGTGTGTACTATATAACCTCATTTACTGTTCATTTGTGGCTAAATATGTTGATTGTATCTTCACTTCATGGATACATCCTTCAAATCTCTAAGCATGTAGCAAATAGGCTATAACAGTTGTGTGGTACATTGAGGTATATGAGACCTTGAAAAGGTGTCAGATTTGGTATTTCTAGTTATTGTTAATTTCACACGATAAGGAATATTCATTTCTTAATATCATGGAGCACTGATAGATACAAACAAAATCAAAAACAAGGCACTTCTGTGAAAAAAACATCATTTTATTTTATTATAATTCTAAATCTTAACCTTTTGTTAAAAAGGGGTAATATTAATCATTTCCCCGCTCTCTTGCATTTTTCATATTGATTGCACTGCCTATGTTCAAATATGGAAAAACCATTGTTCTGATTCATTGTTATTTCATGTGCCCCATTAAAATGCCATGTCTATAATGAGAATTAGCAATATAGTCCTTGACTACTAATGATGTAATGAAATATTGAATTCTTGTATCATTCTATCATTATGTCCTGGGTTATATCTTAATTAATGAAGGATTTCTTCCTTATAAGGATATTTACATTGTGCTGATGTATGAGGGATTACTGGGAAGGACCAAATACCAGGCCTGAGTATCAAATATTCAGGTCCTTGTAAGGGACACTCAAATGTACAACATTTGGACAGCATTGTTATCATTCTGGCAGATAGTGATGTTACATTTTAGTAGAAGGGTCATTTATTACTATTCTTACTTCATAGATCCATATATATATATATATATATATATATATATATATATATATATATATATATATATATATATATATATATATATATATATATATATATATATATATTATATTCTTTAGGGAGGTTTTGGGAGTTTTGATGACCAATGGCAGAGTTTGACCAATGAAGTCAAACCTGACCATACCAGGGATCCATAGATATGAATTCCTATTTTAATTATTTATTAGTATGTAAGTTAGCAATGTGAGGAAAGGAGATTCTTCCCTGTTTTGTGTGAGTTTGTTGGTGCTCCAGTATGTGAAAAGTATGTAAAGAAGAGAGATGTTGTATAGCGCAGATGGTAGGCAGTACGTAGGTATAACAATGTGTACTGTAATGTATAGGTGCAGCATGTACTGTTAAGTGTACAGCAGTACATGATGATGGGAGAGCTCAGTATTTCCTGAATTACCTTTATGAGCATTTAACCAAGCATGCTCCCTGTATTTGTTGATACTGTAGAGACGTCAAATTAATGCTACATGTAGAAACCACTGTATTAACGCTGGATATCCTCAGACCCAGGCCGGGTATTATAGGGTGAGCTACAGTGGTAGCGAGTCTGTACATAGAGAATACTACATGTATGAGTGTATATATTATGATATTAGCATTATATTACTTGAGCATTCACCCAAAGCATTGTTGGGTACATGATTAGATGAAATGCATTTTTGAGATGTAGGAGGAAAGTGGTCACCATTTTCCACCATGTCTCATGAGCATATTTACCTTCTGAGTTCCTTATTGTTCTGAGGAACAATGATAAAAGTGTCACTTTCATTACGGCAAAATGGGTGACAGCCACCATCTCTTTTAGACTATTACAAGTCGTTTACTTAAACCCCTTTACTCCTTCTGGACGCCAATTTTTTTTGTTTTTTGGGATCTACCTTATGAAAATCTTATGAGAATTTACGAAAGAGAAAATTTATTAGAACCTTTCAAACAGCTCTTTTTTTTATATATATTTTGCATATTCATACTTTTTTCTCAGGCTATTCGTAGGAGTTGTATTAAAGAGGGGAAACTATATAAGTACAGCATTATTGGTTTATGACAATTCGGGTTTATTTTCTTGTATTCAGATCAATGAAATCCTCTCAAAGGGGAACATGCTCTTTTCTTCAACTAGTGATATATATGTAGGATAGGCTTTTGTTCATTGATAATGTAATTAATGGTAACGTTGTCTTTATTGCTTTAAGTATCATTAGGTGAGAATGATTAAGAGTATACATTCAGTCTACCTTAACCCATTAATACTTAAGAGTTTCTCTAGAAATTGTCATCTGGAACTCCGATACTTTTGACCATAACTTTTGAATTGAGAATGATTTTACAAAATATTTGAAGGAGAGTAGTTGGTTATGTTATGATCAACATTTCTCCTTCAAATATTTTTGCTAATTATGCTTGAGGATGAAAGATTTCATCAAAATTGTCCAGCCGTTTTTGGCCTCTGTGAGCATTAATGGGTTAAAGACCACCTAGTACCTTTTGATGGAGACCAAGCTATCAAAGATAGAGATGCATGATATTTCACCCATGACTGATTTTAATGATCCTATATCACTTGTCTCTCAACGCAGGATTGGCAGTTCTTAGCATGGTGCATTGAGTTCTATCAAAAGTGGATAACATAAAAGTAAGCAACTTGACTACATTTTTCCTCCAGTGTGTGGCCGGGAGGATCTATAAATAGAACCACTGTTACCGCCATGCCGCTGCTTATCAGATGTTTCTCTCATTGATGGTGCCGGGACTACATAGCACCCCATACTCGATACTGATAAGACAAGTGGCTAATGTCGTTAAAAGACAATAAAAGTCCTGGACGCTCTCGCTGGGGTGTTCTATATTTATCCCTTAAAAGAATTTGCTTGTGGATATAGGGAATAATAGCCATTTCAGCGAGAGTTGCACACTTTTATGTTTATCCACTTTTGGTTCTATTGTTTTTAGAATCTGGAGTATAATCAAGTAACTACCCAATTGTTGAAGGACTATACTTCTCAACAAAAAAAAATGTTTCAGAACATTTCAGGAAAATGCCATTCAGTGGCTAGGAAAAAGGACTTCAATGTGGCACCACTTCGGGACACACACACCACTCATACTATATAGTTATGCAAGTAGGCCATTATATTACCTGGCATGATCCACTAGCAATCTAAAAGTGAAAAAAAATGTAAGATATATTAATGTAATCCAAGCTAATAACATACTAATTCTTTATTTATCACACCAATCATTCTTATGGAATTATTATTTTTAGATATATGTGTTATTTCAATACCCCATGCAATCCAAATGCGCTCACATGATAGTTAACATCATCTGAAAGGAAGAACTTTATAATGTTATTGTGATGAATATAAATAGTGTATACTATATGCTTATTTTGGAGGACTAGGCTGATATTTTAATGGGTCAAATTAGCTTTCAATAGATGATGGTGCTCAATTATTAGAGGTCTTGACACACCTCTATGTACCTTGGGTAGTGAAATGAATGATCATTTATCAACTATTTAATCCATCAGTTTGACCCCTTCATCACAGCCCAAAATAACTTCATAATATATATTCATTTAGCGATATTGCTAACTCTCAATAAACATATCAGCTTAATCATATATACTTACTATTACTCTGGCAAGAAATTGTCCTTAAAAAGTATTGATTTGTAGCGAAAAACAAGTGTGGACTGCATGATGTTTTTTGTTTCATAATTTTCCATATTTCCGTTGATTGAATATTTCATAGCCTAATATTTTGTATTGATAAGTACAGGTCTAAGAAGGTTTACATAACATTTTACTTACTTTTTTGTGTAACTATTTTTCTGTTGCACAATGCCATTTTTCCATTTTGTTATTTTGTGTTTTGTCTTCTTGTGCTTATGGTTTGTAATATTAGACACATATGTCTGTATGTATGTGTGTGTGTGTATATATATATATATATATATATATATATATATATATATATATATATATATATATATATATATATATATATATATATATATATATATATATATATATATATATATATATATATATATATATATATATATATATATATATATATATATATATATATATATATATATATATATATATATATATATATATATATGTATATATATAGGTGTGTATGTGTGCATGATACAATACAATTTATTTTCCATTTGATGTATTATCCCTTCCCAAATTGAACATTATTATTTTGATAATTTGATTTCTTTTGAATAAGTGAAGTGAAAGCTCCAACTTTACTATTGTATTATGATGCTGATTTATGAATTGTAGACATATTTTGTTGCTAGCATTAATCATTATTTGAGATATACAACGCACCTGTGTCTGTGATAGAAAATTACCTTTTTCTTTTACCCTCAGCAATGTGTGTAAAGATAATATTTGAACTATCTTTGTTACAAAAGCAGCACACTTGATTTGTCATCTATTGTGGAATTTTTTTAGTCAGTTGTGTTGATCATAAGGTAATGCTAGATACTCAGAAAGTTTTGTGCATTCAAATTATGTAGTTACAGTTATACATTAATACTTAACTATTTTCTTGTTGGCATTATGTTTTTGTGAAAAAAGATTTTCATCTTAGTAATTGGGCATCATACAAACATATTATTCTCTAAATTTAGATTTACCCCTTGGGAAAACATCAGAAATAGTATTAAGGTATATAACAGAGTATTTCTGGAAGATGATGGAAAATACATGTACCAATGATGTAAAAAAATTGTCAGTTGGCATGAATTAGAGAAAATATTCTCTATGTTTATAATTTTTTCATTCAGTATCCCTTGTTCAGCATAGACTAGGCACCTGTCTGACAGGAAGGTAGCTACATGTAGTAGGTCTTAGTTCATTAGTTCATTACGTCCATACACTAATCTCATGTTGAAAACTTTCCATGGCAAATTTCAATTCATAGCTTTCTATTCTTTACCATTATTGTTCCCGTTTGATATGACACATCAAAGGTTTTCTTAAGTGTTATATATTTTCCTATATCTTTGAAAGGCATTGAAAAAAGGTGATATGTTACAATGGAATCCCTATATTGATAATACTTTAATTAAAGGTCTTGCATTTTGGGTCTAGAGTTGCTGTGCTCTGATCAAAATGAGATGCAGGATGGTTATGGTAGCTACTCCCCTCTGGTGGGAGAAATGTGAACTAAAGCATACAGGTGTTGTCTATGATTTAGACGATAATCAAAGGAAAGGATGATATTGGGGTCTATATGATATATATGATGGAGGATTTATGTAACCCTATTTAACATGGCAGAGAGTCTTTTAAGTGTATTGCAAATGTGTAGCAATCAAAAGATATGTTATTGATATCTATATATTGATGACAGAGTAGTTTATCATTTTAAGCATTCATTGTTGCCGGGATGGAGATTTATGAATATTTATCTTTACTCCATAAAAAATATACTATAGATAGGCAGGTGCCATTTTATGAATTGTATGAGGTTCTAATGTTCCCTTTGAAATGGGTACGAATAGGTAAGTGAAAAAGGTAATTGTAAAGGAATTGCTTATTGAGCTAGAAATACCCTCCAGTAGTTGATAGGATGATTGATATTTGTCTTTACTGAATTATTGTCATTGTAAAAACTATTGACTTATGGGCTTTTATTATTGAAAAGCATTATTTTAGGAGAATACACAAATTACTGAAAGATCTTCTCACTCACATGGTAGGATACGAAGAACCAGCATTTAAATTTCTTTTCTATTAATGATATGATAATAAAAACAATGCAACTCATGTATGCATAGCAGATTTTTAATTGTCCTATTGTGAAGAAAGAGTGGTATTGTTTAATGTTGGGAACAGGTGCAATAAATGAACCTATGTTAGCTTTGAGTAACAATAATTTGTGAACTGACACAATGGTAGGTACTAAAACACCAGTAAAGATGGTGTGATTTTGAAGAGGATTTAATTGAGATATCAGTCAGCATTGTGTTATGTTGATGTGCAGATACCTTTAGTCTTTGTGAACTAACACAGTGGTAGATACTAAAACACCAGTAAAGATGGTGTGATTTTGAAGAATGTTATGATGATGTGCAGATACCTTTAGTCTTAGTTCCGGTGTATCTCATTGTGTAGCCTGCTGCCCAACACGCATGGTAGTTATTAGTAAGTCCAGTAGGGAAAGGTGTGATGTTGACTGGGGTAGGAGATAGTGATGACCATCATATTGAACCCTTGATACTCCTTGTGCTGCTGGTGGCTAATTTTGCCAATTCAAAAGGCTGCAAAAAAGGTGGAAAAATGACTGAAACCCTGGTACATGGGTACTCATCTGAGAGTACTCACCGAGAGCTTTCCAATGAATACCAACATGACAGGGTTTAGATGGTTATTAAAAATCTTTGCATCCTTGTGCTTTGGACAGAAGTAGCCTCAGCATTGGAAGGGATACCATATCTAATATACATCATCTATGAGATGAGGAACGTTACCAGGTGAAATGAATTGATTTGTAATGAGTCATTTTCTGACATTCTCGAAAAATCAAAAAATGATATTAACTGAACGTGAGAGAAAGCAAGTTGAACGTAGCTGAATTTTGTGGTTTGTTTTGGTATGGTTATTATTTAGGAAGCACAGGTAAATATGGCCACCTGAATAAGGGAAGGTCAGATTAGATCTCAATACAATGGGTACTCTTAATACCAGTTGTCTGTTTAATGTTAGATATCCAACTCCTAGACTGAATCACCATCTGGTAGCACATACATATGTATCAATACTTGATATTCTTCAAAAAACAACTCTATTTTGGCATTATAGCTCAAGTAATAATTTGATGTCGGCACAATCAGCAAATCTTGCTATTATTATTGTATAGTGTATACTTGTATGTAAAAAGCCATTAACCTCTATTATTGTTACCTGTATAGTACAAAAGTTGGTTATAACGGAGAAAGGAGAAAGGACTGATTCAATGAGAATAGAATGTTTATTTTTGAAGTGATGAATTTTGTTGAATATATTGTCATATTGATTTATGTTATACCCAGTATACAACGTTAAAATGTTGATTGTGACTTTATTTACTGTGAAGAAGTGAAATAAATGTACTTGTTTTCAGTTGATGCTGCTGTTGGTGTCTGTATTTTCCCCTTATCCCTAAAACAAATGAGAGAACTAATGGTTGAGTTGCAATAGTTATGTACTACTGCTAGCCTACTTCTACTACTACTACTACTACTACTACTACTACTACTACTACTACTACTACTACTACTACTACTACTACTACTACTACTATCCAATATGAATTTACTAAAATAAAATAATGTCAATTGTTCTTGACCTAGATGCCCCCTTTCAGAGCTGATGGAAATAAAGTGTGAGTTAATTTAATATTTGAATAAAAAAAAACTGTCCTATGGATGGTCAATTATTAAAAAGTCTACTAGTATTGGCAAGAATCTGAGGATAAGTTTTCCCTGTTTAGGATTGTCCATGATCCCAGTGTCCAATGGAAGCACACACACACACACACACATATATATATATTTATATATGTATACGTATATATATACATATATATATATATATATATATATATATATATATATATATATATATATATACATATATATATATATTTAAATATATATATATATATATATATATATATATATATATATATATATATATATATATATATAATATACATACATGTACATAGTTACATAAAAACCTATTCCGTAATTCCTATAAGCTTTCCCCAGCATGTACATTGGTTGCCTTTGGCAAAGTATCAAAGTGCAGCCTAATGTGGGTATAATACTAAGTACTGCATGTCGAAAGCTTTGAAGAAGTTCTTAAAGGTTTTGTGTTGCTATATTGCATTGTTGTCTAATGGTCCACTAAGGAGCTCTGCACGCAGTCAAGTACGAATGTGGCTATTCATCTAGTAAGCTTAGATGAATAGACATTAGTGACTGTAGGTCCAAGGTTGGAACTCTCTGTGATGCCAATATCCAGCAGGATACTACTACATGTACTTTAGGGAGCAAATGCCTAGCTCAGCGGAATGGAGGTATTCTTTCTATACAGGTACAGTATATCATGGCAGGTATACCTCTGGCAAGGGCTGGTATACTTTGTGGGCCGTTTTGGTACAGGGAAGTGTTATACCTTGGATGAAGAAAAGTGTTTGGTCATCTAAGTATATACTGAAAACAGAGAAATACATAACCTGTCTACTACTCTCAGCTGAAAATCTGTACGGCAACGTCTAAATCTGCATGGGCAGCTGAATATATATAGTCCTAGAGTCTAGTTTATGTGGTGCATTATGCCAGGCTGGTGTACTGAAAATTAACTAAAATGCCTATTTTTTACTTATTTGGAGCCTGGGACAATTAAAACGGGTATATCTGTTTGCAACTAAAACATTGATTTTTTTACTTTTCCTGGAAATCTGGCATGGCTAGGGTTAAGGTTGAAATCAGATTATTGTTCTAGCAATCAATCATATATATGAAGGCAGGGGTAAATAAAGGAGAGATGAAGCAGGGGGCCATGCAATCGCCATAGAACTATACTTAGATGACCAAACACAAGTGGATTCGAAACCAGCCAGTCAACCTGAACATGCTAGCCTCAACCAGTGTCAACTAATAGCCGCTAATAGGTGCTCTGGGCACCCCCAGCTGGTGGTGGAGATAAGGTTTCTCTGTAATGTACACTAGGGTCCGACTATCGCACGATTTTAAAATCGGCAGGTCGGACCCGATTTTTTCACCTATCGGCTCGGTCTAAAAAGTCGGTACTGGGTTAATATCATATATGCCACAGTCACACTAGAGCCCGATTGTCGCACGATTTTAAAATCGGCAGGTCGGTCCCAATTTTTCACTTATCGTGCCATCGTCGGATCCGATTTTTAGGCCAAATACAAAATCGGATCCGACTAAAAAAAAGTCGGTACTGGTTTGCGCTCCTGCTCGCAAATCAGTGGCGATTTTTGAAAAGTCGCAAGACAATGTTTTTGACGCATTTTTCTAGCAATAAAATCGGCTCCGATGAATCGCAATAGTGTGACTGCAAACATCGCACGACTACTGTATCGCAAGACAAATCATTGACGCATTTTTCTATAGCAATAAAATCGGCTCCGATGAATCGTAATAGTGTGACTGCAAAATTGTCTATTTTCAAAATCGGAACGTCCTGTTCCTATTGAAAAATTAGCAAAATCGGATCCGATTTTAAAATCGTGCGATAGTCGGACCCTAGTGTGACTGGGCCATTAGATCTTAATAGCCCTTCCTCATCTGATCTCCCCTGGGAGTGTGCTTTACTGGCAAAAGGTATTTAAGAGTCAGAAGGTTCCTGCTTTCTATATCCTCTGTTTGTGTGGAAGGCAGGAAGTTTCATCTTGCCTAGGTCTTGGATGAAGAATAGAATGGATATGTAGTGAGAGACCAATTACTATATGCCCTATAATGAGATGCTGGACCCATGCCAGGAGTACAAGCTTTGGCATCAGCACGAGGTCACGTGGGAACAAGGACAGGGCTCTCGTATCGATTACATTACAGAGAAACCTTATCTCCACCACCAGCTGGGGGTGCCCAGAGCACCTATTAGCGGCTATTAGTTGACACTGGTTGAGGCTAGCATGTTCAGGTTGACCGGCTGGTTTCGCATCCACTTGTGTTTGGTCATCTAAGCCTAGGTGAACAGGGTTTCCTATCTATAGTTGAGATATAGGCTGAGGAATGCACACTTAGATATGCTGACCCCTGGACGGTGCAGAGTCTGAATGGATCCCTGTGGTGAAAGTAGACAGTAGCCCACCGGTCCGTTTCTACCAAAGATTTGAAAGGGGCTAGTAAAAGTCTCTTTACTTGCCCAGAAAGTCTGCTAAATATTCTGACCACATTAATTTATTAAGCACACATCCAGTTTCACATTTCTTCTACAATGGATTATAACTGTCACAATTCATAAATTAATCACAATTAACCATGAATGTTCAGTAATGAAATGGCTGTTGGCTACCGTTGGCTGACAGGAAATGGTCATATAGAACTTTTTAAAGTCACTAGTTACAACTTTCACCCTCAAGAGCACGCTTAAACTCCTATACTAAGCTGCAAGCTGGTGTATCATATACTTCCTTACCTAAATATGCCACTTTCTTTGTAGTTATTTCCAATAAAACCGCTTTTATACTCAATTTTCCACTGCAAGTGGAAATCTTTAAGACTGTCTATTCTTGTGTTAACACCCCTCCTACACTGCCACAGCTGACTGCATTTGATCCATAAAGATAAGGACCTGCACGGCCAGTACCTGCCAGATAGATAGCGTTCTCTGGGGAGAGCGAACAGCAGGAAGCACAGCGGTAGCACAGTGTGCCATCGTCGGCGCCACTCCACAAGTGGGGTCTCCGCAACAGTAGTCTATGTGCACATTTCCTGTATTAAATGACCATTTTGGTTATCAAAGTGATATGGACTACTGATTTTTCTGGTGGACCACTAAACTATTCAGTTAAGCTCCAGAAGGAAGCAAAAGAGGGGGTTTGAATGGAATAAGGTATCTTCTTTACCATAAGATGGGGATACATTAGAGCTTAGATGAGCAACCACAAGTATTGGTCCAAGATTAGAGGAAGAGGAATCTGGGTATTAATTAACTGTTCATAATGCCAGTTAAAGAAAGCTTAGACTGCTGAAATAGTTCAGATGACAGTGGCAAAGCAATTGAAGATGCAAACTCTGAGGAAAGAGACACTGATCATGACTCAGGATAAGACAGATTCTTGTGATTCTTGAGAAAGGGTAAGAGGAAGACATATTCAGCCTTCAAAATAACTTGAAGACAGCAACTAGGAAGGTGCAGTGTGTGCATACTGCCTTGATGGAATTGAGAACTATGGCAAGAATTTGTTCAGCGCTATTTTGGAGATGCTCAAATGAGGATTGTGATGGAAAGAGGATAGACAGTCCTAGTGTTGACGAAAATGAACTAGTTTATGCTATAAACAGATAATCAGTTTTAGGATACCTGTGTGAAAATGACAATAATGCTCTTCAAAGGTTCAATGCAGCTATGGATCAGCCTCCTGCAGTTACCCCTAAAGGTTTCAAGAAGCATAAGGTATATATTCCATATATCTCTTTCCATTAGAGACAACCAAATCACTATCTCTCTCATCAATATATATTGGAGGCCATGAGTTCAACAAGATCCAACCGTTAACTATTTCCTATGACCTAGCAGTACTAGTATCACTTGTAATGCTAATTGCTATGGAAAGATGGGTCATAATTGCCCCTCAGAGTACTTGTAGTGAAATTGTCAGACAGCCAATTAGCAATTAGCCTGTTATATGTTATCTGATCTGCTGGGGGAGGAGCGCCCACCAGGGGGGGGGGGGGGGGGGGGGGGGGGGGGGGGGGGGGGCAACCTGTTCTACTAGAAACAGTCCAGATCTTCTCTAAAAATCCCTTTTTATTTCAGTAAATCAAGTACTAAGTAAATTGATAAATATTCAAATCATTCTAACAATACAGGTTAATAACATCCATATCCAAAATTAACCCTGAAAGTTGTATACAGGAGCAGAAAGTCATTTTAGAATCTTGAATTAAGAGTGGTCATCTAAGTTAGAATGTAGAAAGCTGCTCTTTTATAGGCGTTTACACAGCTTTCTGAAATCACCATACTTCTCATTTTTGAAAGAACCTCCTTCATTCAATATTGATCCCAGGAAGCTGAAATTTTACTACATGATTGAAAACTTCCTTGGGCAGATAGATTTTTTTCTTAATTCAACTTCAAAAATGAAGAAAAGTGAAATTCTACAAAAAATATTGATCATGACTTTAACTTGCTCTAAAATCATTTCCGAACAGAATTTTCAAAAAACAAACAAATTAATATCTGCCTAAGGATGTTTGCTATGGAATATGTAAACATCAACAGTGTCACACCTTTATTGAAGTCAGGAGCTCATTCGCAATTACATATGTATGATTAGAAATCCTCATCTCTGCCTTCCGGCCCCAACCCCAGGAAATTGTGAAGATGTCACACAACAAGATTAAAATATTTGACCTCTCCAAAGTCTCAGCTTTCCTAAGATATACAGTTTATTGGGTTTTTCTTGTACTATTGGCCAGTCTTTACATGAAAGTCTCACTTGAAGAGCGTAGGTCACGAGACCCCTTGCGCCACATGGGCTTGTATCGTTGAGGGGTCACTCGCGAGTCTAAGGCTGGTACTATGAAATATTCATATTTGAATAAAAAATATTACTAATACAGGCTGTGACTATGTGCTAGTGGCGCTCAACGATACAAGCCCCTGTGCCTTGCGCCACAGAAAATAGAGCATGCCTTATGGCTGCAAGCAGGGCATATCAGGTCACGCAGCAAGATCCGGTAGCGGTGATTTTGTACGCATTATTGGTATGGTTGATTCCTTACATTTCTGATAATGTCTGAATGAGTAGAATTCAATTATTAACGCAAAAGGCCAAACGAACGCTAGGCATGGGATTCAGTTATTTTTCTTAGCAGATTAGTTCTTAAATATTTCAATAGATGGCAGCACTTGTCTGGTTTCACCTCATCTGACGCGTTTGATGTATATAATATACTACCTTAGGGCAGGTCACAGGAGAAGGGGGGAGGGGCTAGTCGACATGCTTGTGTACACAGAGTGGGAGGATGCTAAGATCAGCCACCCTCATCACTTTTAATTCAATATAAGGTTTTCAAACCAAAAATAAAGAAACTACTATCTTTCTAATTGCTTATCATAGACCTGTTAAGACACACCACTGATATGTAAGGGAATTAAGTCATTTCTGGGGTAAAATGATCTACATGTGTGATGCACTAGTGCATTAGATATTTTAAAGGTAAGTTTTAATGGTGATATTTTGAAAGACATCTCTTTTAAATACATGTAATATGTTTGATTTTCATGTTGGTTCATTGATTTCAACTAAGTATCCCAAAATCCCAAGGACATATGCTTTGCAATGCTTAACCTTAAACTGAGCTTAAATAACAATACATGATCTGACAAAAGTAGTAACTTCCAAATTTGAAATAAACAAAATAAGAGCAATAACATAATACTCAAGAGTACTAGCATTCCATTAGTCCTGTCTTGGAAGTGCAAAATGGAAAACTTGATACATATAAATAGGGGTAAAGACATATATAAGTTGAAAAGTGTGAAACTTCAACTTGTTTGCCCGAAAGGTGTATTAAGGTCAGAATTTCTACTTTACTCGAAAACAAAGATGGGTTCCTAATACGTTTTGTCTTAGGAAAAAGTACCTAGTGTGAATGAAGATAATGTGGCAAGAATATTTTCCAAACATGGACTGGTGTTAAACATTACGAAGAGGTATCAATAAGTAGATAAAAGCAGTTTGTATAATGTACACATAAGTTTATTCATAGCAAGTTCAACCATATAACAGCACTTCACATAAGTAATATGATCTACATCATAGCAAAATCAAGTGGGGCATTCTAATCAACTAGATTGCAGATTATCTGTACAGTTATTACATACAGTAGAAACACATGACTGTGCAGCTCCTGCTTAATGATGAGTGGCAAGTCCACTTCCAACAACAACAACAACACAGAGAGGGGGCGTCGTCCTCTAATCATAGAAAATACAACGCTTTATACCTTGCCTTATAAGGTAATACTTTAATAAATTTTGTATAAAATTGATGGCGATTTTTTTGGGAAGATTTGTTGCATTTAAACTAGTGTTATTACCCACACTTAGCACAGTGCGCAGTATTTTTCTACCAATGCCGGCATGTTCTGGATTCAGCTCACCTCTGATTCATAAAGTTCAGTACCTCAAGAAATACAAGGCGAGCTGGTCTCGGAAAAGTCTTTAATTAATGGGTGACTGTGTTGCCACAAGGAACACCATTATTACAACTGAGTCTACCCTTGACTGAAGACTAATCATGATGACATTCCTAGAACATGCCAGTTGTCTAGTCACCCCAGACATACCCCCCTCCTACCCACCCACCCTCCCACAGAGAAAAGGTACTACTAGTCTACTACACCCAAGAAATCATAGGGCAAGTTCTCAAGGGACATCTACATGTGCTATGAGAGCAGAAGCAGTAAGTAATGATACCCAATTTCTCTACAGTAAGGACTTTAGTTCCCTGGAGGCGGTCAACAGCATTTGATGCCAGCGACGGACCAGCAAAGGTTTCTAGCCCTACACTGTAGTTATTTATTACATGATCCGTGGATACCAGAACTACACAGAGTGATCTTGAGAACACAACTAGGGTGATTATGCTAGAGATTACTATGCAACTTCGCCATGAACACAAGCTAGAGAATTGTATTATTCATCATTACTGAGCTCAATTATAATTGTTCTGCAGAAAGACGTTCCCATTAGCCTACCAACCCCCAAAAATGCACTGCCTCCCCAACCTACTACTATCTCTTTTGCCCTAATCTGCATAGCTTGTGTTCAAAGCAACCATCTACAGTACAGGACACCCCTCTCATTTCACGATATCTTCATATGTACAGTTGCAGGAGCTGCTATCTGCAAAAGCATTCCGACATATACAGTTCTTTCTTGTGTTGTTTTTATTTACAAGTTGTACAAGATAGGCCTGTTTGCAGCAGGATACTACGCCCAGGTTAAGGATGATAAGGCAACAATGACTTTATGGACACATATTTCACACATCCCTTGCATTCGTCTCACATGTATACTTTCACTTTCACTCACTCACACATACAGCAAAATGATCTTTGTACAAATTAGCTGCGCACGTCAGAGATTTTCAGGAGAATCCAACACGACCACATAGTACGGGGCACTAAACAGCACCTTGCATTTTACTGACAGAATGCCAAGTATCAGCTGGTTTCATGAGCTGAACCACTAGAACTAGGACTGCCATGAAAGAAAATAATAATAATAATAATGAAATAAAAAACTTAGAAATCAGCAATATGAATCAAACTACTGGATAGAAATTCTAATATGTAAATATTTGAATAGACTGAGTATCATAGTGAGGTCTGTAACTCCCTGATTTGAAACATGCTTAGGCGTAAGTGAAAAATCTCACCTTATTACATGTTTCAAATGAGGATATTCTTTGGTATTACAACAGGTCTGCATGCATACCTTGGTGTACTTTGATTGTAGAAAAGCCATTCTGTTATGAAATTCAGTGACATGTAGGTAAAAAGATAGGCAATCTTGGCAATCCCAGTTGGAAATAAAAAAAGAACCCTGACAGACTTGTCAAGTCAGTGTTTGTTTGAATCTATTCATGTCAAGCACCATGGCCAATTTGACCATTCAACCCCCATTTTTTGAGAATCCTCTCTCCCTTAATAGTAATATTCAAATTTCAGAGCGATGCCAGAAAACTGGGAGTATTATTATACACAGTGGTGCTGGAAAAAGAGATAACACATATAATCAATGCTGACTGTGTCACATAACAGTTATTTCATTCAAGGAGCACCAGGAAGTAATTGGTTCCCCGTCCACATCTCCAAATAAGTTAATTTTCGCTCTTACCTACTTATACTATATTTAATATGTATAAACCATGGGCTCCACAGCCTACATTTTCTTACAATGTAATTGCACATGTATAGTAAGATTACTCGATGGAGATATGTTCATATTGATGTGTAACCTGGCAATGGATGAAACCTCAGATTCAATTTGTACTACAGATCTATGAGGTATTTGACACAATCAAGCTTCAATTTTGTTTCAATATTTTGGACAGCCTACCTACTTTCCCCCACCCCATAAAAATGTTCACGAAAAAAAGGAGATTACCATATTTTAAAGAGAAGACCTCTTAGCAAGACTTCTCATCGGATACAAACTGACAAGAGTATTATTTACAGAGCAAGCTAGGCTCAGAGGTATTATCTGGGAAACTTCTCCCAAATACATTCCATGTGTTCAGGTTAAGACCAATAGAAACAAAACATCCTTTTTTGAAAAATAAATATCTTCCTGTTTGTTTCTGATGTTCTGTTTCCATTGCGACGTCACCCTTTTCGGGATATTGTTTCTCCAGTGTCACACACTACGTACATCACATGTACACGATTTTCCCCTCCCCATGTAGAAGGGAAGCACGGGCGTGCCTGACTAGTCCTTGAGCAATGACCCTTTAGAAGGGCAAGGCATGGGGCAGCAGCAGCAGCAGCCATACATGTAAACTCTCCCTACGTAATCTATCTTGCAATATACAAAAACAATAAATATAAATAAACATTAAATACTACATCATCATCATCATCATATGATTCCATCACAGTCGCCACTGACAGAATTCAGAAAATATCTTTTGGTAATGGGAGGGTTTATTTACAGGGTAGTTGCGGTAAGCTGTGGATGCCACAACTGACTGGGGTTGCAGTAGACAGTAGTCTACAGGACTGCTGGCTGCTCAGCTGTGCTATGTATGATGCCACCTAGAGAATAGTAGTCAGCTGCTACTGCTGCTGCTTGCTGCTTCGAGTGCCACTCCCCCTTCCTTCAAACAATGCTGTCCTCCCTCTCCCCCTCTCTCTCTCTCCTCAGCCATATTTGCTGCTCTTAAGAAGGACTGTAGGTGGACCAATCCTCAACTTCTCCGGTATTGTTCTTTACAACTGCTGAAGCCTTAGGGTTGTCATACAAACTCGTTGGTCTCTGGTCTGTTCAAAGGTTCTAACGTCTGGAAAGAACAAAAGGAGAGCGTCATAAGATGATGCCTCTTGCAACCAAGTATGGAAAGGTTAGCAGTGAGAAATGGATATTAAAGCAACAGATTGATACATGTAGGGACATACTGCAGAGTACTCGGGATAAACTATAAAGTTTTTAGATATAAAATAACACATTATCAATTAAATTCACACACTTGTTAAAAATTATCGCAATCCATTAAAGAACAAAGGGCTACTATTAACACTATTAAGACAAAGACAATTTTTGTTTTCAGTTGATGTAAGTTTGTTATACCTGAGCTTATTTATTAAGTTTGGTCAATCTATAAATATAATTGATTCTTTTTATAAATATCTAACTGCATCAAATTCAAATGATACTTTCTTAAGTCTCTTTCGTCATTTATATTACACACAAACATTTACATGTTTCAACTGCAAAGTTAAGTCTTCAGTGAATATGGATGCTTTTTACCACAGAGTGTGTACACTAGCATTTTGGCCAGCTTCTCATAACACAGAATGTGGTAAATAAATATATCCAACTAAAAACTGACTTTTCAATAGAGGTCATGAATGTTCTTGTAGATCTAATAAATGACCCAACTGATCAAGAAGTATGATAGCCTCATTTGAAATTGACAAGTGTTGTCAGAAGGATAATCCCAGAGTAGAAAATCTACCAAAAAACATGCCAACCAAAATACCTAAAAACAACACTCAAAGTAAAAGGGAGGTCAGTAGAAGCACTTTTCTCTCCAGAACTACAATATATATCGACGGTGTATCCCCTTAAAGTCAATAACGAAACCAGTAACTGATACCTAAACATATGCCCCCTACCCATTCTCTTGATGAAACACTTATTAAGTAGTACTGCTCATTCTGAATGCATGTAGCAGAGTGAATTAACCCTTCCAATGCTAAGGCTACTTTCATCCAATACACAAGAAGGCAAAACCTTTTGAAAACCATCTAAAACCTGTCATGTTGGTAATCATTGGATAGCTCTCACTGAGCACTTTCAGATGAGTACCCATATGCCAGCGTTTCAGCGAATTTTCAGGATTTTTGCTTCATTTTGTATTGGCCAACTTAGCCACCAGCAGCATAAGGGTTAAGTGATCAAGTTCTCTTTGGTCCATTTTGAATTAGGGAAATCTCCTTAGTATATAGCAAGAGATGTATAAAGGGTAGTTTTACTGCCTAAGTACTGAGATCATATTAGCCTGATGTTAGTACAGCCATTCATTTGGGAATCAACATAATGGGAAGGTTTTTCTTGGTAACGGTCATAATGCTGCAAATGTATTATTAAAAAGAACTAGAGGTACAAAGCTTAATTTTTAGTCAGTTGATGATGGTTGAGCAATGTTAGGGGTAATAAACGTAGGCCAAATTTTACAAAAAAAAGCCAAATAACCCCTCCCCACACACTAAAGATAAGCTCTAGAAAAATAGCTAGCTCAGCAACAGATAAAAAACAATTGTGATTTTGGTGCAGATCAATAATATTGCAATACATGCAGTGGTACAATAAAGTGGGCAAGAAAAAATGAGAAAATAACTTGGTAAATATGGAACATGATCTAGCATGTTGAAATAACCCTATAACAAAAAGCAGGACTCTGAGAAACACCTATCAACACATGCAAACATCGAGGACCCTATCCACTTAGACCAGAACACACAAACACAACAGAGAATAGAAGCAGCTGTAGCTAGAACGATGGATCTTGAAATCTATTCCCATGCTAAAATGATAACTGGTTCACACCTTTTCAGTCTGATCAGAGGCATCAGTACTCTGCTATACACGGTGACAAAGCAAGGAAAAGAGGAAATCAGTTTTCAGGCAATTTAGACATCGTCCACAGTGTACGTAGCAAAGAGACAGCAGAGGAGGCAAGTCAACTCAAGTCTGCGATTTCAAGACCCAATGGAAATTGATGAGCAAGTGACGTGGTCTTCATTGACACAAAGTAGTAGTAGCGTTAGGCTTATAAACACAATAGAAATTAACGCTTTCCCAGTGAGTCAGGATTCATGTGTAGTTATAGCAAAAACGCAATGATCAATAAACCGTATAAAGAAAGCTATTTCATTCACTCATTCATTAATAAAACTGTGAGAAAAGAGAACTTCTTAAGTGATTGAAGGTGAATAGAAGAGATGATAGGGTACTCACCGATGGTAATGTTCTAGCAGGTTGGTATTGGTTTTTCTCTAAACTAAACTGATCCTCTGTTGTTTTACGATATACTGGATTATCGAAGTTCATACTCTTTGCGTTCTTCTTGGAATAGCGGCGATGAACAATGAAACAGACCTGAAACAAGAAAACAATGACAATAAACCACTTGTGCAGATTAGTAATAAACAATCAAAAAATCAGCCTACATACGACTTAGTTAAAATATTAACGGAAATTTCTATTTAGAACTCTCTTCAAATTTTCAATTATAAACAAATAATGCCTATCCATGCAAATTACAAATCAAAGGAGTTCATATAGCTACTTAATTAGGTTACCTTCTTTAAATAAAATTCAACCTTACCAAAAGAGATATAAAGAGCATCATGAGAATAGAGGAAAAAAAAGTTGTTGTTTTTCTTTAAGCTATACATATGACACACATAAGGCTCTTAGAAATTGAGAAAGTGCTATGCTTACCAGGCCTATAATAATTGCAACTATTAAGATGACTCCCACAACGATGCCAGCAATACGCCCCACGTCTTCAGTACTACTGTTGGGCTTGAAGGCATTGTCTGTAGCATGTCCATGCTTATCAGTGGCGTTCTTGTCTGATGTCGGTGCACCTGTGACCGCATGTACTGTTGGTGGGATAGTGGAGGCTCCTGGAAGAGAGAGAGAGAGCAGACATTGAGTATTTGGGAACGTACTGAGATCACTGAGCAACCACGGGTGATATCCACGAAACAATCACAAAAGCTGTGCACCTAGTTGGACAAAATCAAGATTTATCGTCTAATTTGCATAAATGCTCATCTCTAGAATTGCCATAGCAAGAGGACTACATTATATAAGTGGGAAAAGTGTTCCTTGCCATGATGGCAAGACCTATAGAAGATCTAAAGAATATACAAGAAAGAGTAATGTGTGATAAGAGTTTTCTATATCATTAGCAAAAACTAGGCTTTATGAATATGTGTGAATAGTGTAGGTGACTGTGGGAATACTATGGCACTATCTCCTATCAGGCCATTTATGCAAATAAATAAAATAACATAGGATTCATGCTAAACTAAAATACAGGCGGGAATATCCACTTAGGGGAATTCACCGAGACGGCAGCAAAAACAGCATCACACCAACAACACTGCAATAAAAATCCAGTACTCTGGGGGTTCTCACCGCTAGAAAAGTTGTCATGTGAACTATTGCCTTGCACAGTAATGAACTGTGTAGCATTGCTGCTGTCAAATACTGTAGTCATTTCTTCCTCCCGAGTGGTGGCTTCGGTCACTGGTAGAGCTGGTGCTATAGAGATGAGGTTAAGAGAAGAGGTAGAGGGTTAGAGAGCAAGCCGGACTAGCACTGTCAGTAGCTGCAATGGGAATTAAGGCAAGGTATGGCATAGAATGGGATTGATTGTCGTCACTTTTTCTGCTTTGTGCGTTCTTCTCACAAGCCTTGAGTGGTAGTCCAACTCTGGAACTCGCACATGGGTGAGAGAGCAAAGAAAATGACACACAAGGGGCTAATAAGGTCAGTTGTGGGGGCATCTCTGGAGTGGTTTTGGGATAACAGGTAGGAATATTAGCATCGATTAAGATAAGTCCACTTAAGATGCATTTACAACCATACAAAAGGTTATATGTGTTAGTAGAGGAAGAACAGATGGTAAGTGGATTTACCATAATATCAGGTATGTTTGCAATCGGAATTAAGTAGGAGATCTTATGTTTTATGACTATGAAGCAGTTATACCGCTTAAGGTCAGTTTGGTCAGGTAAGAAATGAAGGAAAACTAGGAAATGTGACATGTGATGGTAAAAAGAACACTTACTGCTTGAGGTAAGACATGAGTGATCATCTTTCTGGCCATCAGGGCATACACAGGTGAACTTTGCTGAACCTGCTGTGATTTGTGGAGCAGGCAGACAAAGATAAGAGCACCCTCCATTATCATCACCGCAATAGTTTGTTCCTGGAAACGGAAAAAGTACATTCACATATTTTGAAGAAAGAGGTATCAGGCTCACAATTTTTTTTAGGCGATCCTAACTGCAGAAGATGAAATAATTTCTGATATATACTTCAAGGTTGCGTTTTGACACTAGGAACTTATTTTTCTCAACAATACATTTTTTTTTAAACTTGCACTTCACAATCTATCAGTTAATGCTAAGATGATCAAAACAGATGCTTGAAATTAATGCAAGTTTATATTATTTCTAACCAGAACCGAATATGTACAGTACTTACCCTTAACTTGCTTCAGCTTGTGATACATGTGGATGTCCATAGGGGAGTAGAGTCCAAGAGCGATTGAGGTAGAATTGGCACCGGTGAATTTGTTGGCTCTATGGATTGCCTCGGTTTCCCAGTCGGTCCAGTACAGGAAATCCTCGAAAACAGTGATAGCAAACGGGTGCTTGAGGTTCGTCTGGGATGAGAGAATCCTCACAATACCCGTGCCATCATAGTTGGAAGAGACGATCGAATGGAGCTTAGCATCTACCCAAAACAGCTTCTCGCTCACATAGTCTATAGTAAGACCATTTGGCCAGTCAATTTCGGTGTTGCTTTTGCTGATGATTGCACTGCGCTCGTATCCATTCATTCCGCACCTCTCGATCCTTGGCGAGTTTCCCCAGTCACTCCAGTACATCCAGCCATTTTTAGGATCCAGGACAATGGCACGTGGTTCATCAAGGTTGTCATGGACCAGGGTTTTCCTCTTCTTGCCAGTAATGTCTGATGTCTCAATGGTATTCTTGCCTGTGTCGGTCCAGTAGAGGTTTCTGTAGATCCAGTCGAATGCCAAGCCATCTGGGGTTTGGATGTCTGAGTTAATAATGACCTCACTCTTATCACCAGTTTGCAATTCCTGGAGAGTTGTGCTGAAAAAGAAACGGCAGTTTAGTAAGTATTGAAGCAGGTCTGTGAGGTGAAAATTGGTCTATAGCCCAGATCCCCCACTGCGTAAGTTAGTGAGTTCATCAAAAGATACTACATGACTTTAATATTAGCATTATACAACCAAACACATAGCCATCAATGACATCACAAGTTATCTTTCTACAGAAGATATTAAGAGGGATCTGACTAGAATGTTTATGAATGTGACATCTCATTACCAAATTACAAATCAATTGGCAAGAAGGACTTTACTTAATATTTAGCCATACCTCAGCGGTTCCTGTGGTTCAAGCAGTGTCTTAGCCAGGATTTAGAAACTGGGTGCCTAAAATTGGCAGTTATAAATTTTGGGGGCGTCCACATTTTTAAGGGGGATCATACTATACTCATATTTCAACCATAATCATGTATAAATTCATCAAAATAAGGCATGATATCATTAAACAATGTCATAGGAATTATAACAAAATTCAATTATAAGCTTGAGATGGATATTTTTAGAAATTACACACAAAAAGATTTGGGTGTCCTGAGGGGTTCTTTTTAAGGGTTTGGGTGTCCAAAAAGGCACCCAGACGCCCTGCTGGCTAAGACTATGGGTTCAAGTGTTGGTTAGTCACTCAAACAAGTGTCAGGTCAATGACTATATTATCAGGTCATTTATTCATAAGCTTGTTGTTCAAGTGTATATTACCTTTTGATTACTTCCAATGCTACATCCGACCAGAAGATTGTCTCAGTTTCGTAATCAAAGTCCAGGGCGACGGCACTACGGGTATCTCCAACAACCAGGGTGTACAAGCCGCTGTCTATGTTGATCTTCCTGAGGTCGTGTCGATTGGCGAACAGTAAGACCGGTTGTTGGCCGCCAGCGGCCTTGCAGTAACGGTGATCAGCTGGGTCTATCTGGTAATCCGCATAACAGCTGCATTTGTAACTTCCTTTAGTGTTGTTACACATCTGAGAACAGGAACCAGGAATCTCACACTCGTTGATATCTGAAACATAAACCAGGTCACGTTGTATATATGTACACTATACAGAAGAATGCAATAGAATATCACCACCATGGGTAGAACCTCAGTCGTACAGCCATACTTGCATCAACAATCAGAATGGTTAGCATATATAACAGGCAAGAAAAACAAAATGGTTTCTCCATCACACTTGAACATACATTTACTTTTTCAATGTGGGGACCTTCTGACTTTGACACCTATTTGCAGCGAAAAGTCATTAGCGTCAACTCTAGAGCAAAGACTTTCAAAATATAGATAGGTATTTAGGATAGGAGAATGATGTAACAACTCATACGGAGACTGCAGCAATAGACCTCCCTTTACTGGTTTATTATTCTTTTTTTACCAGCATTCACAGCAAATAAATATATCATGGGATACTTACCAATGCAGGTTTTGTTATCTTTGTCAATTTTGAAGCCTGGAGCACAGTGGCAGAAGTGTGACACTCTGGTGTAGGTACAAAGCCCGCTGCAACCACCATTGTTCACCAGACATGGGTTTGACTCTGCAAACATAATAACAACAGAAATTCATTTATGAGGAAGAGTAAGTTTCATTAAGAAGTCCACAAAACGTATAAGACTGAAGAGAAATATCAACAGACTGACAGATTTCAGTTAAACCAGAACAGCCTGAGTCAGACTGTAACAGAAGGCTATCAATCATTATCACAATCACTTTGGAGCAATAAATATAAATATATATCCTTTCAGTATTGAAGAACTTTCCTTCGGTCATTGAAATTGCTTTCGGAATAATAAGCAAATAATTCACATTTTTCAGTTTAGTAATGGAAAACCTTACTTCCATTTTTGGGAAGAAATGATTTCATTCATGGTGATCTTTTCTATTTTCAAATAGTTTTTTATTCATTTTCCAGCATGTCAATAAGTACGGTGGTACAAAATGTAGTCCACAAGATCTTGACAAAGGACAACATAACTCACCATTTGTACAGAAGGCGTCCTCTCCTGTCCAGTGCTCATCTTTGTTGGTGGTGCAGTCAAAGTGGTGGTCACAGGTCTTCTCCAGAGGAATGCACTCAAGCGTACCGCTAGTTGACTGGCAATCAAATTGTGTGTGAGGATTGCATGTGTCATTGTGATGTTTAGGACAGTTTAGCTCATCGGTTCCATCCGTACAATCCGCGTTACCATCACACTGTAGCTGGCCAGGGATGCAATAAGGGTCGATGGTGCAGCTGAACTCATCAGCGCGACATGTGTGGGAGCCTAGAATAAATAATAAAACATGGCCATTAGAAACTACCAAGTCAGAAATCAAAATTCCAATATGAGAGGTTAACCTATTTACAGGTATTTGGATGCGAAAACCCTTTTCCCTCCCTAACTGAATAACCAGTGACAGTGCTGAATCTTTTCTTGCAAGGGAATATTTTCAAATAAAGAATTTCTTTTTGAATTAAAAGGTTTAAAATTGCTTCACACTTCCATTTTAACTTGAACCTGTAGTAGCACATATAATTCAACACAGTACTTCAGTTATACCAGTTTTTTATCCTAGTTAATGACAGAGTTTACCATAGAGCTCATCAGAGAGAGGCTAAAGAAAAAAGTGTTCACTTACATCCTTGTTCATCCGATCCATCAAGACAGTCACTATCTCCATCACACCTCCAAGACATGTGGATACAGTCATGGTTGCTGCAGGCGAATTCCCTCGCTGAGCAGACAGAGGACGCCTGGGTGTTCTGCGTCGCACACTGAGTTTCGTCGGAGCTATCCTTGCAATCGATGTCGCCGTCGCACTGCCAGCTGATTGGGATGCACTTTCGGGAGCTGTTGCACATGAACTGTTGGGGCTCACAGGTAGGGACGCCGCAGGAGCTCTCGTCGGATTTATCGCCGCAGTCGTCGTCGGAATCGCAGCGCCACCTGCTGGTGATGCACTTGTTGTTGTCGCACAGGAACTCTCCGGCAGAACAGGTTGCCTTCACGCAGTCGTTCTCGTCAGTGCCATTGGGGCAGTCGCTCTGTCCGTCACAATGCCAGGTCTTGGGGATACAAGCACTTCCAACCCCGCAGGAAAACTGGTCGGGGCTGCAAGTTCTTTTATCTGAAATAAGAAAGACACCATTTGTTGAAGATTGCCAAAATATGCTGTACTTATAACAAAAGTATTGTTAAAAGTATAATGAAATATTCCATAAGGAAAGTCATTATCATGTTGCAATATTCCAAGTGCTTTCATCTCAAAAACTGGTAGAGTTATAAGGTGGTACACTTCAAAGATCAAAACTCTGAAACATGTAATGCAGCACACCTAACTGTTTAAACAATGAAAGCAGGAACTCCAGCCCGATAAGCTAATCAATGCAGAAAGATCATAAGACAACCATTCCTTTAAACATTGGGGTCCCAGATGACCAAATTATCATTACAGGTAAGTGGGTTTAACTGAAGAGCCTCCCTTAATGGCTTAGCACATGATGCTAAGATAGGAGCGGGCACTGAAAGGTCTAAAAATAAATAGACCTATTTAAGATGATGGATGTCCAGTAAAGCATGTAGATTGATGGCTGGCTTGTGGGAACTAAGAGCTGAAGTGGGGAGAGCCCATTGGACTGGCTGTAGCGACAGTAGCAGCCCCATCAGCATTGTATTATGGTCAGAGCTTATGTAACGTACACCACTCACAACAGGTGATGACGTCAGACATGTTACCTGACTATAGTCCTGAACCTCTGATGCAGGGTAGAATCACCCAGATAGCTAATTATTATTCAAATTGACGTCACACACAAGATGCACATGACATGGGTCCAAGACGCACATGACATGTTTCTTTCTACCACATCTACTTGTAAAATCAACTGAAGCACATATTCTATGGTGACAATATCTCAATCTAATACACTTTGGAGTGACCTAAAATAATACTACTTTCTTCCAAGAGTGACCTGAGGAACTCTGACAAATTTCCTTCAAATATCCCCATGCTTTCGAACCAAACTAGTGTTCAATGCATCTAGAGGTGTTCACAAAGTTTCCCCTTCCCAACTACACAGTGCAACTACAGAGTAAACACTTCTGGGACATGAGTAAAAGTTTTATCTCAATGGTCTGACCTTGAAAAGCAACGTGTAGATAGGAAAAAGATACTGATAAGTTTTATCCAGTCAATGAATAAACTTGTGAACTTTATTTATCAGCATAAGTTAATATTTAAAAATTATGCTTCAAAATATGTCAATATTGCCAGACGAAACATGAATCAAGTATATATCTAACCACTTGACCTGTCTAGCTTGCTTATCTAGGGTTAAGTTCTACTCTACACCACTACACAAACAAGATTCCGGTTCATCCACTATCTCAATCTTTATTTAATCGGTTAAATTTAGATTTGACCCGTTCCCCAAATGGAACAAGTAAACAAGCTTAAAAAGAAAGGACAATGCCACTGGTCAAACACGGGTTTACTGGTTAAAATATGTGATGTCACCACGGGCCAATCACCGTATGGAAACCTCACCCCATGTTTCACGGCCACAGTCATGTGACATCTGAACTGCACCCACTCGTACCCACTGCTTATAGCTGCGTAGGGTCGAGATATGGCATGACCTTAAACCAGTCTCTGACCCTCACAACCACTATAACTAAATCTATCATATTATACTGTTCATAATGCAAGACTCCCTTCATTTCTAAGCTATGATGGTATGTGGATGGAAGCCCTGTTTACTGCGCTAAGCAGTAGATAGAGCAACATTGGACTTAGCTCACGCACGGCTAAGAATACCCAATGAACGCCTCACATGATGGGCAGTAAATCGTGACTGACTTGCCCTAGATAGCAGCAGTGGAAGTGCTCAAGGGCAAATATTTGCTTTTCACCCAAAAGGTTCTAGAAGGGTAGGAGCTCTTTACTTGGAAAAGCACATTTCATTACAAAAGCAGTTTTCTAATGGCGGTTTCTACATTGGGGTCATTTCATTCACTACCAAAGAATGTGGGTATATGGAACAAAATTGAATAGGGATTTTTTTTTCTTTTTAAGTACTGATTCTAGCAATAATAAGATAATTATAATGGGTATATATGTTTGGTTTTTTATGCTATTTTAAAACAAATTTATCACTGTTGGGCTCCTTACTGCTTACGTCTTAAATCTAAACCACATTCCACACCATCATGAGTGCTGATTGGCTAATTTTAACCCAACAGATGTGCAATCATGCTTGAAAATCTTTTGACCCATATCTGGAAACTATTTAGAATATACAACAAGCCACTGCACTGAGATACCAAATCCACTCGTATTAGGTGTATAGGGAACATTTCCAAATAGATCAAGTAGTCAGGTGCCTCTGTATCATGTCACGATGTGGTTTTCTTATTGAATGACACGGGACTGCAATAACTATATTACTAAGGCAGTCGCTATTCATGTGCAAATCATTGACTGGCGGTTTCAAGTACCCCCATGCCGTGGCTCCTTAGTGCAATGTATATGTCACACATGTTGGTATGCACAGGTGAACCATGTGACTCTCCGCTATCACCATATCACCACCTAGCCCCTCATTTCTGATTAGAGTCTGATCCATCTCTTTAATCAGACACTTAGTACACAGACAGTCACAACATGCTCTCTGGAAAGCATGTGGTGTTTGGGTCAATTTTGGAAGTACAGGTGTACCAGATTTCACCTGTTCTGAAGGGGTACAATTAATCTATGTAGAACCTCTTGTGAAAGTGACATGTCGGATAACCTGAGGACCTTCCTTCCAACACCTCAAATGAAACTGAAGCTCTACATACATTAAGCAGTATCCAATGTGATACTGGTAATCTTCAAGAACCATGTCTACTTAATGTCAAAGATATTCTTCAAGGCAACACACATGCCAGCGTGACCCATAACCCCTTGTCCCGTTGCAAGTAAATTCCGCAAAAAACGGCAATAGGGCAAGCAGAACAAGATCCTAAATTGCCCCGCTGGGCAAGTTATGTTTTGGAACCTATGTTGCACCCTGCATACATTAGTAACATCACGCCATATTCAAGCAGGTGTGATTATCTAATTTTAGCATCAAAAGTGGATTATAGATTTTAACACCTCCTCAAAATCAATACATTCACAACACACAGTATCAGTTTATGGTTATCACAATTAATGGCTCTGACTATCTAAGATTAAAATTAATCTGCTTTCAGTAATTAGCAATGGGCACTACCCAGCTTTACTATAACGGAAAGTTTAACACAGAGAGGAAATTCCATTTTAATAGGTAATAGCTTTCTTTACGCAACAACCCCATCAGAATGGCAAATTTATACAAAACTCCTTTAGAGAAATGGTGTAATAACAAATTCTTACATATCTCAAAATAGAATTACATGTCTGGAAGTTGTGACCTATGCCTACTACGAAAACCACGCATATTGCCCTGGAACCCAGCCAATTCCTCCCTGAAGGTGATCTAGTGAAAGTGTATTGGAGCATAACACCACGTGGGACGATGTTAGTTAAGCTGACCAACTTGTTGATATGAGGTCTTGCACCCAAACACTTAAAAGAGGGATGTTTGTACCAGAGTGTACCACACTCAAGCCTCTGGCTTCCGGGGTGACATTACACTCATGGAAAGTTTCACCGAGGCCATGTGTATTTATTGGGTTAATTATCTCCCAAAGCAGTCTGCTGGCAATAGTCCATATAAACAAAACAAATGTGTACACCTAGCATATTATGGAGACGCTATCTGCTATCCAGTGCAGGATATCACATTGGAAACTGTCCAAGAGAATTGTACCTCAGACTAAGAGCTTGTCTGAAGACATATCTCCATCTTTAGTAGGATTCATTTAAAGGGTCATGCAGCGGCTACTTAATCTATGGAGGTTGAATCCAAAAGTGCATGGCAGGAGTTGTAATTTGATGTGCAAAAAATCCAAATCAAATAATCCATTCCTTGTTGCTGAAATTTAGGAATTTCAAGAGATAACACAGAAGCTTTTCTCACTGTTCCCTCCAAACATACTCACATAAACATCAAATATCAGTTCCACTTAAAAGTTTATGTCAAAGGGGGAAGAGATGAATAAAATACTAACCACACTAAAATTTAGGAATTTCAAGATATGATACAGAACCTTTTCTCACTGCTTCCCTCAAGGCATACTCATTCACACATCAAATATCAGTTCCAACTTAAGAGTTTACGTTACGTCAAAAGGAGAAGAGGGCTAGATGAATGAAATACTCACCACACTTATCTACATTCTCGTCTGAGTTGTCTCCACAATCGTCATCACCATCACACTGCCACCTGGATGGGATACATTTTCCGTTGCCACATTTGAACTCATTTGATGAACACGTTCTGTGTGCTGAAGAAAAAAAAAAATCAACATAAGCAATCAGTACCACAAAATCTTTCAATGTAAAATGACCACCAACTTGATAGTGATTCTTTGAAATTCATGTGTAATACCAAGTGGAAACTAGATTCCATTTATCCAACATTTGGCAATTCAATAATAATCATATATGATATAATGTACGTCACTCATTTGCTGTAACCTTCGCATAATTCATAGCAGTAGTTGACGGGCATGTACAACTACAAATACACATATATGCTTTAGACTTTTTTTCTATTTTTTGACTGACAAGTCAGCTAGATGACAACAGTTGAGATTGGGAAAAAAACATAAAACAGAAGACATGATTTGTGTAGCAAGCCCTGTTTGAGATCAGATTACGCCTTCTCTGGAGAACAGAAAACCTTCAAAGTATCTGGTAAGCGACACTATCTTCTGCATCAGAAAAACAATGCCATTTCCTCGAAGATTTGGCACATGCCATAATGTCTCTGCCGTCTTGAAGTGGCGTGATATGACATGCCACAGACAGGAATGAACTTTCTGGGCGATCCAGGCAAATATAGACAGCCATAGATTAGCCAAAATCTGATTTACTAGCTAGCAGCACATTTCCATAATCTACAGACAGACAACCATGGCATCAACAGTTGGACACCTCTCAGCCAGCAGTTTCCAAGACAAGCAATCAAAGTACTGTCATCTCAACAATTTCAAAAGATATATGTGGGCATGGCATCTAATGAATGAATAAACAATTCATCTTGAACGAGCATCTAGGTAAATTATAAGCCTTCTGATCTAAATCCTTGGGGTGCGAAGTACTCAAAATTTAGCTCCCTTTATGAGTTCATGTTGACTTTCTACACAGTAGATGAATATATCCAAGTACTTATACTGTTATTCTTAGTGTAGATAAAGGGTTTAGATTTCAGTCATAAATGCCGCAGATCAAACTGAGCGAAGGAGGCATTATGTAACCATATGGCACGATCTTCTCAGCTGACTCATGCATCCCAACGATGTACCCACCCATGCATTATGGGTGAGCTGAGAGATGTACCCGGTCAGACCATGCAGTCTGCAGGCTAGGGGCGAAATGAGTACAGACTATCAGTAGATTATCAGAAACAATCTCTCATTACTTCTGATTCACTGCAACTTCACCCTCAGCAATGAAACTGGACTGGAGGATAGCACTATGTAGGCCTTAAGCATGGAGGATCATATCATGGGTGAGAGCCCCACCCACTTTTCAGTAGCTGCAGAGCCAGCAGACTGGAACAGCAGCCCCATGGCAGATAAGGTTGCTACGCACCACAGTGGAATGCCAGATCACCCTACTGCTATCAGCCATTAATGTCAAAGAAGTGGGGCAGGGCAAGCAGCGTTGCAAGACATCTAGCAGGAATCGTGTCATTGTGTTACCAAGTCTAATGAATCATTGGCACGGTGCCAGGAATTAGTTTGGAAAATCTCCACCAGGGGATACTAAAGAATCAGACCACACTGACCTGGAATGTTCCCTGGAACAGGAATGAGCATAAATCAGGAAGGGTCTGACAATTTTATCATAGAATCGCCCTCTTCTTGACCTGATGACTTAAACTATATACATAGGCTTTTCCCGTATTCGGTCATTTTTGAAGAATATTGCCTTAACTGTGCTAGGTAATAAGAAACACAAAAGGAAATATACATTAACTATCTACAATTTCAAGAATTCCCACCCTTTCATCAACATTCAGAAAAAATCATAAATTCAAAAAAAATAAACAAGATTTTTAAAAGTTCACTCAGAAACCAGCAGTATATTTACTTTTCTTGAAAAATATCATTTTTGACTACAGAAAAAAGCTAATTACAAACTGGTGTTTAACCACTCCTTCAGTACCAATTACTTGTGCCATAATAGTTCAAAATTACAAATAACATGCAAAATGTCTATTTAGGAGCGGTGGATATTTGGGGGTTATCGGTTTTATCACCACATGCAGAAGAGCGCTGTAACAGAACCGTCAATATTTTCACTACTTGGCTATGTGCCACAGTGGAACACACCACCATCAGCAGCCTCCTTTCAACCAATCAGCATCAGCTCAGCTCATCACTTGCTGCCATCACTGCCGACCAACAAATGTTTCCTAGCACAGCTGCTCGCATGAAAAAGCCCTTCCATGCTCCACTTTGAAACCATCATTTCATACACTCTTCATAACTAGCTGAGTAGAGAAATTATCAAGTGAAAATCTCTTTGCCATTTCTGTTAGTCACATGTGTTCTTGTAGGATCACCTCAGAGCAGGAAGGTCATTAGGAGTTTCAAGCTCCCCACTACAGAATTAGGTGTCTCCTGGGTAATTTCAACCAGGTCATGCGATGGCCTGACTGTGTCTGCGTAATCATCTTTTTGCAATGACGTCACAGGATATATGGGGAACCTCTTGTTACTTTTAGATTCAGTAGAGACCAGGATTTCAGAATAAGCTCACTGCATGCAATCTTTAGCAGCACTGTTTACCAATACCGGGAACAACTAACCATCAATAAAACAACCGGACCAGACACTTAAGACTTATCATTTAGACAATAGGGTATTAAATTGAACTATTTCCTCATACTCTGATGTGATACCAGGAAGCAGATGATCAAGTGTTTCTTCATGTTATTACAGGCATGGGCAGTATGAATCAATGACAATCATGCCTCTATATCAATTAGTTCCACCAATTGTTTGTAGATAATAATTCTCATATAGCGCCTCAATGACACATCAATTTTCATGGGGATCAGCCGCTAATGAATGCCTACAGTAATTGTAAATTTCACTGTCATTCTAAGTTGACAACCCGGCAAATCTGGTTTAATGAACCCCAAAACAGGATCCAGACAAATTTACGAGTGTCCTATTCTGTACCGGATCACATCCAGACAAGATAGGATAGCAGTGACACATGTATGTCGTCCCAGGAAAGTAGGGTGATGAGCCACCACTGGCTCATAAAGAGTTGGACGCTACTCAACTTAGATACACCTATTTCAAGGCGGCATATTTATGATAGTGGCCTATTTAGCGGCAGACGTAGGAATCTTTTTACAAGGTCATCATTGATCTGCACTGGAACTGTGTGGAAGCCAGCCTGGGCAAACACACTCCCACAACATGCTCTTTGCATTTTCACTGTTCAAACAGGCCTGACATGGCGGAGCTGGGTCCGAGGGGGAGACAAGATTAATCGATTATAAGTCAGTGGTTCAACAGTGTCAAATAGCACCTACAACCTAACTTATTTAAAATATATATATTTCAGAAATCTGCATTAACAAAACATGAGAAGTATGTATTCAGATCTAAGGAAAGTTTCATCGTTTATTGGGGGCTTACTCTTAATGTCTATATAATAGAAGGCACTGTGACATTTTCTTTTTCTAGAAATCAAATGTATATGCATATATATATATATATATATATATATATATATATATATATAATATATATATATATATATATATATATATATATATATATATAATATATATATATATATATATATATATATATATATATATATATATATATATATATATATATATTAAAAGAAATAGATTGACACCTCAGTTCCCACGGGAGCAATAAATGGGTCAAGATAACCTCACAGTAAGATGTGTCCGTCCCGTCTAGTTGCAGAATGTGTGGTATATATCATTCATTGCACATTCACTATTCAACCAGCTCATCCCTTCGCATGTTATGAATAGACGCTGCCTACCTGCCACAAACTCGCTGACGTGGATAATCAGGCCATGAGAAAATCACACATCACATGGTCCTCTTAGTACCTTGAGTGAGCACATGAAAGCTGCTTGTCACAATGTGGATAGTGACCTTTAGCAATGATGAGTATCGTTTTCCATGAAGTATAGCAATATCTAAGAACTGCTTCTACTTTTCTGTAGATCTCACTTTCATATTATCATTAAGTTCTCACTGTACTGGTGCCACCATTTCAAATTGAAGCTGGTGTCGAGATTCAAGAACTTGCAACAGGAAAAGGTCACCATATGATTATGAGAGGATAACTAGTCTGGCCTAGTGGCCCATCTCTCTGGCCAGACAAACTCCTCAGTGGCACAAATGCCTAAGATTCATAGGCAGGGTGTTGTCGTGATAAGACAGGCCCCACGCTTGGGTGGGTGGCATGATACCCCATTCTGACTAATGTCCTGCTGCCTCCAAGACTTGAAGGGCTGTGTCCCAGAGGTCAAGCAAGACCAGATGCACTGGGTCAGCTGACCGACGCTGTCTCTCTCTGCCAGTGGACACTGCCCCTCCCTCAAACACAGGGTGAAAACTCTGTATGCAAACATCACGCCCACGCTCTAAGAGCTGAATGACATATGGGATATATAACATGCTTTACTCGTCTGAATGTAAAATATGAAGTAAAATACCCTTAGTAAAAGGTTAGAATAGATGATCAGCAAATAAATACCCCAACAGTTCATATATCAGATGAAAATAAGCCCAGCAATACACGTTTTGCTTTTATCTCAAATAGAAGTTATGCTTCACAATCTGCCACCGTTCGAGTATTCATTTATCCATCATTCATCTACTCTTCTTTCACTTTCATGACGTTAATGGCATAACAAGGAAGAAATATCAATGAAGTCACAGTATCAATATTAAGAGAACATGCTACAGCCTGCTGCTTATCATTAGTGGTAGATAAGTTTCATGGAAAGCAGATAGTTATGATAAAATTCCCAAGAGACACATCAGTGTTTACAATCCTACCAAGCCTCACTGGAGGCAAGCTCCACCCCCAATTCATCACGCCATGTACTAGTATGCACGAGTGGAATTTCAAATATGTGCACGAGTTCTTATGCAGGTCATTATACGAGTGTGGCAAACTTTTTCATCTATATATCAAAAATAACATGTTTATTTCATACAGTTAATGTTTGCTCACTAAAGAATTGTGCTTACTCAAGATATGGCCTGAAATTACAATTGGGATATATAACAATAATGTAATCTCAGCCTATTGATTGACCTGTTACACTAATTGTGATAAAATACTTTTATAAACTAAACTTAATAAAATACTAAATATACTTTAATTTTATGTAACCAAGTAAAATGTTACATGGATGGGTAAAAGAAAATCCTATTAGATAAACCCATTGGATAGGTTGCTTATATCATGGGTGCATTTCTGAACATTTTAGAAAGATTCTAGAAAATACTTGGTCATCTTTCTATTTGTTTTAACTCTGCCGTTGTTATAGCAACAAGCAATATGTGTCTATGGCAACCAGAACTCAAACTGTAACATGAGATGTCTAGGCTTGCTTGGTATGCTGAATGGGGTGGGTTCTCTTGTGATGACATTTGGGTGACCGATACATCAAACAGAAATAGGGCACATGGTATTTTCAGTTGAATTCATGAACCCCTTATCACTTCCAATAGATAGTCCTTTAGTTTTCACACAGAACCGTTTATATGGCATTCTTCATGGAATTAAATCAACTCCTCTACGAGCCAACAAGATGCCTTTTCAACTGGGACAAGGGGAACTAGTGCTGTCTCCTGATCTTAGCAGTGAAATATCAGGGTTCAATCTTCCCTAAAAAGACCGCAAGGATAGTGGAGTACAGCCGAGTCTTACATCACCTGATCAGCAACAACCAATCCCCTCAACATCTCTCTCATGTATCATCAAAGACCAATGAAGCCGTGCAAATGAAAACAGCAGATTGGCACAACTCTGTACCGAGTTGTCCTTGAGGGGCAGTGCTAGTTGCTACACTTTCTCCTCAGAGTAAGTGAACAAACATACATTTTGACCTCCTAAGTATGGATACAAATTTTGTCAGTTATCTTATCTAAGTACTTGTAGTTATTATCAAATACCACTCCTCTATTTGCTTATCACAGCATGTATGCTGTTCCTACTCAATATAAGCAAACAGACAAATAGCTATTATCAATAAACAGATAGTGTGAAGTGGCAGGGTCATATAAGTATATCTCATACACACTCTTCAAAACCAAACTTCAATTGTAAACATCCTAAAAGCTGAGAAGTTGGCCAATGCCTGTGAGGCTCATGTCTATTTACTTCATACCATAAAGGTACGGAGGATTTTCCTCCTGTTGATTAAAAGTCAGTTGTTATATTCACTACACCCTAAGCGTGATTGAATTTGAATGAACACATTTATGGATTGTATTGTGACTTGATATTCTTGTCCACATGGGCCCTGGTACAAACTTGCCATCTTTGGGTTGCTAATTGCACACGCTATAGCACTACCATGAGCCAGTAGTTGTACTGGGGTGTGGGAGCCAGTAAGCCACAGCTGCCAGGGAAATATCAATATACAACCTACCTACAATATTGATAAAGTAGACATACCATCGTTTACAGGAAGTGTAGGCGAAATACAAAACTAGAGCTAGCACAACCAGTGCGATTCCACCATTGAAGATATACACTACTATTAGTAGTGAATGCCTGATATGTTTAGGAGTAAAATAGAAAAATAAGGAGGATCCAGAGTCAATTAGTATTGGAATGGGTGGCACGATTAGGATCTTAGTAAGTACTTGGAAGAGGCAGTACACTGTATGGGAATTTTCCTTTAGTAAAAAGTTCAAATATCGCAGTTGCTGGCCTTGACAATTATCACCTGATGATGAGGAACACAAGTAGGCATAATAAAACCAGTCCCAAACACTAAACATGGATAATGAGTCAATGACACAATATTGGATTATGCAAGGCATCGTTCATGACATCACAGATTAAGACAGGGCTCGACGCTAAGGGTGAACCTATGGCCCCAGGCCAGTAAAAGAAGACCTCAACTGGTCCTACGGGCCCAGTAAACATTTGAAGACATTCTTGTTAAAAAGTTTTTCCCCGAGAATGTCCCCAAATGTTTTTGAGAAAAATGAAGATAAAATCTATAAAGATAAATGTTGTGGTGAATTTTATGCAATGCTCTTTCTTGTTATGTTAAAGAAAAAATGTAGGACCAGTAGAAACTTTGCAGGACCAGCAGATGCTAGATGTTACTGGTCCTACAGGGCCAGTATCATTTTGAGTTAAGCGTTGAGGCCTGTAAGACATCATTTATTTATACAAATCCTTTGAAAACATGCTTTCTAGCTCATCTATGCAAAAAGCACTGGCAAGAATACATTGCATACAAGGATTTAGACATTTTGTCATCCTAAATGTAAGCTTTGTTTCATCTGTAATTAGTTTTCTTTTAAAGGGCTTTAGAACCAACTGGCCCCAATGTCCTCAGTCCCAAGCAATTGCAGGGGAGTGTTCCAACGAGGCTTACCTATCATTATCTACCTGAGGACCAAGGCGACTAGTCGTCATGCTCCAATTGACTAGCTAGCGAACAGTGCTACACCTGTTTCTAAATGTCAGGAGGCTTTTGAAAACCACACAGCCATTTCAAATAATTCATAGGATGGGCATACCTGAGACAGGATGCTCCCCTTTATAGATCAATCACAAGTTAAAAGAAGGTGAACATCTTATCATTGTGTTTTAAGTTCATTAAGGTCATTCACCTTTGTGGAACATGGTAACTATAACATAACAACCGAGGATTACTAGACTACCTGTATCCCGGTTCGATTTCAACTGAAATGCATTTCTTCCTCAATTATAATAGATATTCATATAAGCTATAGAGGAAAAGGCCTACTGGCACATATCCATTCATAACAATTTAACATTGTTAATGTCACAATGACATATCAAATAGGACCGATCATACATGTATGCAATGATGTAATGCTATATACAGTAAGGGACAACTTAAAAAATGATTGGACAAATGTCACCTTCTTGTGTGACCCAGCAACCAGGACTGATAAATGGATATTTTTTTTCTGCACCCAATTAAAAATGTCAGTAGCGTCTAGGAGCATGGCTTAAATTTAGATTGTGCATGATCTATCTGCTTACATTTAAACCAAAACATTTAATATTGTAAGAACCATTCCTGAAATCATATTGATTGGCAAAACATAGAAGTTGCCATTTGCAATCCAAAATCAAATGAGTTGTCTTTTCATCTTGTACTTCAGAAAACACTTGACCATTCAACCCACCCATTATTAATCAGTGTAATCTACATGAATTGAACCTGCACTTGATGTTTGACAGCAAAAACAATGAAAATCTCATTTATAACTTAAAGTGAATGGTTAAGTATATTAAGCAAAAGTACAACTGTACCAGTGGCATTATATCCATTAATACTGGATTTATAGTCATAAACCAGAAACTTTACTGGAATATAGATGTATTTTTAATTCAGACAAATTTCAATTCCTAGTGTAACAGACTAAACAAAATATTTGGCACCCTGCCAAGTATATTGCTTTAGGACAATGGCATTTAAATACATGTACATTATAGCGTGACTCCTGAAAGTAATATGTATGGCTAGCAACCTCGTCACAACTTCAAGAAGTATTTCTCAAAAACCCTTTATCCTTATTAATTCACTATCACTACATAAAAAAAAATTTGAGTAGCATCCTATTAAATTAGTAGAAATTCAATAAATTTAAAAATGTTTATAAAATAATTTATATAAATGTTACCCAAGTTGGTAATTGGCACACAAACTAAAAAAACAACCAATAAAGAGTTTTAAACACTGATTAACCTGTACTAACCAGCTTTTTAGAGGAAATTCAGGTATTTGTTGTATTAGTTTCCTGGTTGTGGAGTATACATGGTGCTAGGTTACTAAATACAAGTCTGCTTGGACCACCTCTATTCAACCAATGAAAAGCCTCCATTTCAAAGATATGTGGCACACCCCCAATGCCAATCAAGATGGCGGCCATGTGAATGATAACAAACATAGGTGGCCTGACTGTTACTCACCAACATTTACACACATATAAACAATGTAAGTTAACATAACATAAATCACACAAACATCATATGCTGACTGGGACAGCGGATAATCTTGAATATTGTCAAAATGTAATGAACCTGGCTAAAATGTAATTAGTAATAGGTGGAGACCAGCTTTGGAAAAAACATACAAGATCCGGGTCCACAAGGCTATTTAAGCTGTCACGTCTATTTCCTACATAAGGAATTGAATATAAAAATGTGAAATTGAAATGAGAATATGTGATGTTTTGCCACCACTCCCCATTCTTTGAATCCTAATATACAGTGAAACAATAGCATCATACAAGACATTTGACAGAAAATGAAGTTGCTATTTATAACTTTTGAAAATTTGTAATAAATCTCTTTAAGAAATTCTGTAATTCAGTTGTTTGTCTAGACATTAAAGATAAACATGAAATCCATACAACACCGTGGTGAGTAAACCACAAACTCTTAAGAAATTTAAAGAGGCAACATCAGGCGATTGCATGCGTCATATCCACGCCCATCTTTTACACTACTTCCTTGCATACCAAAACAAACCATGTACTATAGGACTATCACAACCACTTCCTATACTTACGACATGTTGATGATCCACTTTCGTCTGAACCATCTCCACAATCGTTATCCTCGTCACATTTCCACTGGATTGGGATACACTTTCCGTTATCACAGCTAAACTGTGAGCTATTACAACCTTGAAAAGAGAATTGAGCTACATGTACATTACAACTACATATAACCGGTAGTCACACATTAGGATGAAAGGGGAGCGGACGAGATCGGTCAAAATAAAATAGACAGAAATATACTCTTGTTCTGGCTCTGGCTGGAAGGATGCAAAAATTAACTATTAGAGATTGTTGAGTCAATTGATGATCGCGACAGCCAGACAGGTCAAGTCGTACACTGAGTAGACTGCACCACATGGCCCACATCCATGTTCATGTTACCGGCCGGTATGCCTCATTAACATATACGGTTTAGACAACAAGTGCGTGTTTTCTCAAAATCTTAACAAAAAAAATACAAATACACATCACAGACGTACAGATATGTTACCATTGAAAGTTAAGCCGACAGCAGTTACTAATTTAACTGTGCTGTAATGGTGTTTTTTTAATGAAACATGCGATGACGGGTAGGTGGGATGATCTCGGCATGCTTGGCCTGTCAAACAGCCAGCATGATCCACACCCACGTCAGTTAGGTGAAAATCGGCAAAATAAAACTCAAATTCGCATTACCTTAAGACGGAAATGAATATATTGTCACACATATACACCATTACTTATCCCTTCCAAATGACTTTACCGAAAAACTGATCATTGTCGAAGTCCAGACTTTGACAGTTCAAATGTAAATAGAGTATATCTGAGATCGCCGAATAGTCTGTAGTTTTCACTTACTTTCTGCTAGTGAAATCCTAAGGAATATCACTCCTATACACACAACCAGCGCGGTAGTCCAACTGGAGCTAGTCCTCATACTTTGAACGGGTGGACTTCAGTCTTCAATCGGTCAGTGCTCGTCTACTTTTCAAGTAAAATGTAGCAGAGAAGTAGGTTATCGAGCTATCTCAGGCGAGTTTGTAGATTGAGTGACGTTGCTGTGTGGCGGGAATGGCTACATGGGGATCTAGAAACTAACGTGACCCGTGGTGTGACCCTTCGCGGCTGTTCTATCTATTATACACACACCCTATCTCTATGATCATGTCTGCGCATATGAGTGGATGTTCTGGCCAAAATTAATAATAACTTCCATTTGTAGCGAAATCTATGGAAAATCTTTATATTGGAAAATAAATATCAATATGGTTTCACAGAATATGGCAATATAACACTAGAAACATAGGAATACTTTGAAAATCAGAGGGAGGAGGCTTAAGTGTTGGGAACACCATAAACAAAATTGAATATACAATTATGGATGTGGTGTGATTTTCCATGGCGTTATCGTTAGGGATTATTTCTTACTATCAACATAAGCGAATTTCGGCATATTCCGTTTCTATCTTTGATGAAACTACTTCATTAACTTATATGTATTTTATATTTGAAGTATTGATGTTGAAAAGCAGTAAATAGGGGTCTATAAAGGTAAAAAGAATATTTAAAGAATATTTCATTCAGTAGTTTTTGCCTCAGCACATGCTGATCGCGTATGAATCTCGGTTTTGAGCCAATGAGCTTGCTAGAACATCAGACCACCAGAACTTCCCAGTGTCTGGCGAATCACTCACTGTGTATCCTAACACGGAAAATATTTACTATGACCACGCCGACGCCGGAAAAGGATACGTGGACATTCCGGGCGGCACCCAGTGCGACAATCGATTTCAGAGCCCTTTATACATGTTCGATGATAAACGTGTAAAGGGTAAACAAGATCATATAGACCCCTTTTTGGAAAAAGATAATGCCATTGAGTTTGGTGTAGTTGTACGGGGCAAACGGGTGTATTACTGCTGTAACGACCAAGAACAGTGAAAAGGGGGCGGGGATGCCAGGAGTGAGGTAAAACACGTATGACCTACCGGCGGTGGCCAAGAAACGGGTACTTGAAGAGGGAACGGACTTGTAACAGAGAAATTCATAAGTAACCTCTCTGGTACGGACAGCTACCTCTTCCCAACCACCACTGCACTCATCACTAATAGTTTGAACAGGCCCCATGCTTAAGAAATATATGTTAAGGTTGATTAATTGGTTATTTTAGGAGAACATGTCATTTCTATTTTTTAAGCCGACACCCCCCCCCCCCCCCTCCCCATACTCCAAATAACTGTCTGTGTAGGCCATCACTTAGCAGAATAAAAGAACAAATATCAATGATCCCCACATATGCAGGATTGAGTTTTCCTTTAATATTATTTATTTTTTGAGCTTTTTCTCCATATCAAATTTCAGCAAAACATACTCCATTCAAAGACGAATTAATTGGGGATAAAATGTCAACGCATTTGGTCAAACTTTCGCATATTTAAACCTTAGAGTATATCTGGGTGAAGTGTATCTAATTTTTCTTCTATTTTGACTTTGGTTAAAAGGTAACCTCTACGCTGTAATTTGGCCAATTAAAAAATGATGCAAACACTTGAAAATAACTGAAACCCTGGTACATGGGTACTCATTTGAGAGTGCTCAGCGAGAGCTTTCCAATGGAACCCAACAACAAAGGGTTTAGATGGGTTTTTTTCAAAAATCGTTGTATCCTTGTGCTTTGGATGAAAGTAGACTCAGAACTAGAGGGCTTAAGGAATCTGCAGGTTGAAAAAAAATGCTCACTTTCACAAAAAAAACACGTAAAATGAATGGTTATGAAATTATAACGGAGCTGCAGGTGGCTAATTTGTCCAATTTATAATGATGCAAAAATCTGAAAATAACTGAGACCCTGCTACATGGACACTCATCTGAGAGTGCTCAGCGAGAGCTATCCAATGGAACACAGCAAGACAGGGTTTAGATTTTTTTCAAAAATCGTTGTATCCTTTGGATGAAAGTAGCCTCAGCCTCATTTTCACAAAAAACGCGAAATAAATGGTAATGAAATTTGAACGGAGCAAAAGTTTGTTTTTGAACTTGGTCAGAATGTTTTCTCTCCTCTTTTTAGCTTCTCTGGCAGCTCAAAAAAAAGCTCAAAATTCAGAAATGAATTTTCTCTTACCTTTCTTTTTCAGGGTCGAATTTTTTTTCTTGATTTTCCGGGCAAGAATTGCTTCCTAATTTTTTTACACTTCCTTTTTTTGACTTGGTCAGAATTTTTGTGGTCGTCTGGCAGAGCCGGGAAATCTTTTCAATTTCTCTGGCAGAGCCTGGAGTTTTTACTCCTCTGACAGAGCAAAAAGTTCTCAATTTTCAGGGATGATTTCTTTCACACCTTTATTTTCCAGGGTCAATTTTTTTTCTTGATTTTCAGGGCAACATTTTATTCATACTTCTGTAAATAATTTTTGTTGTAATTTTCCTAGGAGCACGTATGCTATGACCCATGTAGCCCGAGTTTCACTAAAGAAATACATGCAGAGTGTTCGTTGTGGACCTCAATTGTGTTTTGAATAACCACAACTATGGAATATATATATACTTTCGTATTCCCGACGCGCCAGCCGAACCGCATCTCTACCGTTTTTTTCTAATGGTTCTCGAAAAGGGTTCCATTACGGCTCCTGATACTTTGCTGCGAAGGATGAATTTCTGTGATTCCAAGTATCATTTTTTTTAATTTCCAGAAGCTTAGATTACATATCACTTTGCTAAAACATATGGATGATTATGTATTGAAAATGTCGTCAAGTGCATTGCATTCGTATAAAATATGTTGTGTCCGAGAAGATTACATTTCCACATCGTGCATGTGTGGGCGGAATTTGGTAATTGGGTAGTTCTGACAATCTTGTAATAGGTAAAATCCAAAACCTTTTCAACAGGCGGAGTTACGGCCTAAAGGAACGTATACTAAATGAAGAAGATTATATTCAACCTGAGACCTTTCTCATGTCACATTGTTCAAAACTACATTAAAAATATTGCTATCGCGTTTCTCCCTGAGAAGATATCATTACGTCTAACAGTAGCAGGTCACTAGGTAACCACTTTTATCCAAGAAATTCAAAGAAACTTCACACCAGTGAGATGAAGTCACCCGTAATGAAAACTTCTGTCTCAGGCCAAGAGCTCGAGGTTGCTCTGTTAGCAACTCCCACCCAACATAGGCAATTGTGTGTGTGTGTGTGTGTGTGCGTGTGAACAGATTTTTTTAAAATATCTATCGCGAAATTCAAAACTGATTCAATGATTGGTTCAAACAGTTTGCCATTAGAGCCAATAATACCTGAGTATTTTTGTAACAGGAATCGCCTATCATCTTGGAATAGTCATAACAATACTTGAATCCTGTTTTATGATAAAATATATGGCTGTTAAATATTCTAAAATATTCTTGTATTCCGCTCGTGGTTGGCATCACCTGACAGGAAACGGTCGCACCATGGCGTGGTCTGTTAAATTGCATTAATACTACCACGTGTATAATAAATGAGCACCTGGCGCCTCAACGTTTTGCAACTGGTAATGGTTGGGTGTGGCGTGATTCGGACAACTTGCGACATCTCGCGGCGAACGCGATAACTATCTTTCTAGTCCTGACCGGCACCTAGTAACCTCAGCTCACCTACATGCAGCACTTCACCTCGCCTCACCCCGCCGCCGGAGGATTTACTACACACCAGGCAGGACAGCGCTTTTTGCCACCGTATTGCAGATGGAGCTGAATCCTGCAAAACGCAGCCTGGAATGGCTTGAGTTCATGAACACACGTCCACACATGTACATATACACATACATATGTACGTGCACACACACACACACATATATACATATACATATACATATACATATATAAATATATATATATATATATATATGTATATATATATATATATATATATATATATATATATATATATATATATATATATATATATATATATATATATATATATATATATATATATATATATATATATATATATATATATCAGGGCTCGAAATTAGAGGGTTGCCGAGTGCATGCTCCCTTGAATTCCTCCTGCGGCTCCCTCTTTCTGCAGGGAGCCCAAAGATGTACTGGTTTCTATACATAACATCTCTAGGTAGCTTTAGAAAATTCAGTTAGGCTCCCGGGATAAAATCTTAATTTCGAGCCCTGTATATGTATGTGTATACATATATATATATATATATATATATATATATATATATATATATATATATATATATATATATATATATATATATATATATATATATATATATATTTATATATATATATATATATATATATATATATATATATATATATATATATATAATATGTATATATATGTATATATATATATATATATATATATATATATATATATATATATATATATATAATATATATATATATATATATATATATATATATATATATACATATATATGTGTGTGTGTGTATGGGTGTGTGTGTATGTACGTGTGTATGGATGGATGTATATATATAAATACTAGTATATAAATATATATACTAGTATACATTTCATGTCAATCCTCTCTGATTCATAAGAAAAAAAAGAAATTCATCAATTCTAGTCTGAATGTTTGTATTATACTATATGATATATTGATGTTATGTCAATCTTGAGCAGTGAGGTTGATCATTACATGAGATGCCATTGGACTCTGGGCAGACTGGGACCACTATGGAAATAAGTTTCTAACTTTTAGTGTATATATCCTGTGTCTGGTTAGATTTCTATTGCATAGCAGTTAATGACACTCCAACTAGTCACCTTTATATATGATATTTTTTTGTATGCCAAATGCTATGTAATACACATTGTACTAGACCGAATAAAATCAAATCAAAATCAAATCATATATATATATATATATATATATATATATATATATATATATATATATATATATATATATATATATATATATATATATATATATGTATATATATGTATATATATATATATATATATATATATATATATATATATATATATATATATATATATATATATATATATATATATATATATACTCGACCCACGACTCATTCGGGTTAACTTTAAGGTTCTACAATTTCAAATTTATTCAGAGTCATCTGAAATTACAAAATATGGTCTGCCTTGACCTGTCTTCTTCTTCTAAATCATTACACACAAGCCATTGCCTCACTTTATGTGAAGAATATGTCAAAGTGTTTATTGGTGTCAACTCACAGGAAGTGGCGAGGCAATCCCCACACAGCTGCAGTTTTGTGCCTCTATACTATAGACATGTGAATAGTCTCTAGCCCCAGCTACGTAAACCTATCACCATTACGTTAAACCTTCCAATGCTGAGGATACTTTCGTCCACTCCAAAGCACAAGCACGCAAAGTTTTTTGAAAATCATCTAAACCTTGTCACTTTGGTACTAGTATCCATTGGATAGCTCTCGCTAAGTACTCTCAGCTGAGTACTCATGTGCCAGGGTTTCAGTCATTTTTCATGTTTTTGCATAATTTTGTTTTGATAAAATTAGCCACCACCAGCGTAAGGGTTAATCGTTTGTGGTACAGTATTTCTAAATGAGACTAGGTTTTATGGCCTTCCTTTGCTGTGTCATGACTAGACAGAGAACTCCTTTCACCAAACGGATAGCCTAGAGATTTC
>OZ012684.1:49230819-49275819 GCA_963942565.1 Maea johnstoni | reverse complement strand
TTTGGTATTCATTGGATAGCCCTCGCTAAGTGTTCTCATTTGAGTACCCATGTGGCAGGGTTTCAGTCATTTTCCATGTTTTTGCACCATTTTGTTTAATATTTTGATATTTTCATAAGGTTTAACCGTTTGTGGTACATGGAGTATTTCTAGATGAAACTAGATCTAGATGTTATGGCCTTCCTTTGCTGTGTCATGGCTATAGACAGAGTACTCCTTTCATCAAACAAATAGCCAAGAGACTTCTAGAAAGTCCATTGTATTTTTCTGTCGTTTTTTGATATCCGACACCAAGTGGTCAAGGTGTCCAGAGTGGCCAAATTAATTCACGTTTATCTCACCAGGTGAATGGAAGACAAAGTTTGAGTGTGACACGGTTAAAGATAGGACCATATGGTTTCGTCTCTCTGTCACACCTTTTACTATACCACACCCAGGTTAGTCAGCTTAGGAGGGGATGGTGACTTTTCAGTGACTAGGAGCCCAGTCAGTCAAACAGAGCACTCGCGGTCCCATTTCACTCAGAGGGAATACATTGAGATGATGACTAACCTTACATTTGGCCAGGGTAAATATTTGATTGTCAACAGAGTAAATTTGTGAATCATAGCCTTTAAACATGTAGGTAAGACATTTTGGGCAGCAGTATAGATACGCGTTCTTTGACATGTATTCATTTTAATGAAATTTTATCTGAAATAACGAAGTTACTAAACTAAATATTAGCGCGATACACTAAAAACTTCCCAGATAGATTTTATCTCAGCAGTCTCATGTTATATATGCGTCAGTATATTTAAGTGAAGGTACCTTTTACCATGCGTGCGTCGAATTGAACTGGGGCACTGTGCCCCTATACTTCTTCGTCAGGACACTTGAAGCTGACATATATAAACTCACTTGAGTGCAGACTCATTGCCTTCAGGTTGGGAGTCACCTGATATTTAACCCCTATGCTTCTGGTTGCTAATTTGGCCAATACAAACTGACTCAAAAAACATGGAAAATTACTGAAACCCTGGCACATGGGTACTCATCTGAGAGTACTCAGTGGGAGGTATCCGATGAATACCAACATGGTAGGGTTTAAATGGTTTTCAAAAATAGTTGTGCTGTTGTGCTTTGGACGAAAGTACCCTCAGCATTCAAGTTACATGTTTCTGAAAATGCGAACTGTAGTCTGACTCGCTTTTCTTTCGCTAATAAACAAAATATATATATCTAGTCCGTGAGCTGACGTTCGAAACCCTCCCCCCCCCCCTGGGGAATTTTGGAGACCTATATTTCCAAAAACCTTATACCCTCAGCTGTTCAGATCAGCTTGTCTGCACTTATATCGCGGGTGCGTTTGCCCTGGAGGGCCAATTGAAGGTCGGTACCTCCCTCATTTTAGGGGTGGGGGTGACATTTTCTAAGTGGGGGTGGTATGGACACTTGCAATTTTCTGGGATACTCCAAATTTGTTATGCTGGTCAAGTGATCTACAGGTACAACTACCAAATACCTTTCAGAAGCACTGTACTTCTCTTCTTGGAAAAAAATTCAAAAAACGTCTCAAAAAATGCCATTTTTTTGCAGTTTATTTGAAAATTTTCACAAACTTTAAATTTTTATTGGTCAAATGAGTTCAAAACCACCCCATATTATATACCTAAATTACAAGCAACCTCTTATCTGCTTAATAAAACAAAAATGAGCTCCATTGGTAATTCGAGCGTGATTTTACGGGAATTTCTTTTCCCCTACCCCTATGTTGAAAAAATAACCGAAAAATAGCTTAAAATGCTAAGAAATATTTTTAAAAATCTGAAATGATCATTTAACACATGTTTGGTACTAGAAATAGTTAGAACACGACAAAGACTGATTGGGCTGAAAAAAATGGATTGCCCAGTTGCCCGGGACAACCAAATTTTACCAAAATTTGCTAAAAATCCAGTTTTAGGCTAGAAATCAGAGTTTGAATAACAATATGACTATTGGAAAGGTGTTTAAAGCTATTGTGTGAGGCTGTAGGTGTTCTACAATTGAAAATAGTTATAGCTGGATACATATCAATTGTTTTATTTCAGTTCTCCCCTATTCTGAAGGTAATCTAGAGGGCAAAAGGTCTCAAAACGTAGTCTTACTACAATAAATGTAGTAAGTCATTGCCGGTGTGTGGTTTTAACAGGGCCAGATGATCAGGGTAGACTGCTGTTGGGCCTTTACCTACTGGGGCTTATCAACCTGGTAGTCCAGTTGCCTGGGACAATTGAATATTACCAAAATTTGCTTTAAATCTAAATTATAGTGTCAGCTAGGAGTCAAATTATTTTGAGAAAGTGACCCTATGTGCAATATTAGACCTCTTTTGTGACATGATGCTGTTTTCCTATTGTTTGCATACTTCTTGAACGTTGGACATATGTGAGGGAGCCCCATCCATTATCAGAAGGAAAGCATAGGACATTTTTGTGCCACATAGGACAGTTTTGTGCCATAAATCATAACTGTAACTCACAAAGACCAACACACATTGTTGACACGGAACATTCAAACCATAATACCTGATTATCAAACACGCTCATTAGTTCCTCCAATATGCCTGAATGGGTACAACAATGGACACCTGTATCCCCCCTGCCCCTCCCATACTAGCTATTTTTCTGGTGAACAAACAGCCTTTCGGTTGGCATGAAGCATTCAAACTACATTGTCTGAATATCAAGCTGTACCAAAAGTTGAACTCGAAGCAGGCTTCCCAATAAGCATAAAGATGGATTCCTGTATCTTATCCCTACTCTGTTTTCCTTAACCCTACTAAGAGGTTTGGTACCCGTATATAAACCAATCTACTTCCATCAATCCTTAAATGCTGGGTACACATATGCCTCATTCGAACTATTATCTATAATCAGCTGGGTACCTTTATCTCATCCTAGCCATTGAGCGGAATCCTTAAAAGTAAGTATCATAACCTTATCCTGCTGGTATGGGTTTTAATTTACCAAACCTTTTGAGTTTGAGGGTAGAAGGTAGGATGGTATACAACTACAAAGCCTATTGTTATATGGGGTAGTAGCAAGGATTAGATGTCCTAAATGAGCTACTTAAGCTATGAGATACAGTTACCTAGCTATTATAGTGTTATGGTATGAGCTACAGTTACCTATCCTGTACGGCTTGAGGGTAATATCTGGTATAGGAATCAAGTATGTAATATTTATTTATAAATTTAGGGTAATAGACACATTATTGACAGAGACAATTTACGCCATAGTACCTGATTATCAAACACACACAATATTTCCTCTAATATGCCTGAATTGGCACAAAATTGGACACCTGAATCCCCCCCACCATACTAGCTTTTTGTGGTAAACAAACAGCTAGTAGTTAGTTGGCAGAAAGCCTCCAAACACAATGCCTGATTATTAACCACTCAATAGATTCCCCAACTCCCCAACTCCCCAAGAGGCACAAAGATGGATACCTATATATCCTATTCCTTCCCCTGTGTTTGTATCAACACTAAGCGATTGGTTACCTGTATCCAATCCCATCTACTTCACTCATCTCGTACCAGCTAAGTATATTATCTTATCCAAACCAATATCCTGATCCATATCCAGCTTGGTACCTGTAACATACCAGCAATTGACCAGATTCCTACCAGGTGAGAAGCAATGCCTCACCTTAGCTATTACCCTGAAAACGTACAGGCTGGGTACATGTATCTCTTCTGTGCTACCACCATTAGCCCCAGTAAACTCAACATAGCTATGAACCTTTAACCCTGAGCTCCTATAGGGTGCCTACCTGTTTCTCATTCCACATATCATCCATATCCCTAATATGTTTAATACCAATATTCCATGTCATCCACTACCCTGATCCTTTATAGGCTTGGTATTATACTTTGCCATTCCCACTATTGCCTTTAAATCTTGTAGAGTGAGTACCTGCAGCTCATCTGGGCTATTTCCATGAGTCACTCTAACAGTATCTCATCCTATTACCCTATAGACTGGCTACCTTTCTTATCCTGTTACCCTGAACTCCTATGGGCTCAGGCTATCTATATCTCATGCCACCAATTACCCTGATGCCTAATACGTTTGAACCTGTATCTCATCACTGCCTTAAACCTTGGTAGACTGGGTACCTAGGTGCCATCTCAGCCATTAACCCTAAAACCATGCATTGGCTATCTGTAACCTGACCCATTTCTACTTGCCATTTACCCTGAATCCTAATAAGTTAATCAGGAACCTGTGCCCAGGGGCTTAGCCACCTATGCGTCCAGCATGTCATTTGGACACCCAGAACACTGTTTTTTTGACAGTTTGGACACCCAAAAGTTTAGGTCAGGATTTGCTGATGATGACAATTTTAGAAGATAGTACATGTAGTGTCACTCCTACAATACAAACAAAGCAGTTACTGGCATAAAAAAAAAATCAAAATCTGTAGATATATATGGTTTATTTCATTAGTAGTGTGAACTTTGTACCACACTTTGGACACCCCAAAGTCTATATAACCTTCGTTTGGACACCCGGTTTCCAAATCCTGGCTAAGACCATGCCTGTGCCTCTTACATATATTAGTGCTTGGTACTCATATCCCCTCCTTGCTAATATCCCAATTCCTTTAGGGTTATTTAGGAGTATCTCATACTAGCTATGACTGCTAAAAGCTCTCAGCCTCAAGAGTTTGGGTACCTCCAACCCACCTTATACCAGATAGAACCATTAGTTAATCTTAGTTGGCTGAGTATCTATGTCCAATTACCCTAGCCCTAAAATGTGAGATACCTATTACCCTTACCAGTTATAGCCCCCCCCCCCCCCCCGCCAAGGATAACAGATATGCACATGTACCTCATCAACCTATTACCCTAGAAATCTTCATATATTACATACTTCATTCCCATACCAGCTATTACCCTCAAGCTAGCTAGCAATAGCTAGGTAACAGTATCTCATAGCTAAAGTAGCTCATTTAGGACATCTAATCCTTGCTACTACCCTATACAACAATAGGCTTTGTATTTGTATACCATCCTACCTTCTACCCTCAGACTTAATAGGCCTTTTACCTGAAACCCATACCAGCAGCCAGCGGGAAATAGCAGGGATGAGCTTATGATACTTACTTTTAAGGGTTCCGGTCAATGGCTTGGATGATATAAAGGTACCCAGCTGATTTGGGAGATGGATAATGGTTTGAAGGAGGTATATGTACCCAGCTTTTAAGGATTGATAGTAGTAGATAGGTATCACACCTCTCAGGGTTAAGGAAAACAGAAAAGGGATAGAATACAGGTATCCATCTTTATGCTTATTGATAGGGTTGCGTTGAGGTCAACTTTTGATACAGCTTGATATATTAAGACATGTTAGTTTGAATGCATATCAACCTATTAAGGCTGTATGTTCACCACAAATAGCTAGTCTGGGAGGGGTGGAGGATACAGGTGTCCATTGTTGTGCTTATTCAGGCATATTGGAGGAACTATTGAGTGTGTTTGAAAATCAGGTATTATGGTTTGAATGTTCCGTGTCAACAATGTGTGTTGGTCTTTGTGAGTTACAGTTATGAATTAGGGCACAAAACTGTCCAATGTGGCACAAAAATGTCCTATGCTTTCCTTCTGATAATGGATGGGGCTCCTTCACATATGTCCAATGTTCCAAATCATTAAACAAGAAGTATGCAAACAACAGGAAAACAGCAACATGTCACAAAAGAGGTCTAATATTGCACATAGGGTCACTTTCTCAAAATATATTGACTCCTAGCTGACACTATAATTAAGATTTAAAGCAAATTTTGGTAATATCCAATGGTCCTGGGCAACTGGGCCACCAGATTGATAAGCCCCAGTAGGTTAAGGCCCAACAGCAGTCTATCCTGATCATCTGGCCCTGTTAAAACCACACACCGGCATTGACTTACTACATTTATTGTAGTAAGACTACGTTTTGAGACCTTTTGCCCTCTAGATTACCTTCAGAATATGGGAGAACTGAAATAAAACAATTGATATGTATCCAGCTATAACTATTTTCAATTGTAGAACACTTACAGTCTCACACAATAGTTTTAAACACCTTTTCAACAGTCGTATTGTTATTCAAACTCTGATTTCTAGCCTAAAACTGGATTTTTAGCAAATTTTGGTAAAATTTGGTTGTCCCGGGCAACTGGGCAATCCATTTTTTTCAGCCCAATCAGTCTTTGTCGTGTTCTAACTATTTCTAGTACCAAACATGTGTTAAATGATCATTTCAGATTTAAAAAAATATTTTTTAGCATTTTAAGCTATTTTTCGGTTATTTTTTCAACATAGGGGTAGGGGAAAAGAAATTCCCGTAAAATAACGCTCGAATTACCAATGGAGCTCATTTTTGTTTTATTAAGCAGATAAGAGGTTGCTTGTAATTTAGGTATATAATATGGGGTGGTTTTGAACTCATTTGATCACTTAAAACTTAAAGTTTGTGAAAATTTTCAAAAAAACTGCAAAAAAATGGCATTTTTTGAGACGTTTTTTGAATTTTTTTCCAAGAAGAGAAGTACAGTGCTTCTGAAAGGTATTTGGTAGTTGTACCTGTTGATCACTTGACCAGCATAACAAATTTGGAGTATCCCAGAAAATTGCAAGTGTCCATACCACCCCCACTTAGGAAATGTCACCCCCACCCCTAAAATGAGGGAGGTACCGACCTTCAATTGGCCCTCCAGGGCAAACGCACCCGCGATATAAGTGCAGACAAGCTGATCTGAACAGCTGAGGGTATAAGGTTTTTGGAAATATAGGTCTCCGAAATTCCCCAGGGGGGGGGAGGGTTTCGAACGTCAGCTCACGGACTAATCAAGGAACCTTTACTGTTACTCTACATGCGTAATGACATTGTTTATTTCATCCTTTATGTTTTCAGATTGATCTTGTGTGATATTTTATACTAACATACCGAACATACCAAAACATCATTCACAATTCATATTTTTTTATATCTGAACAAGGTAAGATGTTTTAGGGTCTTCACAATTCTACCCTTCACATCTTGGTGTAACCCATGCCATTTATTAAATCTACTCTGATAAAAAATATATAGTAGTGTATCTGTGTATTATCGAATATAAATAACGAACTTCTCCAATGGAAACAATATTTTCGAATTCGTTTTTGATATATTGATTCAAAATTGCAACTGTCTGATCTTGGAGTCAGCAATCAATGTACAGCATTAGATGCCACTTTCTTATCTGAGTCTGAAAATATTTTGTTAGTGCACGTATGAACTCTACATGATGAACTTTTTCAATACAAGCAACATTCTCAAATTAGTTATCAAAATATTTTCATTTGTGTGAGACTTACAAAAAACAGTTCAACCTTGGTGTTTATCAAATCTATCCCCTCTCATGTTATTAAGATAAGAAAAACGTTTGCATATTTTGCTGATATGAGCCTGTTATCGGTTGTGAGAAACAATGGCAGCCAAAAACGTCACGTTGGAACTACTCTTTTAAACACTTTCATACCTGCAGCAGCACGCAATCTCTGCCTTTTGGTGATACCTTGATAAAATCTATTTATAAGCATCAAAACGAAAAATGTCACACCTATGCAATTGAATAATGTAATGCAACCAATTTATCAATTGGAACAAGAACGCAAGATAATTACGTTGCGAGCTCAAAATTTACAATTTCAAATATTTCATTTTTTCACAACACAACTGAAATGTTATCAAAATAGTAAAACGATTCAGGTTTCCTTCATTTTGTTCTCCGACCGTGATGTAATCTTGTTTGGTAGATGATCATCCTGTCACTTGGAGGCAGTAAATACATATATGTGTGTATGTTGTATGTATATATGTATGTATGTATGTATATATATATATATATATATATATATATATATATATATATATATATATATATATATATATATATATATATATATATATATATATATATATATATGTATGTATGTATATATATATATATATATATATATATATATATATATATATATATATATATATATATATATATATATATATATATATATATATATATATATATATATATATATATATATATATATATATATATATATATATATATATATATATATATATATATATATATATCGTTTTCCTAAACCAACCCACATCCACCATCTGAATGATGCGCTATGGGCATGCAAGCACGCCATCTATACATGGTGAACACCACTAATTTGCTACTGTATATCAGGGATTATGTACTGGCTCTCTGGAGTATAAACTTTATTTGGATGGAAACTATTAAATATAAATATCACTGATTGCAGAGTGCTAGGCCAGCATAAGCAAATCGATGCGAAACCAATTACCAATAACTATACAAAGTGACCACCCCTCTAATGTAACCACAGGTGGTCACTTTAGGGAGGCTCCGCTGTCTCTTCGAACATCAATTTGTTTGGGTCAACCAATCGATTACGAGGTTACTTAGTTCACTTCTGCTATGTACATGCTAAGGGGGCTCGTGACCTTCGCACCTTTAAATAGGGTGTTTTTTGTTTTTTCTAATATGTGAAAGCTGAAAAGGTTTGCTACACATTCCTTTGAACTTGAACTCTCAACTAGAACTACAAATGACAAAAAAGGACTTTTTAAAAATCTGCTTACTAGAAGAGTAGGCAGATTGAGCTCCCAGCTGTGATGTTTATCTAATATCATAATATCCCTTCCTTATCTGATCCCCCTGGAACCCGAGAGGTTTGCTCCCCTGACCGGCTCCAGAATGTGTATTCTAATGTGTATTAGAAGTTTCCTGTTACCCAGGCAGCCGGCATTGAGCAGTTATGAGTGATTGCATTGCAATTAGGGTATTGGATGAAAGGTGTGATTCTTGTGCACCAGCTGTCTTTCTTTAGAGGTATAGGTCAGACAGATCAGGTAAAACCAATCAAATGCCCCCGAAATATCTGGTTTGTGTGGGTCAGGCAGGATGTTTAGGGTTAATCTTACAAAGGTGAACAGGGTTTCCTGCATTTGAGAGTTAGAGTTAGGAGAGCATTTAAATGTTGACCCCTGCGCAGTGCAGAGTCTGAATGTATCTTTACAATGGGAAGTCGCTCTAGAAGGAAGAAAAAGAGGGGGTTTGAATGGAATGCAATATATTCTGTGCCAGAAAATGTGGATACATCATGACAGGAAATGGTCACATAGAACTTCTGAATGTCACTAGATACAACTTTCAACCCTCAAGAGCACGCTAAAATCATATATTAAGCTGTAAGCCGTCGTATTATGTACTTCCTTACCTAAGTATCCCACTGTTTGGTAGTCATTTCCAATAAAACTGCTTTTATACTCAATCTTCTTCAACGAGTGGAAATCTGAAAAGCTGCCACTCCTTGCGTTGACACCCCCTCTAATACACAACAACCAGAGCGTCCGGGCCTGCCAGAGGCATAGTTCCCGAGGGAGGAACTTGACCCGGAAGCACGGCAGAGTCCCAGTGTGCCGGCGCCGGCTAGACTACACAAGTGTAGTCCAGGCGACGATGCCTGTGTGTACATTTCCTGTAATGATTAGAGGGAGAGGAATCTGTAAATTCACGAACTATTCATGGAGCCAGTTATAGAAAGCTTAGACTGCTGAATACTTCTGAATAATAGTTCAGGTGACAGTGACATAGCAATTGAAGATGCGGAATCTGAGGAAAGAGACACTGATCATGACTCAAAAGATGTGAAAGATTCTTGTGTGAAGAAAGGGTAGCAGGAAGACGCATTCTTCATTCACAAGAACTTGAAGACAGCCTTCAAGAAGCTGCAATGCGTGCATACTGCCTTGATGGAAAGTTAGAACTATAGCAAGACACTAGAATGCAACAAGAACCTTGATCAGCCCTATTTTGGAGATGCTCAAAAGCCAAATAGGGATTGTGATGGGAAGCGAACAGACTTTCCTAGTTGTGACAAAAATGGACAAACTTATGCTTTAAGACAGACAATCAGTTCTAGCAGGATGCCTGTGTGGAAATGGACATAGTGCTCAACAACAGTTCAGTGTAGCTATGGTTCTGCCTCCTCCAGTTACCCCCAAACGTTTCAAGAAGCATGAGGTATCTATTCCATATACCGGTATCTCTTTATTAGAGAAAACCTACTCCCTATGTTATTTTCATAATCACTCTATTTTAACCATTTCATTCAATTATTTATATGGTTAGATCTCTATTCAGAAAAATATTTTAAAAAGAAATGTTGATCAGTACCTAGCCAACAACTCTCCTCCAATACTTACTCTAGCGAGCCAATTAGCAATTAGCAGTCTGATAGCTTGTTATCTTTCCTCATCAGCTGGGGGAGGAGCACTCACCAGGGGGTGCCAGCCTCTTTTCAGAAAGCCCAGAATCTTCTCTAAAAATCCCTTTTTATTCCAGTAATTCAAGTACCAAGTAAACTATTAAATATTCAAACCATTCTACTATTGCAAGCAAATTGTATTCTTATTCCAAATTAACCTCAGAAGTTTCAAAATGGAGCAGATAGGCATTTAGAATGTAGAAATGTAGGGTGCATTTTGACTGACCTTTAGACAGCTTTCTGAAATCACTATACTTCTCATTTTTGAAACAACCTCATTCATTTAATATTGATCCCAGAGATCTGAAACTTTGCTACACGATTAAAAACATGCTATGTTTCATTCTTTTCATATCTGGTCTAGTTATTTCTTAATCGGACTTCAAAAATGAAGGAAAGTAAATTCTAGAAAAAAAATTTGATCATGACTTTAACTTGCTCTAAATTTCGTTCGGAACAAAAATCTAAAAAGAAAAATGAAACATTAGTACGTGGCCAAATATGCTTTCTTTGAATTATATAAACATCAATTGTGTTACACCATTTATGAAGCCAGGAGGCTGTTTGCAATAACATATGTATTAGAAATCCACATGTATGTCTTTCGGCCCCACCCCGGGGAAATTGTGAAGATGTCACACGATAAGTTTAGAATATTTGACCTCTTCCGAATCTCAGCTTTCATAATATATATAGCTTATTGGGGTTTTCTTGTACTTAGACCAAGATATTGGTCAATCTTTACATGAAAGTCACACTTAAAGAACGAAGGTCCCGAGCCCCCTTAACTACGTCCCCAGTGACAAAAATGCCTGTCCATCCTGAAAGGTAATATCTCTCTAAGAAAAGCATATCGGAAATTGGAAAATGCGGACATGTGACCCAAGCGAAATCGACGACTTTAATGCCCGAAACCAGAGAAGCAGATACATGTCCGAAAAGATTTACCTTGCCTGTACCCTGCAAAGATAACTTCATTTGCAAGTAGGTAGTTACATGATATGTAATCTTTTTATCTTTGTAAATAGTAAATAAGTGTTTATATTTCATACTTCTGGGGGAAATATTATGCAAATTTTAAAGCAGGTGCTCCGTCTCAATTCAAGATTGAGTTGGAATGACTGGAGAAAGGACTGCGCGGGACTTTAGAATTCCGAAAAATAGTTTTGATATAAGGCCACTTTTTTTTAAATTTCTGTTTTAGGAAAAATCCCTCAATGATTTTGGGCCCCTCATTAAAAAAAAAAAAAAAAAAGGAAAGATGAAAAGAGTTTCCTTGAAAGCAATATTTTTGCATGCTTCATAAAAGAAAAAAAGAAAATAAACATATATATATTGTTTGCAAGTTGCCAAATAGGAGTCAGTTCATCAATATTTAGTTATTATTTTACTCCCTAGCAGGGACTAGATGGCGCGGGCAAAATCCTGCATGGTGCCGGGGTTCCCACAACCCCCATACTGGGTATAGTCACCACAGGCTTAGGAGAAGAACTCCTTAGCAGTTTGTGGCTTCCATTGGAGAGAGAGGGATGGGTTCTGAGAGGGTCAAACCTCTCCACCTCCCCTTCCTCCTCACCCTCGGCCTGCTCCAAGAAGTGGTCCCGGGATGTTGCCAGGGAGGTACGGCCCGACCTAGACCTCGACGGAGACCTAGCTAGAGCTGCACTCGTTGAGGGAGATCAACTCATAAGCTCGCCACCCTATTTTCCAGCCCAGCTATTAAGAAATACTAGTAAATACTTACTGGTGGAGATTTATTAACATTTTAAAATGTGCTGACGAGGTACAAAGGTCAGTATAACACTCAACACTGCTGGTATGCATTGGAGATTGTAAATAAGACATGTCTGTGATAAGCAGTTATAAGAAGGTGTGTTAGGTACTCTGTATTACGTTTGTGTTTCCAACATAGACGAGCTCACAAGTTGACCACTTCAGCTCGAGCTTGGCGAGCCTGCCCCATTGCATGAGCCACTCGAGTTAGTGAGACGTGAGTGCAGCTCTACACCTATCAGACTCAGTTCTCTAACCAGGAGTGGGGAGGGGGATGGTGAAGGGGAAGGAGAGGGGGGGGGAGCGGTCTAGCTGTAGGAAATTCCTTAAAGAGACTACGCCAATCCGTATGGCATCTACTTTGGCTGAGGTCCCCCTACGATACTGACGGCAAGCTAGTAGACTGACTGACGCCCCCTTTCTTTCTACTAGTGCGGGCAGATTAAGAACCCTTCTTCTTTATATCAGTGCTACCTGCACTTGCAGCCAATGCACCTGGTTGAGGTAGTTGCAGTGACAGCAACCTGTGGGGTACCCGCACGCCCTGCGGTACCCACACTCTTTGAGCTACCGACACGCCCAGCGCTACCGGTGCTCTTTGAGGCACCTGCCTGCGCTCTTTGCAGTATCCACGCTCTCTGCGGGACCTGCATTTGGGCTCTTTGCAGTACTCGCACTTTTTGAGGTACCCGCACTCTTTGCGGCACCCACGCTCAATGAGTCACCCCCTCTCTTTGAGGTACCCACGCTCTTTAAGACACCTGCGCTCTTTGCGGTACCGGTGCTCTTTGCGGCACCCACGCTCAATGAGGTACCCATGCTCTTTAAGAAACCTGCGCTCTTTGCGGTACCGGTGCTCTTAATTTAAGGGACCCGCGCTATTTGCGTCACCCACGCTCAATGAGGCACCCCCTCTCTTTGTGGTACCCACGCTCTTTGCGGTACCGGTGCTCTTTAAGGTACCCGCGCTCTTTGCGGCACCCACTCTCTTTCCAGCACCCACGGTCAATGAGGCACCCGCTCTCTTTGACGTACCCGCACTCTTTGAGGCAACCGCATTCTTTGATGTACCCGTGCTCTTTGAGGCATCCGTGCTCTTTGAGGTACCCGCACTCTGTGAGGCACCTGCGCCCTTTGAGGCACCCGCGCTCTTTGCGGCACTGGCGCTCTCAGCGGTACCGTCGCTTTTTGAGGCACCCACGCTATTTGGGGTACCTGCACGCCCTGTGGTACCGGCGCTCTTTGTAGCACTGACACTCTTTGAGGCACCCTCGCTCTTTGCGGCACTGGCGCTCTTTGAGGTACCTGCTCACCTGCTCTTTGCTGCACTGGCACTCTTTGAGGTACCCGCGCTCTTTGAGGTATCTGCTCTCTTTGAGGTACCCGCACTCAGGTACCTGCTCTTTGCAGCACTGGCGCTCTTTGAGGTACCCATGCTCTATGAGGTACCCACACTCTTTGCGACACCCGCACTCTTTGCGACACTGGCGCTCTTTGAGGTACCCACACTATTTACGACACTGGCGCTCTTTGAGGTACCCACATTATTTGCGGTACCCGCGCTATTTGATGCACTGGCGCTCTTTGAGGTACTCGTGCTCTTTGCGGTACCTACACTCTTTGAGGTACTCGCGCACTTTGCGGTACCCGCACTCTTTGCAGTACCTGCGCTCTTTGCGGTACCTGTACTATTTGCAGTACCTGCGCTCTTTGTGGTACCTGCACTATTTGCAGTACCCAAGCTGTTTGAGGTGACCGCAACTGAAGTTGCAGAGACCATAGTTAATGTAGGTGCGGTGGCTGCAGAACGTGATACTGTGGTGGAGAGGCTCTTCTCACTTTCTTGACCAAGTCTGGAGGTGTTCAAATGTTTTAACAAATGGTAGAATTTCTGGGGCAAACAATCCAATCATATGAAAGGATACCTGTATTCAAACCCTACATAATGTATACAAGGGTTTCTGACAATAAAAAAAAATATGGCTAAGCTTTTATAGCTGGCTTTTTTTTTTTACTTTTTTTTTTAGCTCCCTCTCGGAAAAAAATCTTCCTAAAACAGAAAAAAAGATGGCCTAAAGGGGAATAACTAACATCTTGACGTTCGAGTAATGACATGTAATGTGTCTTTATTGACTGCGTTAAGGGCAGGCAATAAATATAGTAACAAAATAAAGATATTACTTGGAGTTGGACTTTCGATAACGATCACTTCTATAGAAAGCCTTAGTATTTGCTTAGAGGAAGAACACAGATAAGGAACTAATGAGAGGTTACGGTTATAAAACCTGTTTTTATTGGTAAGAATGTAATGGCCATCCTGCTGAAAAAGACCACTCAGCCAATGCGAGGTATCTCTGACTCAGTGATCAATGGCACCCAACTCTTATAAGGGCCGTTCCATTTAAATGTGTAGGGGTGGGGGGGGGGGGGGGGGGGGAGAGAGGAACGGAAGCGAAATAAAAATTCGACAACCCCCCCCCCTCCAGTCATAGTTCAGAATTCGGGAGAGGGGTAGGGGTAGAAAAGATCAAAATTCGGCAACCCCCCCCCCCTCTCCCGACCCTTTAAAACATAATTCAGGGGTCGTGGCCGCAAAAAGGCAACTATAATCTAATACAATGTCAAGATCTGCAATATAAATAGAATTGTAAAGGTTGGTAGCATAAGTCATAAGTTTGGCAGTGAATTATATCTGATTGGATGAGGTATTCTGCTCTTAAGTTTAGACAATTGAGATTCGGGGGGGGAATTCAGAATTCGACTCCCTATTAAAAATCTTCTGTCCCGTCCCCCCCCCCCCCCCCCCCTCCTCACACACACACTTTTAATTGGGACAGCCCTGACCCAAACCACCCAAACATGGGAAATTTGGGCTATATGTCAGAAAATTTTGAAGCTCTTTGGTCGATTTTTGGATCACATGTTTTGCCACCTGAAAATCGCCTGACATTTTCACAGTGTGTTATACACTTTCTAATAGTATGCGTTCGTTTTTAGAATAACCTGTCATCAGAAAGATAACCCCTAACTCCTACTGACGAGGGTGACGCACTAGCATCTAGGGTAGAGAGTATTTGTTTGAAATAGATAAACTGGAATGGGAAGTGAAAAGACATTACATTCATGTTTGTCTCAAGTAACTCCCCAATCCTTCAAACTAGCCCAGTGAAATCATCCATTACTATCCACGTTGTAAAGAACTTACTCATCATACTCATAATATCCAGGCATCTGATAGTGTGGCAAACGATAACAGAAAAAACACCTGTTCAAAGATGGTCATTGGATATATCAAATAACTGTATTGATACCATCATCTATCCATTAGCAATGAAATGGAATGCGCCTTTGAGGGTGTCAGGCGAAAACGCCCTATATGCGAAAACGCCCTAGTCGATGTTTATAAGGAAAGAGCACAATATCAATATCAAATGACAATATTAAATTATTATATAAGTATTAGTTAACTCGTCAATACTTTTCATTGGGTGAAAGAGATATGTTGTACACGCTTAAGTAATTCATACAATGCTTAAATTGCTGTATTCCCATAAAAAGAATAAAGCTTCCACTTTTATTTTATAAAATAAAGTATTTACACTTCATTCCAAACAATACCAGGGATGATAATTGTAAACAATAGGTAGGTAAACTTCTTTGGAAAACGTAGTGTAGGTTTTTTTTTGTTTTTTTTTTCATTTCTTATCCCTCATAGCTCGCGTAGTGAGTCGGCCGAAGGCCGGCTCAGCGTAGCGAGCATTTACGGTATATATATAGTGTAATGGCAGGGTACACACTGAGGCAGGTTTTTTGGTGTTGACGTCTGTCTGTTCGTCTCTCGTAGGGCTCGCTCGCTCGATTACCTCGGAAAAATGAGCATAACTTTTTGCTTTAAGAGCACATTTTGCCGCCAGATCGTTTCATGTTTTAAATATTTCTTAATCAAATAATAAATTTGGATTGTTTCCTTTAAATTGTGTCAAAATAGCGTCTTGGTCGCCGACTATCGTGCAACACACGCCGAACTATGCAACAACTGAAACATACATGCTCACGTGAGACAAATGCTGACGTATTGAAATGACGTCATGTTACGATGGAATTCCGCGTATTCCAAAGTCGTAACTTCGATGTTCACGGTAAAAATGACTTTACTCATCTTTCCGTGAATCGATTTCAATGCAGTTTAAATTGCTACAACCGCCACAAATAATTCCACATGTCTCTTAATTCTAGATGAAATCTGTCGTGAAATGACGATTTTGCAACAGGTTGAAGTCGTAGTAATTTTTATGCCATATTTTCGGTCAATCGCTACGCATACTGTGTGTGGTTATTGCACAAATATGAAGCTCATTAATAATAATATGAAGGGGCTTCCAATATGTTTCAGCGAAGTTTAAGTAAGGAATGACGTCACGGATAACAATAACAAACACTTTGTGACTGCATTTGAAGGGGAATGCAGAAATATCATCGAGCTGCGCGAGCATTTAAAGCTTTGCTTTCTCATCATATTATCTTTGATAATTCATATCGCTTTAATAGGTCAGATTGTCAATAAAGCAAGGAAGAGATAAAAATGTATTTAAAAAAACACAACCAATCTGAGCAAACCAAGTAGCATACGCAATATGTAGTTTTAAACTATACCGTTAGATGGCAGCAGTTTACACTAATGCTGCAGATCATCTTTGCTCAGCGTATCCATGACCTTGACATTGAGGCCGAACTGTACATGTGAGCTGGGTCTCATTTGCAAACATGTTGTCGAAATTTACGTTATTAAGTCATGTTAGAGGTGTTGTGTCGAGAAATATAGATGCACCAGAGAGCTGCCTGTCACTTCTGTTTGTACGATGGAGGAAACTGAGGACGAAGCCAAGGGCTGCGAGTAAAATGTATTATGTGAGACAACCAACCCCTAAAGATCCGGAGGAAACAGAGGAGCTCCAGTTGAGATATGCCCATTATAGAACAATTATTAGGGCAATCAGGTAATGCATCAGAAAGGTGTTAAAAAGAAAAAATGATTGAATACTACATCTCTGAACTGGTCTCTAAATGAACCACCCTATATCCTATCTTAGATGAATAAAAACAAGTGGATATATCCATATGAAATCAACCAGTCTTAGTTGAAACCTAAACAACCAGGCTGCAGCGATTAGCCCAAAAGTTACGGGTCATGTTGTACTTTACGACCTCAATTCTGGAACGTACCAGAATTGTTCAGAGAAGTTTACAATTCTGGTGATTCCGGTGTACCAGGATTGTTTCTTCTGGCAATTCTAGTATGCACCAGAATTGTTACTCAGGCAATTCTGGTACGTACCAGAATTGTTCGAGAATTTCTTACCTGCCTGCCGTCCGTCCTGCCTTCCTTCCTTAGACATATGAATTGAATTAGATTATATTCCTTTATTCCTGACATCCTAAATTCAATAAAGATAATATTTAGACTAAATGGATGCCAGGGAACAAGAATATGAACTTTAGTTTTCGAAATAAATTTATTATGTTGTTGAAACGATCGTTTAAAAACAAGTGCAATTGAAATCACTTCGCACTTGTGTAGATCCGCCATTTTGAAAACGGCAGATTTTGCGGTCTCCTCGCCGCACTTTACACAATCCAAATAAATACTTCCCGTGGTTGGATTGTAATAAATATTATATTTCCCGAAAGCCAAGACACATATCTATCTACCAATGTCAATTTTGTATTTGTTTATTGGGCAAATAATATAATGGAGACATGATTCGAAATAGGTGCATTGCTTACGGCCAACGGATTTCGTACGTACGAGAATTGCTCCAACAATTCTAGAACATACCAGAATTGTTGGAACAATCCTGCCACTTGCAGTGTACCAGAATTGTTCTTTCCAGCAATTCTGGTACGTACCAGAATTGGACAATTCTGGTGCATACCAGAATTGAGGTCGTAAAGTACAACATGACCTTTGTCTCCTAGTGATGTCACACTGAGGCCAGATTCGAGACCCCTGGGGTAGCCAGGTCTTTACTATATAGCGCATAGAGTATTGATATTTGGTCTCTCGCTACATATCAATTCTTTTATTCATCTAAGATCCTATATCCTACATGTATATCTCCTTCTACGCCATTACATAGCAGAAAGGTAGATACCAGGGAGATGCAGCGGGGGCCAACTACCATACAATCACATTAGACCCAGTGTGCCTAGACGGAGATATGGCTTGGTTTTCATAATATGTGCTGCATTTGTGTCATTATGGAGCGGGCTAAATGTAATAAAGGATGATCATTGGCTGGAAGCAGTGTATGTCAGTTGATCCACTGTAGTGACACATAAAGAGGAGCAGGCAGAGAGATCTTCTGGCTACCAGTCCATCCATTTTTTTGCTCAAGACCATAGTCATGGCTCATGGCTTGTTAATAGTGGTGTGACCCAGAGTATTTTAAGTATCAAGACCTTGGACGATTACTTACGATCAAGCAATTGACTTTAAGGGTTATGTGACCGGACAATCGATCAAGGAAATTTGTGAATGACTATGAATTATATGTCCGACAGAAATCCTAGATAGAGGTGACAATTTCATTTTCCTCTTACAGGAGAATGTTCAAAAAAAACATTCCCACACCATTGAAAATTAATAAACAAAACCACTTGTCTGATTCCCCTCCTGTAATAATGGCATTGACTCTGCCATTAGTTGGAGGGAAGTGCTTGTTTGATCAAAAACAATCCTTTATTGGAGAGAATACTCAAACAAGCATTTCACACACAATACAGTCTTTTCATCATTATGGTCAATGAGGTGTGTGTGTTTAGGCCTATATAGCCCTATATAGTGCTCAAATTCATTTAATACCAATAGCATCTATAGATGAAACAAAGTTAAGTGAAAAATACATAGCTATGAACTTAAAGGGTGAAATAAATTTATCTGATGTAATACCTTCCCTCTAGTTATATATTTTAGAAAGGTGAAAGTAAAATTGAAATTTCAAGTAAAATTTGGTCAACTCCAGATATTTCAACTATTTGGTCCAGATTGAAAAAGTATTACTGGTATGTACATGTCTAGTGCGCCTACAATGTATTGTTCCAGTATGGTCACCTACAAAGGCTACAATAGTCCTGATTTCTGATAAGCCTGTCCATTGTTTATTACTTGTCTGTTTTCAGAACTGACCTGAACAATGAGAGGCTCAGTATCTCGAGGGGGAAAGTTAAGGAGGGGGCTGAGGAACAAGAGGCTCTCGACCATCATCTCAATATGCTGGAACTGAACCGACAATGGAATGAAGAGACTGCAAAGTTAAGGTGAGTAGGGAGGGGGACTAATTAATGGTAGTACACAACCAAAGTTTGGAAGAATTGAAATACTGTATTGGAGTCTTTTTGTAGGTACAAGCAATACAAACTGGTGTAAGATCCAACTCAAAAAACTAACAAAATAACTTTTCGGTACTAAGATTTGTCAAGAAGACAGTTGTGAATAGGAATACACCAAATATTGTAAAAGTTTGCATTCACTGAGGCCCAAACAAAGTTGTGCACTCTGCTCCCAGGAATAGTAACTCTTGAAATTATTGGTCTGCCTGCATGAGTTTCATCCAGTTGGGTGAGTGCTGAATCTGGTCTTTTGCTGACAACTGAAAACTAGCTGACACCTTGTCTTACCCTGCTATGGCTTACTTTCATACTTTCCCTGGACCAACACTTTATTATGCTTGATGCTCTTACTTCATTGTACCTTGATCTTTCCACAGGTTGGCTGGCCAGAAAGAGGCTGATGAAAAACTGGATGAGGAGAGACTAGAAATTGTCATAAAACGTGAAGAGGCCCTCAGAAAACGCACAGACAGAGCAGATCAAATCATTAGGATGGAAAAGGTTTGTATAAGTTTCAGATTGCACAGAATACAATTAGTCAATAATTGAAATTGATAGTTATCTTAACAAAAATCATGTAATCCCTGTGATAAATTGTAATGTTATTATTACTAAGTATTTGTTTAGTACTGTTTCTTAATTTTTGTTGAGTTCCAATACAAGTACAAGTTACATGCATCTCATGTACAGTCAAACCTACTCAAAGAAAACTACCTATTAAAAAGGGGCCTTGGCCTCAGCTAGTGGTGTGTTATTTCAAAAGTTCTAATAATCCTTATAAAAAATCTTGAATAGCAGATGACTTTCTTTTCGTAAATGAGGAGAATTTGATTCTAGTAATGAGTAAGAACAACTGGTCATTTGATGAACAAATATAAACAAACATAGCAACCCAATGAGAAACTTTGAAACAAAAGGTGTCCGACTATGCCTATGATAGATCTCAAGGTAACTACACAGCCCTGATTTTTTTTCAGGAACAAGCTAAAGAATTCATCTCCATGGACAATCTAGAAGAGGAAATTGAGCGTGTGTTGAATACAAGGACATCATATGATTTTGCGATTGACTCAGATGGTAATAAGATCCAAGATGAGATACAAAGCAGTGATAACAGAAGTGAAAAAGTTCATTCGTCCTCTTAAAATTCCAAAGTTTCTGGTGAAGCCCTTTCACTTGAACATGAACCTTATTGAGAGTATGTCACCGTCACAGTTGAATATAACATAAGAATCAATGCAAAGGTGTCTTCAACTTTTTAGGCGAACCTAAAGACTAGCTTTTGCTAAATATACTAAGGCCACTCCAATTTAATTACTTGTCTTACAAGTTTTTTTTGGAAAAAAAATCTTGTCAGACTCCAAAAAAGAAAAAAAAAAGTCATCTTTGGTGTCTTACGGACGAAAGTGGTTTTAAAATTTTCTGTCAGACTCCAAAAAAAAAAAAAAAGTGCAAGTTTTAAGAATATTCTTTGTAAGTGTGATTCAATCAACTACAGGAAGCTATCATTGCTGTAGTAGAGCCTCAGACTTAAGGAGGTATACCTCCCACCCTTCAGGTTACAGGGATTAATAGATTGATTGATTTTATTTAGTTGAGAATAGGCTGGTAGAAACATTTCGCTACCAGTCCTAGTCGTCAGACTCTAAAAAAAATAAAAAAAATAAAAAAAGTCACATTTTTCAACTTTTTTTTTTATTCCAAAATGGCTCATTTCCTACCTCCTGAGCATGTAAGACAAGTTAATAAATTGGAGTGGCCTAAATAAGACATGCAATAATGTATGTATTGATAAGGCATCTTTTAAATGAATAAACAATATGCAGAGTGTGCATCAATGTAATGTAGGTATGCACTTCAAGTCACTGAAAAGAGATATGTGTCTGAAATAAGCATTAAGTGCTAAGACAACTTGTGAAATATAGTTGTATGTAGCACTTGAATTCATGGAAAGGAGTTATTTAACAACTTTATGCTTCTAACCAATTCAATCTTTGTTAAGCATACATGTACAAGAATATGAAAGACTTGAATGTTGCCATATATTGTGATAAGGCATCTTTTAAATGAATAGATTAGCATGCGGTTTAAGAATCCTTGGAATAGAGTTACATTTGGAGTGATTGTCAAGTTTCAAAACTATCTTACCATTCCGGGCAAATAATTGATCATGTTTACTTGCCCGCCGTAATTTTTGGCTGGCCTGAAATAAGTTTTGACATATGCTAGAATGGCATGTATTGTTTATCATGGATTTTGTTGCATTGTTTGCATATTTCTGGCCAAAGTAAGTACTAAGTAGCAAGGTGTTTGTAAATAAAGAGAGTGGAATAGTGGTCATGAGTATATTTGTGTTTACTTCTTTTTCCTTACATAATACTCAGAGTTGCAGTTTATTGGAAGGTCATTTTCATATGATTTCTATTGATGGTCCACCGATTTGTATTTGAAAGGGAGTTAAAGAGTCCATACATTTCTGATATTAAATATTAACCCTGAATTAAGGTTCCTTGACCAGGCTCTTAGCCAGGAATTAGAAACTGGGTGCCTAAAATTGGCCATTGTAAAATTTTTGGGTGTCCAAATTTTTAAGGGGGACCACAATATACTTAGATTTCAACTATAAACATGTTTATATTTATCAAAATAAGGCATGATAACCTTATACAAGGTCATGGGAATTATATGACAATGAAATAATTCAATTATATGCCTGAGATTGACATTTAAAGAAATTCCTCACAAAAGAAATTGGGTGTCCTGAGGAATTTCCTTAAGGGTTTGGGTGTCCAACAAGACACCCAGATGCCCTGCTGGCTAAGACCATGTCCCTGATACAAGTACGGTTTGTTACCGGTACTCAACTTGATACCAAAAATTGATATTGAATAGGAAAAAATACTGTATCGTTTAAGATCTGTTATACTTAAACCCATACTGCTAAAACAATATAAGATTGACTAAATTCCTTTCCAGACATCTCTACATGAAGACAGTGTGCTATTTATTAGCAAATCATTTGAATTTGATAGTGCAAATTGGAACAAAATTAAGTCTGGGAGGCGGGAGGTATGGTTTAGAAGATCGTTAAGATATTGTATCGTTAAAGAAATATCAATATCGTATTGTTTTGCGAGAATTTGAATGGTGCCAATGCCTAGACACAAGACCTATGAATCTCCCATCATAGTAGAAAAACATTTCACGGTTTACTTCTTAGGCTTATTAACCCTTCTAATGCTGAGGTTACTTTCCTCCAATGCACAAGAACCACAAACAATAATAAAAATCATGTTAACCCTATTTTGTGGGTATTCATTTGAAAGATCTCGCTGAGTACTCTCAGGTGAGTACCAATGTGCCAGGGTTTCAGTCATTTTTTTAGGGTTTTACATCATTTTGTAACGGCCAAATTAGCCAGCAGCAGCATAAAGGTTAATCATAGTAGTTTGCAGCTTGGCCAATTAAAACCATTATAGATGTGCCCCACACCCGTTAACAACACAGTGAAACCTCGGAGATGTTAACACCTTGGACCAGGGTAAAAGTGTTCTCATTAGATATGTTCATAACTCCGAGGTCGGTTTGAAACGTAAAAGATACAAATGGGACCAGGAAAATGTGTTCACATTAGGTGTTCACATCTCTTGGCTGTTTAAAATGAGAGGTTTCTTTGTATTGATTTATATTTGCCTTCATCCTGCTCTCACCTAAAAATCTACTAAAACAACACAGTAATAAGCCTCTGCTTTAAAAAGATTGCGTTGAAGTTGTCTGAGATTTAAGATGAGTTGGTAGTTTTCCCTGGATACCTCCTCCACCATTAATACTGACTACCCATAATCGATCATAAGTAAAGCATATAGGGTGACTACAGTAAAATTTGTATCCATTCAATCTATAAAACAAATCATTTTTCTTCTGACCTACACTGTTGAAATGATTATTTCGAGGAAAGACTCATACACTCTCCTTGCTTAAATTTTTATCACAGACTTATTTATAAACATTACTTGTATTTAGTAATTTGTTTAGTAAAGGAATGCATTGGCTTACTGTCTCTTGTAAGCATTCTTGTAGTAAAGTAGTGTGCTCTGCCACCAATAGAGGGCAGCTATAGCACATGAGTGAAACATTTGCTTCAAGCTCAAATAGACAGACAAACCCTCAGTGGCAGTTCAGGATGAATGTCAAGAACCATCTTGGTCCTTGGCTTCGAACTACTAGGATCTCATAACAATTTTTAGTATTAAAAACTTTCAATGCATGGCATGACGTTTGACCTTTCTGCACTGAACATGATGGTTTACTGTGGACGTGACAAAGGTGTTTTCCCATTTTCGAAAATTAGGATTACAGGACAATATATAATAATAATAATAATAATATAATATATACTGGTTCGCGTTAGCCGATTGGATAGCATGTTAACCCCTCCAGTGCTGAGGCTACTTTTCTACAAAGCACAAGAATGCAAAGATTTTTGAAAACCATCACTGAGTACTCTCAGATGAGTACCCAAGTGTCAGGGTTTCAGTAAAAAAAAATAGGTTTTACGCATTATGTTGTATCAAATTATCCACCAGCAGTTAAAGGGTTAAAATTGGTCATGGGAGTGAATAGCCAATCAGAATGCCAATAAGATTCAATGATAGGTAGACATGTAATGGTTCCTGACCCACCTCAGCGAGCCACAGCGTGTCACCTTCTGAGTGCCCTAAAGTGACTGTTACATTATTTGTGTCATGTGATAGCAGACATGAATCCCAGTGGAGTAGTATAAGTTGCTGAACTTTTAATGGTTTGCTGGTGAAGACTATTGTCATACCACATGCTTTCGGCTCATGTTTTTGCCTTTGTGCCACACTGGCCACCCATGACGGATCATGCAACATATACTGCTCCAATTAGGATCTATTCCTATACCCCATCACAATAGACCATTATATATATCTGTTAAAAATGACCAATCACATTTAACTCATTCACATCTCCAGCATTTTTTCTCAAACATGAAAATAACAGGAATACAGAGCTAAATATTTTGAAACATTTTAGGGCAATGTGGACTTCCTTTTGAGTTCAACAACCTTAAAATATTTTTCAAATTTTACACTGTTCGTGAGGTCTGTTAAAAATTGTCAGCGCTACAGATGTAAATGGTTCAACAGCCATTTTTAACCCCTTTGCTGCTGGTTGATAATTTTACAAAACGAATTGAGCAAAAAAGCTAAAAAAGATGACTGAAACCCTGGCATGTGGGTACTCATCATAGAGTACTAAGTGAGAGCTATCCAATGAATATCAACATGACAGGGTTTAGATGGCTTTCAAAAATCTTTGTTCTTTGGATGAAAGTAGCCTAGCACTGGAAGGGTTAAGTCATCTACAAACCAAAAATGATGTAAGACAATGATATGTGACTACTGGAAGTGGTATCTACCCTGCTACCTGCTTTGCTAATCACTTGCGTGACAAGTTTATTATCTCACTTCCAACCTTTCAGATCTCGTACTCGAGAAATTCTCTGCAGACAGTCGGGCCAGCTATGTGAATACTCTGCTTAACTAGGATTTGTTTGTTAGGATTCATAGTGCTTATAACTGCTTTGTTAATATCCCAGTGAGAGAAACCTTGAAACAGTAAGAATTTCCTTTCTCTTTATGAATTGCCCCACGGTGTCCTTCAGGTAGAAACACATTATAAAAAGCCCTTCCCACAAAGCCGCCCTTTTTTAAGCGACCAAGCCTTATGGGAAATGTAAAATTTCGTTTTTCTCTCACTTTTTGTGCCATATTGAGGCTAAATCATGATTACCCCGCGAGAACCATCTAAACCTAGTCATGTTGGTATTCATTGGATAGATCTCGCCAAGTACTCGCAGATGAGGACACATATGTCAGTCATTTTTCAGCATTTCCTGCTTAAAAAACTCGCTGAAATTTCACCTTTTTTTATATTTGGTTACGAGGCATTTTTGTGGACATTTTGATCGGACTTTTCCCATGTTATCCGATGAGTAATCCATACACCTGCCCCTCTTAATCTTTATTTACTCAGAACAATCAAGTTTATTACATGTATTAAGACAAGGGACTACTGAGTGATAGTAGAAATCCATCTCTCAGATGTTAAAAGCTGCACTTAAAATGCCTTTGCGGTCTGAAAAAAGATCAGTGACATAGCTAGCCCCATCAAACTTTTGCAGCTCAAAACTGCTCTAACACTAATTTCCGCTGGCTGATCGGTCTGTGTTATTGCAAGTTACGAGGGTAGGAAAAATGCTGGCATAGCAGGCAGGCAGAAAAATAGCCAAGGAGGGATGTGGATTGGGAATTTTTTATCGTCACTTTTATCCGCTCTATTTGGTCTAAATCGCCACCAGCCAGTTAGTGATGTCGGAGGAACCCGGAGTTCAACATCGGCGCTTTAGTCAAATTCGAAAGAAACTAAACATCTCATTCGAGATTTTCTTTGAATTTAAAAATGCCACAAGCATACTACAACCGATTACCAAATAAGATAGCGGGTAAGCGAGAACGTTTGAACTTTTCGTATGACTACAGAAATGTTGCGCAATCAAACACAATGTTTTTTGTCTCATCGATCTATACTAGTACTATTAACCCATCCAATGCTGAGGCTACTTTCTTCCAAAGCACAAGGACGCAAAGATTTTTGAAAACCATCTAAACCCTGTCATGTTGGTACTCATTTAATAGCTCTTGCCGAGTACTCTCAGATGAGTACCCATGTGCCAGGGTTTCATTAAGGTAGCTTGTGGGGTTATTTTCTTAGGCTCAGTTTTTCCTTCGCCCTGATTTTATTTAACGATTTAGCCTGTACAGAGAATATATTGCCTGAAAGGTCTTGTATTGAGGAATAGATAAAGCATCCCAATAGTACCCCTTCTGCAGTGTGTACGAATTTGGCGGTAAAAAACTGCAAAAATATGCGTAGTGTTTTCAAACGGATCTCCCACAGCTAAAAACCAGGGACCTTAAAATTTCTCAAATGCAGAGGAAAGATTAATACGAAGGGAAGCTTAAAGCAGATTTTCTTATTTTTACTCCGTTCAAATATTAGAATCATTTTCGGAATATTTATTGAAAATGATAAAAAAGTGCATTTTTCAACTTACAGATACCATAACTTTTGAATGAACAAAGTCATTTTTGGGAAAATTGTGTTACCCTTCCATCTGAAATACTCTTAGCCAACTTATGCCAAATTTAAAGAAAATCTGTTTGGTGAAATTTGATATAGAGAAACGGGCCAAAACATTTCCTGCTTGTAAGCAAGCCTATTGGAGCTTTTCAATAGATTGTCACTCACTCTTCTTGGTGATGACCTACCATTCGCAATTGGTCTGATTATGAGGATACGGCTAAAGGCTTTAACATATGTAAAATCTCAAAATTACCCTATATTCACAAATTAACCCATTTAGCCACCTTAACAAATATTTTGACAAATATCTCATTGGATGTTGTTCCTTTTGTGTTTAACATCCCTCGTCGAATATTTTATTCTATTCTAAGTGTCGAGTCCTGTTCGCAGTTGTGCACCCCATATTTAATTACTAGTGAGTTAAGGGGAGTGCTTTTTTGTATGATTTTTATAAAAGTAACTGAAACGGCATATTTTGTCTTCTAGTTTCCATAATACAAGACCGAATACAGTACCTCTGTGCGAACATATAGGACATACATGATAGATTAATAGAAATGTTCGTATGCAGCCATCTAAATGCAATGTTCTCGTCAGTATGTAACGGACTATTAAGAAACACCCTGATTGGAGGTAGAGCATCCTGATGAGAATTACCACTGGCATGGAGGCGTTTCAGTAAGATAAATGGCTTATGATCGGTCTACAAGCTAGTATTGTATTGTATTGTATGTTTATTGACTGCACATTTCATAGTACAAAATCATAGTGAATGCAAGTCATGAAATCACACTTAATGTTTAATGCAACATCAGGATACAGATTAATCTAAACTTTTAAAGTCATATCTGGAGATGTACGGAGAAAATTACCTTAATTATACAACACAAAAAATACTGAAAGTTGTGCGTCCCTAATATTTTTAACAATCTCTGTTCCAACATATTTGAGAGATTATCCCAAACATTTAGTTGTATTCAATGTATGCCACCTGGACCTTTAGTACATTTGGTGCAAGTGGAGTGCTACTGCATTAGCCTAGTTTAGTTCGGACTTGGATTAAGAAAAGAATGGATATGTAACGAGAGACCAATTACTATATGCCCTATAGTTACATGCTGGCCTCATGCCAGGACTACCAGATAAGGCAGCAGGGCGAGGTCACGTGGGAACAAGGACCAATCAGGGCTCTTGCATCGATTACATTACAGAGAAACCTTATCTCCACCACCTGCTGGGGGTGCCCAGAGCACCTATTAGCGACTATTAGTTGACACTGGTTGAGGCTAGCATGTTCAGGTTGACCGGCTGGTTTCCATTCCATGTGTTTGGTCTTCTAAGGTTCGGACACCAACGTATTCCTGTCTGGTGTACTCATATGATGGTACCTAACCAATTCAACCACCTCCGTATATTGAACACATTATTTCGTTGAACCACCTTCATACACTAAGCGCGTGTGGACAGGGAATAAGTTGACCCTACAATTCAGACAAATAATTCCTGCACAAGTCGACCGGACGTCTGCCAATGCCGAGTCGTATAAATACCCATGGATAACATGTCAAAAAAAGCCAAGCACGTCAATGACCAACGTAGCTTGCGAATCAAATCTGCGTTCATTGTGAGGTCAGGGACCAGTGATCGCATCAATGCCCAGGAAACTGGATGGCAATTAGAGCGTGCGATGGTGTATTATGCCCGGGCTGCCCACGCATTTAGTGCAGGAATTAAATGCCGGTATTGTATTGTACGAACCACGAGAGTTAAATGCATGCAGGTTTCCATCTAATACCATTCGTTAAGAAATGATAACGCAATTTTATTGAACTACGTGATAAAGATTATAGACATTTTTTAGGCGATCGTTAAATCATTAGCCATTAAATTATTCCTAAATTATTGGTCGTTGGAGCAGATCCGACACAATCACGTTCTCCTAAGCGAGTTAGTCGCACTTCCACTTCTTTCCATCTGCATCTTCGCCGAGAATCTTCAGACCATCATTTCCGGTAACAAAGTAATCATGGGAGATCCATGACCGTAACCAGTTATACCTTAATTACATCACAGGGAAATTCAATAAAGCACTAAAAAAGTGGAGGTCAGCTGTGGCTAAGGTATCGGCTTAATTGATCAGTCAATCTTCAGAACTTGCTCTCACTCCACTGGCATCCACGCGCGCTCTCACAGCGCTGGTTCCATCGGTTGGCTTATTAACAACCCACATCTATCTATCAATCTATCTGTCTCCCTGTCTGTCCGTCTGTCAATCTGTCTATCCATCTATCTATCTACCTACTTATCTACTTACCTGCGTGTCTGTTTTCCACACACACACACACACACACACACACACACACACACACACACACACATATATATATATATATATATATATATATATATATATATATATATATATATATATATATATATATATATATATATATACATATATATATATATATATATATATATATATATATATATATATATATATATATATATATATATATATATATATATATATATATATATATATATATACATGTTTATATATACATGTTTATATATACATATATATATATAATTATATGTACATATATATATACACATATATATATATATATATATATATATATATATAAATATATATATATATATATATATATATATATATATATATATATATATATATATATATATATATATATATATATATATATACATGTTTATATATACTTGTTTATATATACATATATATATATATATATATATATATACAGTTACCACCTTTTCTTCTGCTATGTCGATCTTAAAATGAAATGAGAGAGAGAGAGGGAGGCCCCGTTGCCCTCGTACTGTCGTCGCATGTGCCCCCTAGAACTGCGTGTAATGTACATTCAATTATTAGTGGTGGTATTAACTATAAATTGAACATCGCTGAGCCTATTTCGCTAATGCGGACTTTCGTGATTTGGGCACAGATGAGAGGTACTAAAAGAAGATTCCATCTAATAAAGATGCGCAGTCACTCCTAACAGAATATGAAGTAGTGAGAACACAAATCGATAAAATTGCTGTTATTTGTGTTTTATATGCCATCGGGTCTTTTCGATTAACTTGTCAAATTGTTGCATAAGAATAAACGAAAGCCGCAGCTTTTGGGGAGAGATACAGACCATTCTATTTCTCATCACTGCAGTCCACATGCTTCGGTAAAAGGGTAAGTAAATAAGTACCTACATTACGGTATTACGAATCTGATGAGAATATGGAGTATTAACAATCCAGGGCCACTGTGGCAATTTAGTTGAACCTAAAAACACGTTATGTTCTTGTCAAAACCACAGGGAGTTTGATAGCGTTATTTTCCAATTTAATTGCTTTAATTCAATTCCATCTTACCTAGTACTAGTATACGGCGACGACGATAGATACATACACTTGTTAATGTTTATATGACTGATTGGAAACATCACTTGATTTAATGGGATCCACTTATTCATCCCTTGAATGATTTATTGATGACGTACTTCGCCATCAGTTAGACCCACAGAGGCGAACCCCTAGCGTGCCGAAGGCTACTTCTTTTTCGATCACGCCTCTTGTCGTTACGGACAGCTTGGCGTTTTACATCATTGCGGTCAGCGCTTGCTGCTTGAATGTATCAGTAACAGTGGTCTAATAGATTAACTCACTACATCACGAGAGGCCTGTCTTGACCCGACGCCTGCCAGCAAGTTTACGTCGTATGACGTATGGCGCTCTGCGCGTCAAACATATAACTCACCATCTCCACTGCAGACCGTAGTGACTGACACATTGGCGAGAGACGATTGGCCGTTACATGGGTACAGTTGCGGGTTCAAGGGCGTTCATCGAAACCATAATTTTTCCAATGCTAAGGCTACTTTGGCCCAAAGTACAAGAACGCAACGATTTTTTGAAAACCATCTAAACCCTTTCATGTTGGTATTCATTAGATAGCTCTCATTGAGTACTTTTAGATGAGTACCCATATTCCAGGGTTAAGTCATTCTTTTAGTTTTTTTGCATCATTTTTGGCAACAGTGGCTATTTTCCTTTAGGTTTGCTAACAACCATTGAGATAGGTGTACCCCTCGTTAACACGAACTCCCCTTAAACTGGACGAACTCCCGACCTGGATTTCTGGATCTGCCCCGGGAGTAGATCTATTAGCATCAACAACAATTATGTGATACCAGACTGGTGAAATGTGACACCATTATGTGATACCAATTACTTCACCAAAGTTCAACCTACATAACATTTCTTCTACGTATTTGCCACCCACACAGCCTTGTTATGTATTTAGTACTAGCAGTATCATAAGCACGGGTTATAACAAATGCACATTAGCAACAATTATGTGATACCAGAATGGTGAAATGTGACACCACTGTGGGAATTACCATACTTCACCAAAGTTACACCTACACAAGAGGCCTTTTACGTATTAGCCACCCACAAAAGGCTCATTGGGTGTCCCATTTTCAGGAAGTGTGTAATTTTATAGCATTTTCACAATACGATACTTTTCACTCTACACCGTGTGTGTATGATCAGTAATCTGAGAAAAACTGTTTCGATTCTTTGTTTTTGCACAACGAAAATGTCATGTATGAGATACTGTTCCCACCTATCCATCCTCGGAACTTGAGATTAATTAACACCTGTCGATTCGATTTACACCCAGTGAGTTGAAATATTAGTTGTTGACATATCATGAGGAGAGTGTTGACTCATCCTGTCAACTTTATGCGTCAAAGTCAGTACCAAGTACCCTTTTGCTCTTCGTAACAATCTTACTCTTTGTTCACGGAACAATAAGCATTATTTACCCTATTACTCTATTTTAGAAGTTAGGTTAACCCGAGAGCTAGAAAATTTCCGTCGGTATCAGGTTTTAGGCCCACACTTGGGGCATACCGCCAGGGTAGATGTGGACTTCAGAAGTGGTGCACATCTTTTTTATGGGGTCATGTCTTGAATACCCCTATATATGTAAAAAGGCCCCAAAATGGTCAAAATAATAGGTATAGGGGTACGAAAGGCACCCTAAAACACTCTTAACTCAGCTTAAACCAAACATAGGGATGAGTGTTTGGTATCAAAAAGTTGGCATGAAAGAGAAGTATCATTTAAAATAGTAAACACATGACTAACTCTATCCCATGATGTAATAAAGGTCATTCAAGGTCAAAATGGCTGCCAAATCAAGAATCTGGGATTTTCCCATATTCGTTAGTTTCCGTTTATAAACTTCTCAGTTTTTTTGAAGGTATGTATTTTATCTTTTGTAGCCACTTTTTCTGAAGGAATATCTTTTAATGGAATTGTTGAACATTTCAGAAAGTCCATTGACTAGAGTTTGAAGTCAAATTTTGAGCTGTAAGGTACAAATTAGTGTACCAAGCCCACCTGGAGACCCCAAAAAGTGCCTAACATGGTAAAAATTTGAAAACCAAAATTATTGTATCTTAATTTTTATGAGTAGGAAGGGAGCAGATTATGCACCAAAATATCAGGTTTAATTTTCTCCTCAATCTGAAAGATTATTGAAAAATAATATTGAAGTTAGGGAGTCGTTGAAGGTCAAATAAAGGTCAAAATATCATTTTTTCTCTAAAAAATTCAAATTTTGATTAAGAGATTTTGATGAAGTACTTGTGTTTTGTCATTATATAATTTCCAAACCTAGTTACCGCAATAATTGACAGATAAATAATCTCAACTATGGTTCAACAAATCATTTATTACCATTTACCGGATAAAATAAAGTAGTTTTAAGTCAATATTGAGGTGTGGAATGTGGCATTTGGCTATTCCATGCTTATAATAAGTAACGAACGGGTTGTGAGAAAGTGCTAGTATGGGACCACTGTTTAGGTCATAAAAAGTTGTGAGCACCAAACATTATAGGCATTGTTTGGTATCAAAATGTTTGTTGTAAGACAGTCTTTCCATTCCATGCAACTGACCCAGAGAAAGTCCGATACAAGGTGATAGGAGTGGAAATGAAAGGAATGGAAAGTAGTATGAAGCTAGTGGCGCTGGGCGCAACACAGCGCAGAGGTTAGGCAGGTATGGTAGAGGAATGGATCCGTGCGCCAAAATATGTAGGCCGGCGCACGGATCCATATCTCAAGGGGAATTGATAGAGATGTAATAGTTATGAAATATGAGGAATATGGATAGTGAGTAAAAGCAAATTAGTGATCGTGTAAATATTTAAAGCTAAGTTCACCTGGGAAAAAAGGTCTGATTTGGAAAATATTTGTTACTGAAACACCATAAAGGTGAGAATATGGGGAATTCAAAAACATTAACCAGAATTTGCACCCCCTGCCCCCCAATATGATACTGACCACCTCTGGGTCATGGACTATTATGATGTATTCAGTTCAAAAGCAATCTCTGTGTGTTTCTCATAACTGGGAATTTGTCATCATGCTGCAAGTGTGATCTGCTACATAAAATTAAAGTTATTTCATAATCATACTTGTATGGTTATCAATTTGCCAACACCTGTAAAATATAATAGCCCACTCCTAAACTAATAAACTAATCTGACCCCTGGTGGCCAGGATTGGAACCGCATAAAATCTCCTGATTTTGGATGGTTGAATGTTAACAGGTATGAATTATATAACTTGGTCAGAAATCTTCAGATTAGCTACTGGTTTGCCAACTTTCAAAAATCATCCACCATTCCTCAAGAATAAATTTATTTTCTAGCCAAGAGCCAAGAATTTCATAATATGCTGAACATAGTAAGTATTTGATCTTGAAAGATCACACAATGTCTGGAAAGATCACACAATGTAAATGTTGTTGATGAAGACATTTTCAGTACCAAAGCTATCTGCGTGTTTTTGAAAACAAGGGTGTATATTATCATGCAGCAATTGTGATCTGCTAAAATTAAAGTTATCCTATTAACATATGTTTCCATGATAACCACCTCTAAAGGCCCGCTCCTTAAGCAAAAGTACTAACCTGGCCCCTCCCAGAATTGGAACTAAACAAAATGAAACCAAAAGACGTCGCAGTATAGTAAACCGCCTGATAAGTGAAATATCCTGATTTTGGATTGTTGAATGCTGACGGGTATTGGTATACCGACTTAAAATAAAGATTACATTTACATTTTAACGTACGTGTACAATATCAATTGAACAATTCATAACACACACGTACCATGATTTAAGAACTTAGGGCCAGTTTAGCGATATTCTCAGAATGAGGCATCTCCGTAGTATAATAGTATGCCGTAGGTGTACGTCCTATACATATTTCGCTGTTTCGCTATGCGCGGAATTACCGTAAAGTCGTTCCCCTTTTTCGACATATTAGCTAGAAGTACACGGGCGCGAAAATATGCCAAAAATTTTCCCACATATGATCTTTAGACAATGTTTCAATCGCACGCATGACTTGATTTTTTGGCCGCTCAGTTTCATCAATAAACTCGCTACCATAAACCGTTATAACGACGAATTTAGTTCTGACATTTTTCCCTATACACCTAGTATTTTGCCAACTTGGCGAGTGGCAGAATGGTGAATCTATACATGTCCTACGGACGACTTGCTACCCTATCGCAAGTCCTATGCCGACGTGGGTCCAGAGAAAGTCCGATACAAGGTGATAGGAGGGGAAATGAAAGGAATGGAAAGTAGTATGAAGCTAGTGGCGCTGGGCGCAACACAGCGCAAAGGTTAGGGAGGTATGGCAGAGGAATGGATCCGTGCGCCAAAATATGTAGGCCGGCGCACGGATCCATGTCTCAAGGGGAATGGATATAGATGTATTAGTTATGAAATATGAGGAATATGGGTAGTGAGGAAAAGCAAATTAGTGATCGTGTAAATATTTAAAGCTATGTTCACCTGGGAAAAAAGGTCTGATTTGGAAAATATTTGTTACTGAAATACCATAAAGGTGAGAATATGGGGAATTCAAAAACATTAATCAGAATTCCCCCCCCCCCCCCAATATGATACAGACCACCTCTGGGTCATGGACTATTATGATGTATTCAGTTCAAAAGCAATCTCCGTGTGTTTCTCATAACTGGGAATTTGTCATCATGCTGCAAGTGTGATCTGCTACATAAAATTAAAGTTATTTCATAATCATACTTGTATGGTTATCAATTTGCCAACACCTGTAAAATATGATAGCCCACTCCTAAACTAATAAACTAATCTGACCCCTGGTAGCCAGGATAGGAACCGCATACAATCTCCTGATTTTGGATGGTTGAATGTTAACAGGTATGAATTATATAACTTGGTCAGAAATCTTCAGATTAGCTACTGATTTGCCAACTTTCAAAAATCATCCACAATTCCTCAAGAATAAATTCATTTTCTAGCCAAGAGCCAAGAATTTCATAATATGCTGAACATAGTAAGTATTTGATCTTGAAAGATCACACAATGTCTGGAAAGATCACACAATGTAAATGTTGTTGATGACGACATTTTCAGTTCCAAAGCTATCTGCGTGTTTTTTAAAACTGTGTGAATATTATCATGCAGCAATTGTGATCTGCTAAAATTAAAGTTATCCTATTGACATATGTTTCCATGATTACCAACTCTAAAGGCCCGCTCCTTAAGCAAAAGTACTAACCTGGCCCCTCCCAGAATTGGAACTAAACAAAATGAAACCAAAAGACGTCGCAGTAACCGCCTGATAAGTGATATATCCTGATTTTGGATTGTTGAATGCTGACGGGTATGCCAACGTACGTGCACAATATCAATTGAACAATTCATAACACACACGTACCATGATTTAAGAACTTATGGCCAGTTTAGCGATATTCTCAGAATGAGGCATCTCCGTAGTATAATAGTATGCCGTAGGTGTACGTCCTATACATATTTCGCTGTTTCGCTATGCGCGGAATTACCGTAAAGTCGTTCCCCTTTTTCGACATATTAGCTAAAAGTACACGGGCGCGAAAATATGCCAAAAATTTTCCCACATATGATCTTTAGACAATGTTTCAATCGCACGCATGACTTGATTTTTTGGCCGCTCAGTTTCATCCATAAACTCGCTACCTTAAACCGTTATAACGACGAATTTAGTTCTGACACTTTTCCCTATACGCCTAGTATTTTGCCAACTTGGCGAGTGGCAGAATGGTGAATCTATACATGTCCTACGGACGACTTGCTACCCTATCGCAAGTCCTATGCCGACGTGGGTCTATACATGTCCTACGGACGACTTGCTACCCTATCGCAAGTCCTATGCCGACGTGGGTCTAGGGTAGAGTATATTGTTGTGATACTAGAGGTCATTCAAGGTCAAACTAACCCCAATTTCATGATTTAAGGCATTTCGTCTTTGAATTTTCCATTAGCAGCTTATCAAATTCTCCTAGAATACACATCTTATCCTGGAAATATTTTTAGGTGAGAAATAACTTTTAAAAAGGATTCTGAGACATTTTTAGGTCATTTCAAGAGAAAAGTATGGACCAATCTGGAATATTTAGGGACCAAAATGACAAAATGCCTGATTACGGGTGCACTCAAATATATAAGTGAAGCAGCAGAAAAATGACATAACAGATCGAGTCATATCATATGGTTTGTCAGCTTTCATTTTTAATGGGGAGAATAAGTCTTCAAACTTGCCTATTGTGTTTATCATGTAAGATTATAAAGGCAGTGTAAAATACCACTGAGATTTCAAGAAAAAATGAAGGTCAAATAAAGGTCAAAACGTCATTTCTTCTCTAAAAAGTTCAAATTTTGATGAAGAAATTTTGATTAGGTACTTCTGTTTTGTCATTACATAATTTCCTAACCATATGTGGTACCATCTAGTACTGTAAATTCGAAAAAGATTGCGTTAGTTTAATTTTTGCGTTAAAATTCGCAATGATTAGCTGGCACTCCGTGTTGCGATCAATTCGCAAAGTTAAAAAACGTAAAAATCGATTTTCTGTAAATTCGCAAAATTCACTCTACACAATCTTTTGTTCATCTCACAGTATACTTTTTTCTAATTCACTATTTCAGTTGGAATCTTATGTTCCTTTGCATTTTTTCAAAAATATTTATTTCAAAAGGATGTTTTCTTTTATTTCAGTCAATTCATTTTTTGTTCCTTTTGTGCTCCTTGTCCGCAGACGATATTTTATCATTAAATATTATTTCATGATCTTGGGTGTTTTTATCATTGATGTTTACGTTAATCTTAATTAATCAATAAGCATACAGCGCAAACATATGGGTAGCCTGCAACCATACTGTATATGGTAAAATGTGAGTTTTCGACATTGCTGGATACAGGAACGCAATAGAGTTTGCCCAATGATACCAATAAACTACAAACACAACAGTTTTTATCCTTTTTGATAAATTGAAGTGAATTAGACTTATCAATGTGTAGTCGTTTACAAAAGTATTGGCAATAGAGCCACATATGATAAATCAAAGGTATTTGACGGTTTGTTGTACCACAAATTGATACAGCGCCCGCAGATCTTAGTACTCCTTTCTCCATTGTTTAGCACAACCACTGCTAAATCTATAGATAGAAAAGAGGTTGGTCAATGACCAACGTTTTATTGTTATACCCGCAATAAAATAACAATGTCTCATTCTAACGCGGTTCCTGTTGACTGGAACAACACTGACCGATCATTCCTTCTTATTAGCGTCAGTTAGTGCTTATCTAAAGGCTGCATTAGGAACACCTGCTACCCCCAATAAGGAGAGTGTATGGGACCAAAAGTAGTTAAATAGGCATAAATCTCCCTAAAGCGCAGATCAAGTCCTTGTACAGTGCAAGTAACTACATTTAAGTGACACTTCCAAGGCTTTTTGTTTGGATATTCCCAATCAGTTCACGAATCAACCGTCCAGCTATAGCGCTGGGTTCTCGCTGTCTGGGCGATCAAGGGAACGACGCCGCTATACGAATTGCCTGCAATAAGAAAGTAAGGCGTTGGCAATTGCTTGCAGTGTTGATAACCTTTAAGGTGACCCCGTTCCTTTGCTAATACACTGTTTTATTGCCAAACAACCCCTTTTGAAGTGATCATCCCATTGTAAAGGGTCATACATAAAACCTGAAATGCCACCATTTTGAAATGCCACCGTGTTAGTCTCAATGGACAGTCTAAACTCTGAGTAAAAGGTAAAGTAATCCCATGTATAAAATTCTCTGTGGAAAAAGTAATCAAACAGAGAAAAAGAAACAAAAAAAAAAGTCAGATGAGGTTTTGAAGTTTGCAAGTACTTTTATAAAAAAAATTAAGGTAAATACATGTAATGCTTATTGTTCCGGGAACAAAGAGTACGATTGATACGAAGAGCAAAAGGGTACTTGGTGCAGTTTTATCCGGCTCTGTACTGACGTTGACGTTCAAAGTGGTCTGGATGAGTCAACACTCTCCTCAGGATATGTCAACAACTGTGCTTTATTCTACACTTTAAATTGGCATGACGTAAACTTTATGGAGACAAGACGTATTGACAAGACCCTGTGACACTGTAGGCACCAACTACTCGCTGCCTCTCACCAACAAGAGATGTCTCGGCTTAGAACACGGCAACAGGCTTGCAGAGTTGCCAGTGACTTGGGTTTAGTCGATGGCAATAAAGGTATAATTTTTTTTATAATGGTATATAATAATGATAATAATAATAATAATCTTTATTTAAAGAGGGTAACTCAGTCCAATGGTAAGGATCTTCCCTGAGGCCCTCTGGCATGTTTACAAGTAGTCTGAGGGCCCCAGGGTTACAAAGTAGTACAGTACATTGCTTTTAGGTATCGAGACTTGAAGGAAGGTAGAGATGGTGCACATCTGATTGCTTCAGTTAAGCCATTCCAAACTTTGGGCCCTGAGTATGAAATGCATTTTTGGCCAATTGATTTATTACATTTTGGAAGAGCTAATAGTGAGGAGGTTGCATTTCGAGTACCATAGCTGTGGTTTTCTTGTGTGTATGAGAAAAGTTTGTTCATATAATGGGGGCTTAACTCATTAAGGCTTTTGTATACAGTGACAGACTGTTGGCATTGCACATATTTAGGAAAAGGGAGCCATTTAAGCTTTTTGAATAGATCAGAAGAGGGAATTGACAAATCGGCATCTAGTAGTAAGCGGGCTGCCCGCTATCGTAATTTGGTTATCCTGTTTTGTTGATTTGCCGGACAGTTTCCCCACACTGAACAACAGTAATTTAAGTGTGGTAAAATATAGCAGTTATAAAATAACAACCTCTCTTTAACTGGGAGGTTCTTTTTTATTTCTTTTAAAGTATGCAGGTTGAAAATGATCTTTTTGCAGGTTTTGTCAACTTGCTCTGTCCAGCATAAAGACTCATCTATTGTTACCCCAAGAACCTTTTCACTTTTTGAATTTTCTAAATAATCGTTATCAATTTTGATTTAAAGGGTACTGTCTAAATTCATTCTCTTCTGTCTTGTGCACAGAAGCATAGATTTTGTTTTAGCTTTTTTGATAAACATTCTGTTTTTTGTGCACCAATTTGTAACTTTCTTCAAGTCTTGATTCAAGTTCATCTCAATTTCTGCTACAGTATTACCTACAGTATAAAAGGATGAATCATCTGCATAAAGACTATTCTTATTATCTACACTACTATCATGCATAAACATATCATTGATAAAGATAATGAATAATAGTGGCCCTAGGATTGACCCTTGTGGGACACCTGCTGTGATTTCTTTAAAATCAGAAACGCAACCATTTAAACTTACTTTCTGTTTACGGTTGCTGAGATAAGAGGAAAACCTTCACAGAATTTTCACTTAGTCCATATAGAACCAGTTTCTTTACCAGAATGCTGTGGTTAACAACATCAAATGCTCTCTGAGGATCTAGAAAGATTGTGCCCACTAATTGGTTATCATCAATTGCTTTCAGCCAAGTGTCAATCATTTGTAGCAGGGCTGCTTCACAGGAATGTTGAGGGCGGAATCCAGATTGGTATTCATATAATAGATTGTGTTCTGATAGTTGTTCATATATTTGGTCATGAACATGCCTTTCAATGATTTTGGACAAAACTGATAGGATAGATATAGGCCGGTAGTTATAAGGGTCATCTGTTTAACCAGATTTGTGTAATGGTAGTACTCTGGCTTCCTTCCATTTATCCGGGAATATACCTGTATTGATACTTTGATTTATTATATGGGTAAGAGGCTCAGTTATAACACACATTCCTTCCTTTAAAAATGATATTCCTATATCATCAAGACCTTTCGCCTTTTGTATACTTTTGAACACCTCATGAGGTTTAATTTCTGGAATTTGAAACAACTCATTATCTGGGAGTTTTAAAGATAAAAATGCATTTAATGCGTCAGATATTTCAATATCAGTGTTAGGGTCACTACCCTGTCTGATCTTTTCAATGATATTTGTGAAGTGAGTATTGAAAGCATTTGCTATTTCTATCGGATTGTCAAGATTTTGATCATTTACATTGAGGGACTGAGTCATTTCTTTTTCATCTTTTGGATTGAGGTCATTTAGTAACTTCCACAGAACCTTTGGATTGTTTCTGTTCTGTTTAAGAGAATTAATAAAGTATCGTGATTTTGATTTCTGAATAATAAATTAAGATCTTTTCTTCCAGTACTTGGCAAGGGCTTGCTCCCCATGTTTCTTATAATAGTCCCTCATCTCTATACTCTGTAAAATTTCCTGTGATAGCCATTCTGGTTGTTTAATATTTTTTACTCTGTGCTCTTTCAGAGGGGCATGAATATCAACTATATTATTGAAATATGTGTAGAACATTTGAAGGCATTCATTAGTATCATTGCACTCAAGAATTCTACTCCATGGTTGATTTCATAAATCCTGTATACAATTGAGTTGATTGAAGTTTTTCATATCTCTGTATTTAATTGTGTAATGAGTTTTCTTCTTGACTGATTTTAGTCTTTTAATATCAAGACATATAGGAAAGTGGTCACTTAAATTTATTTTTGGAACCGTAACTGATAGCTTGGATTTGTTAGCATTTGTATATATATGGTCAATTAAAGTTGATGTTTTAGATGTGACTCTTGTTGGCTCAGAAGCAAGTTGTTCTAAGCCAACAGAATCTATAATATGTTGCCACTGAGCAGGTATTTGGCCCATCAAGTTGATATTAAAGTCTCCTAGTATATAGAAATCCATATCTGACATATATACTTTCTCAATCATTTTCTCAAATGAATCAAACCAAACCGACTTTGCACTGGGTGGTCTATATACTGTGCTTATTAGGAGGGGTCTCCTATTCCCTACCTTCAATTCTATCCACATTACCTCTAAATCCTCACATTCTAAGTCATTTCTTCTTACATACTTGTGTTCCTTATTAATGTAAAACAAGATACCTCCTCCACACTTGTCATGTCTGTCTTTACGTTCAGTTTTATAGCCTTTCATGGAAAATTTTGATTTTGCATCTTTTTGCGAAAAAAAGGTTTCCGTCAGACACAAAACATCTATTATTTTAATGTCTTTTTCTAAGTATAATCTTATTTGATCGATTTTGTTAGTAATGTGTTGAACATTGAGATGACACAAATTCAGCCCTTTTGATGGCAAAGAGAATGATGGTGAAGAGGCTAGTTGAGATTCACATGGCAAGACAACTGGGTGAAGAATGGAAAAGGAATCATGTTTGCAACCCTTGCAGAATAAAGCATTGCTTGATTGTAATGCAGGCATTTTAAGAAATGAGAAACAGTTGATAAAGTGCATAAAATTAATGTTCATAATATAGTCAGACAATCTGATAAATGATAAAGCATTATGATTGAGAAATTGTTTTTGAATTACATTATTGTCTGTGTGAATCTTCACAGAAGTACATGAGTGGTCCTTGTCAGTTCTCGGTTTTGTACTGGCACTCTCTTCTTGGCCGTATTCCTAGTATGGGCACATTTTCCTTTTATGTCCCAGATGTCCACATTCATCACAGTGCAGTGGGGCACCATACCAGCAATTGTGTTTCTTGTGATTCCTTTCTCCACAATTGTAACAACCTGCATGTGAGCTTGGGTGCCTCTGCTGATCATAAGCATAATAAGACCTGTTTAGATTTGGAGCTATTTTGACATCTAGATTAAGATGGTCAGCTAGCAACCGACTACCCCTGAAATTTAGGTGGACGTTGTCGTGCCTGTATAGATGGAAGGATTCATTTGTGGTGAGTTCTATTGGGTAAGGTTGAAACTGGATGCCACATTTTGAACTTAACTCCTGAAGAATTTCATTAGCCCAACCTACTTTATAGTATTGTTCGTCATACCTGGGCAGTATGGCACTAATAATGACATTTTGCTTGTCATTACAGCAGTCAATTGCTGTTTCCATCATGTTTTCTGTATACTTCGTTTAATAGTAATTATTGGAGAGCTCCGATTTAACCTTAAAGGGCAAATGCGCAATCATGATAATTTACATTCAAAATGTGCCTATACGTATCACCTTTCAAATACGACCATCCGCAAGTCTGTCCACCTCAGCACTACCCAGATATTGCTTATGAAAGTGAGTAAAAAACAGGCCTGAGGCTGGGCATGGAGGCTGACATTATCAGGCAGGTCTACACATTTTTAGCACCACCTCTGATTAGTCGAGAGACATCAGTGGCAGGAAGTGACTGCAGTGGTTCCTTATCTTCCTTGACTACATAGATTTGACAAGGCAAATTTATGTTTGAATTATCAGCTGATAAGGAAAATGTCTTTCCTTTCGAAAGCTCTCGCTGAGTGCTCCCAGATGAATACCCATATGCCAGGGTAGTAATTTTGTGATGGCTAAATTAGCTACCAGCACCATAATGGTTAATGTGACAGAAACAGTGACCACAACATATTCACGGGGACAAAATATGAGCTATGCCCAGAAAAAAATGTTTCGGAATGTAATGTCATGAATTATTTAGAATTATTTTGTACAACATTTAAAAAAAAAAAAAAGTTATCACAAAATAAAAATAACTATTTTACCTAATTTTTTTTATCCTTTTGGGCAAGATTTTCAGTCAACCACTGCGACTTGATCTATGACACCTGTTTCGTGTCCAACAACTAAAACTTTAGAGGCCAGAGTTTAAATTATGATGGAAATATTCCTTGAAGCAAGAGTAAAAAATCCCCTTGCTACGACCAATGTAAATAGAGACTGGGTGAGAAATTGTGTCACGTGGCCTAGAAGATGATGAATGGCTATAATAAGCGGAACGAAATAACGAGGGGGGCCATCTTGGTTATTGTCGCAGCAAGTAGGAAGCCATGTCTACAGCGATAGCCTCTCAACTAGAGGAAGCAGCAGCACCTGCCTAGCCCGGCCCCCTGCTAACATCCCCACCAAATACGCACCAATAATCGATACTGTAACGCTAAAAACAACATTCAATGCTAATACCTCCTGTATTTACTCATCTAACCGTTTCATTCAGAGTTTTTCGAACGCGTGTCCTTTGTTGGTTGACATTTTTCAAACCGCACAATGCACTTCTGAAGAAATTGATTACTTTTGCTCAGTTTCCTGGCAGGTTTTGTACGCCGTAGATTTCTTTTTGATCGACATTGATTAGTTTCAACGAAGAAACAGTACTAGATTGAATATCGAGAATTGTGAGAGTCGCTTCTGTGCGTGCTGGCTAAAAGAGCTGCGTTGGTTTCTTTGTAACACATAAATACCAATTATTTCACTTTGAAAACACGAATTGTTCAAGTTAAATATGAATGATTATTAATAACGGTTGTGCAACTTATTAGCGTTGGCTTTAAATGGATATGAAAGTGTTGCCTGAATTAAAAAGTGCATATCCGGATGATATAACAGATTTTCTTTTAATAGTAATCCATTATATAGGTTTTCATTTGTTGCATTGCATATTACGACGTTTAATTCAACGGCATACATTGTACGTCACTTTGTAGGGATATTTCAAAGATATTTACCACTTACCTCGGAGCTGTCTGTCACCGGTTTCTGCTTAGAAATAGTATACATTCTTTCAAAAGGTATTTCATATATACTTGATTGATATAGCATTTTTTATTCCTACAGGTGTGAACTAACATTTTACATACCTGTACAATACTATTTACCATCACATTTCTTTCTTGTTACACCTATCATGATGAACTTAAAAGTAAGATTTAATCTGCAAAACACATGTTTTTTTTATCATTTTTTAATACCCTACATTTCGTCAACATCAGATAAGATGTTCAATATTACCCTAAAATGTAAATTAGATCTGACCTCTTTTGGTCAAATATTAGAAGTCTTCTCTCAGTTTCTGCATAATTCGTTCATATTGTTACTGCACTGATAGCTCGAATTTCATTTCTGCAATATTGGCCACATTACCCTTCTGTATGTTTTTGTATATTTTCTTTTTAGACAAAAACATCACTGTTTCAATTATATGATAGGCAAGGTAAATACTTTTTACCATCATATTTCTTTCGTGTTTCACCTATTAAGATGAACTTAAAGGTGTAATTGTTTAAACCTATTTTCTGTATCCAGAACTATACATTTCTAAAGAACTACTAGTATGCATTTCTTCAAATATATGAACATAATGTTACAACGTTCCTTAATGCAAAACAATTCATTCATCTCTAACAGTTATCAGATAGCAGCATAAAGGTATGCTGAAATGCAAATTAGGTGAAATTTCGCAATAATTGCATCAGTTGTCAGTATTACACACCTATAAATATAATTGCAAACAAGATTAAAGGTCATTTGATCCATACGTTGTATTCATAAAAAAATGTGAAATTACAGTCAATAAACATACATACATACATAAGCAAACATGATCCTCGCTTCTTTTTGCACGTTTTTGTCGGATCTTATTGAACTTTATTAGATAAATATATATTACTAACCAATTGGCACCTGGAACGCACGCGTTGATTAAGAACTTTGAATATAAATCATTCTTCAGAATATTACTTGAAATTCATTTGAAAGTAGCCAACATGAATACAGTAAGAACCGAAATTTTTTGTTATTTTTTTCTTAAAATACATGTTAAAAAAGACTATCAATTTTGCATAATTTAGATTTTTTTTGGAAAATATTGCTTCGGTTTGTTATTGAGATACTTCCATACGTGTCAGGTCGTTTTTGGGGTCCATGTATGAATAGGTTAAGACAGACTTACTTAAAGTGTGTAGTGAGGTCCCATCTACCAATAGCATTGCACGATTACATAACAGCAAGATAGATGAATCAC
>OZ012684.1:49178319-49225819 GCA_963942565.1 Maea johnstoni | reverse complement strand
CCTGCACCACTCGACCGGATGTCTGCCAGTGCCTGGTTGTACAAATATCCATGGATAGCATGTCAAAAAATAAACCAAGAATATCAATGATCCACGTAGCTTGCGAATCAAAGCTACGTTCAGTTGTTAGGTCATCCTTGCATCCATGTCCAAGACACTGGGTGGCAATCGGGCGTGCGGTCGTGTATTATGCTCTGGCTGCCCTTGCATTTAGTGCTCTATTGAAGACAGGTTCACGACATTCAATCCCTAACTCTTGCTATCTCAAACAATCCAGCAGACAAGAGATACTTCTGAGTGGAATCGTGCCCTTTGTGGTAAAACATTTCACCAAGTTAGTATGCATCATAGTAGTAGATTTGGTAGCTATAGCATATATTACTCTTGCAATTTTTCACCATCATGTGAAAGAGTAGCGGTCCCCCCATACAAGTCGTTGAGGTTTTAGATTTTTTAAAAATCGATTGGTATCTAGATGGTTTATTATTCTGTACTATATTAGCTAGTTGCGAACCACTCCTTTGCTGGTCAAGTAGTGTTAGTTTGACCCTTAAGTATATCTCAATACTAAAATTTCGTCCTGTGCTTCCTGTACCTATCCATTCAATTCTTGAAATGTCCATTCTTAACTACTGCTTTCATACTTGGTCTTGAAGTGCCCATCCTGAAACATTTCTTTAATCGTTTGTGTGAAACCAGACACTAGGTAAGTAGATAAGGATGAAGCGTCTGTTGGAAGTTGGTTAAGGCTCCAGAAACGAAGCAATCCTGACAAACCCAAAAATCCAAAAAATTCGAAAGCCCATCTGACATATATCATTAAAAACCCTTTAAAACAAATATTCTGGAGCCATAATTGGCCCAATTTGAGAATACAATCAGGGGGAAGTGCATGTTTTGTTCAAAATCCAATAACATGGCAATAGCGATTCTACTACAATGGGGATATTTTTGCATTATTATCACCATTACCAATGCTCATCTCAAACATACAAACAGTCAAATCCGTTTACCACGCATTAGTGGGTTGCAGGGTCAATCAACAGACAGCTAATCTAATCGTCTATCATTAAATCTGACCGCAAGTTCACTATAGACATGTCAGGCCTTAGCAACAGTCATTAGTATGTTTATAAACGCGTCACCGTGGTGGCAATCATTTGTCTTCGAGTGCCAGTATGTGATTAGTCCCGTCGAAATATTATGTTTCCTTGTTGATTTGGGTCCCCATTATTTGAACTCTCCTTCTCTTTTCTTATGAAACTATTCCTCACAGTTGGGCAAGAATCAGGGTTATGTGATGTAGCAAATTGTATCATGTAGGATCCAGAGAAAATTCCCATTTTTTAAATTTTCAAAGTGTACGTGTACATTGTACTACAGTATTTTTTATTGCTCATTGTATATACAATAATACTAAGGTACTTCTATTCCCATTCCCATTTATCATATATACCGCACTTACATTACATGGGTCGGGGATAGTGTACTGACCTTCTACCCTATTGTGCATAGTCCCCACCACAGGGCACATTTCTTTGTCAATAATCCACACCCACGAGGCACATTATGTAAATCATACCTTCTAGCCATGTGTGCATTAAAATGATTAGCACAGCGGCAGGTACAAAATTAATATGTTTGTTTTGGTTTAACTTCTTTTATTTTCCCTCATATCTATAAAAGATAATTTCACACTAGCCATTTTAGCGCTAGTCGTATCATGATGGCAATATCTAATTCCATTTGTTTGCCCACTGTTTGAAGGCCGCTTGGGCCAATCAAAAACAAGTAAATAAGGATATTTTAAGAAGGATTTTTGGGGTATTCACTATCCCCGTCCTGTGCCCGGACTTTTAGCCTCGTTCTACTAGTTAGTGATGTCCCCAACCCATGGGGCAGCATTTTGGTGGACTAAACTTAATAAGGCCAACTTGTCCGGCCATTTCCCAGTACCTCACCTAGGAGATTCAATTGACAGGTGCATTATATAACTAATGCTGATATAATATACTGCTCTATGAATGAAAGCCGCTGTCATTGAGTTCCTGTCATCAAGGCTGTACCATTATCTATGGAATATATACACGTATAAGGTAAATGCCTAGGTATATTATTCTCTGACGTCTTTACATAAGTCAAGGTTACCACACTCAAAGGCTGCTCTTGTTGTAACCTGTTACTTATCGGTAACGAGCAGGATGTCTTATGCGTTACATGTGCTTGGCTGCATATTACCTTTCTTCAGTATGAAAATTTGTTCACATCTATTTTACCCATGTTACTTAGTAGTAGCTGCATAAGATTTTTGAAAAAAGGGAGAGGTGCATACTTGTGGTCTTATGGACTTTACTGATCTCTCTCTCTCTCTCTCTCTCTCTCTCTCTCTCTCTCTCTCTCTCTCTCTGGCTTTCTCTGTCTCTCTGACATTTACTGATCTCTCTCTCTCTCTCTCTCTCTCTCTCTCTCTCTCTCTCTCTCTCTCTCTGTGTGGTTAAAACAAAAAATTAACACTATTATACTCAAATGTATCTTTCAGATTTTCGCGATATGGTTTGAGCGAATAAAATCCATGAAAGGAAAGAAAGAAGGAAGGAATTGTTTTTTACTTCTCTTTCAACAGCTCAGATCTTATCGCGACTATAGACAACCCCCCCCCCCACACAATGCCGATCATTTACATAGCGACTAGGCCAACCCACTTATGAGGATCCAGCGGAGACTTGAACTTGTGACTTCACATTTGGTCGCTAATGAAGCATCGATTCCACAAGTCCACGGCGCATGCCTTGATATGCTACATGTTTCCCTACTTGGAAAACTTGGACATTATACAAATATGCCATGCCAGTGTGGGTATCCTGATGGAATGTCTCCCCTCGGGAGGATGGTTTTCCCGAGGGCGATACCCACACTGGCATGGCATATTTGTTTTATTATACCGAACAAACCCCAATTTGGTAAAATATCAATGAAAACAACAATGACTGCCGGTAGATCAAGTGAGAACGGTGGACGTTTTGCCGGTGGACATTTTGGCGGTGGACATGATGGAATGGCCAACCTTTGTAAGCCAATCACGGCTTACGATTTTCACGTGAGGTATAATAAAGCATTTTGCTGACTTATTTGAATTTTGCAATAAAAATGGTCAATTTTGACTGATTTTTATGTTCCATCCTTATGATGTTTCAAATTCTTAAATTTTCCAGAATTCATATTCCAGAATTGTCATATTTCCATTTCACCGGATCCCCTTTACTTCTATCGTTAAAATTTCTTGTTAACTTTCTACATACATCGTGTAGCGTGTTTTCTCATTCAAGATAACTGACACCTAGACAAGTAGCATTTGGCACTTATTGCTTGGATTTACTCTTGACAACATACCAATTGCAGGCTCACGAGGATTTTTAGATGTGCCGTATTTAGATGTAACTTAAAGGGCAAATCCACCATCAGAATGATTTAGGCGAATGCAAGTTTGTTGCAGAGCATGAACACATGTGCCAGCAGTGGTCAAGAAATTTGTTCACTTACCCCAGTTGCAATTGTTTTGAAAGGGCATTTCCACACATTTCTTGAATAATAACTATGCTATAGCAGAATAAAAAACGTCCTCTTTGTCGGAGGCACTTTTTTGCATGTACGGACACATAAGCTATGTAGTTTGTTGTTGCCTCTGCGGAAAATATTCTCCTAGGCTAATACATTTCACCCTATGAATTAAAGTTGAAGCAGATGGTGTTTTACTGATATTCTCTCCCTAATTTCCTTTTTTTCTTATTTCTGTAGTAATATATGGATTTGTCCTATATAGTGGGAACAGAATAGAATATCGAGAAACCAAAAAAAAAAAAAGAAAAAGAAAACAAAGTCATAATTTATGGGAAGAGAAAGAAAGGTAACACGTCAAAAAACGGGAGGTATACTGTTATGCGCAGTACCATTTTGATCTATTGAATGTTGCTTCCTCTTGTGGTATGTGGGATGATGGGGTAAATATGGTTCGTTTGGGTAATGTTTGGAGTAACGAGAATGGATGCATAGAGTGTGCAAGCGAGCGTGGGAGCTTGACAACGTTTATTGGGAAATTCAGGTGAGCTGCCAGAAGTCTGGATATCCTGAGTGAGCAACGTGCCAACCGAAGTATCTTGTTTGGTGGAAGTTGTCTGACAAATATCATGAGTTGATGGGGGTATGTGAAGGTGATGGGCAAAATTGCTTGCCATGCTAGCTTGCCTAAAGTGGACGATATTAGACTGAAGGGGCAGCCGAATAGTACCAGGTTATGCGGCCTTTGTGACCATGCTGCTGTAGACGACATCAAGCACTTAGTTTTGCAGTGCGTTAGATGGCAACTAGAACGGGATACGCCTTTTAATGAAATTGATGATATTGCAGATGGTAGTGGATGGAGACTGCATACATTACAGAGTAAATTTTTAAAGGTTCTCTTGGGTGAGTGTATTGCCAGTTTCTCCAATGAACAATATGCGAGAATTTGGAAAATATCGGCTAGGCGTATTGCATCCTTGTATCTGGCAAGAATTAGGGATGGTGTAGGTTAGAAAATTCTTCCTCGCTGCACAGTGTTTATTTTGGAGATTGAACCAAGCTTAAGTGATATGAAAATGATTGAGATAACGGACTCATAATCCGTCTTGTGTCTTCTATAATGTAATTAGTTTCAGTAACAGCTTTTTGTTATAGCGAACATACTTTTCTATAATCTAATGTCTATAATATACAGTGCAGATAAGTAATTCCTGTACCTATCGACCTACCAGCAACTGGTAGAAACTAAAAAAGTTGCACTGGAATGGCCGGCGAGATAATGAGGCACACATATTTATGAATGCTTAGCTGCTTATGAATGCACTATTTAGCCGTGACGTCAAGAGCATGTAGTCTTTTCTTTGGCCAAGCATCCGAGTTGCAATCGGTCATGCAGTCGTGTAAAATGTCCGGTCTGCCCGCACATTTAGGGCATAAATTAAACGTTGCTACTGTAATATTGACCACTGTAAAGAATAGGCAACAGATCGTTATGTTGCTTAGGAACGTTCAGTGTTGTGTCACCAGAGGACGACAGGATTTCCACAGTGTCCCTTTAAGTGACACGGGTAAAATGGCCTGTCTCTTTCAGGCATCAGGTAATGACATACACCATCCGCCCGACAGCTGAGCAATTCGATGATCACGTGAAACATGTACATGTTCGTGTACATGTGACTTGGCGTGAATGTGAATACAGTCCCATCTATAAGCTAATCCAAATTAGGTTGTTGTCATTTCTCAGAGATTTCGCACACACAATTTATAAGGATAATGTAGTATGTTCTCATTTTCTCCTTAATGATATGCTTTTAGTATGCGTGCCCATAAGTGTTCGCTGTTATTTAGAGCGCCAAAGGGGTAACGGGAATGCAAATGTATTTCGCTCATAACATATGTGAAATAAAACACTTTATCTCATGATTGGCAAAATTCTAGGCTTTTGATTGGTCAATTGCCATATGATATAAAGTTGTATTTACCTCTCCGAATCCTGTATTAACCTCCCAGTATTTGTATGTATGTATGTATGTTCATTTTTATTACCTATGCAGAGGTCGAGGAGGCAATCATGAGATAAATTCGTTATCAACTGTTTTGGAGTATGATACAACTTATATCTCGCAATCAGAGGGCTGTATCACCCTCGGCTGCGCCTCGGGTGATACAGCCCTCTGATTGCGAGATATAAGTTGTATCATACTCCAAAACAGTTGATAACTAATAGTACAATGATAGTCACACATTATCACGTTCATACAAATGGCTCAAAATAAAACTAGAAACATATGGAATGATCAATAAGCAATACATTACAATACATTGTATCAATTACATATCAAAAGACACGGAGTGCAACTTCACACCGCAAATCAGCCACTAACTCGCAGACCATCCCAAACAACTTAATTGCTCAAACGACAAAAACGAATTTTCTAACAAAACCACTGCACTATTTTTCCTTAAAACTACTACACTGCTACACCTCAAAAATTCCTATATAAAGAAAAAAATCTACATCAGCCCTCCTAAGCCCACGCTAGTTACATCTTTACAATAGTGTTGATGTGCGGCTAGAAACAGCAAGGCAACGAGGAATAATACATCATACCAAGACTAATGTGGATTTATAATCCCTTTGAATATAGTTATATTTCTAACAGAATTGACACGAAATTCACTTTAAAAAGCATACCACTCGTTACCTCGAAACTCCTAAGTCAGAAAAAACACTGTGCTAACATATACACACTGTTGTAGTAACTACCTTACCATGGTTCATTCAATATACAATTCATACTCTCATATAATGTAACCGGGTGCATCCAGAAAGAGGTCGTCTTGTAGTGTATCATTCCTGGCAGGTCAGAATGAATATACTTTTTCTGTGGTATCAAGCTCAAAACCTATCTGTCTAGTCAGTATACCCAAACTGGAGGGTTTTTAATTGGCAAATTACGACTCGGGACTTGCATATAGCAAGCCCGTCTGAACCCTAGCATTTTAAAAATCTCCCTAGTTCCAAAAGAGCACGTAATTTCCTTCTAGTTCTGAATACTAACTGCTCAATCAGCCCATTAAAGTCAGAAATAAAATAACCAAAAGCAATAAAGAGATTGACAGGAACTTCTGTACTGACGTCTAGACCTCAAGTCAGTCCATTCAGTCCAGAGGAACAATAGCTTTATTGCCATGTCCATTACCACGGCCATCAGTCAATCGCTTCACATATACTGACCATTAACACTCCATGGCACGACTCCTTGCGATCAAACAATTTCTATTGGAGAAGAAAGGTCACAGTACGATCTCACAACAATATCCCAAGAGTCGACACGTGAAATCAAGTGCTTATGCACATTTATACGTTCAATATTTCATTGTTGCGTTATATCACACCATGCATCCAATACAACTCTTGTTTTTCCAAGAATAAGAAATTCAAATAAAATTCAAAACAATGAATAACCGACATAGAGAAATATAACAAAAATGAACACAATAGTTTTTAGATTGTCATTATTGAGCTGTACGTTTATAAATGAAAACATTCGTTTGCAAAAAACAACCAGATACATATACAGGGTGACCCAGAAAAATTGCCAATATTCAATACATCTTAACCCATTCACACTCAGAGTTCCTGTACAAAATGTTGTCTGCTACTTTCATACTTTTGAAAATGACTTTGGAATAAAGCGAAAGTTCACAAAATATTTGAAGGAGAGTTGTTGTTTTACTTCAGGTAAACATTTCTCCTTCAAATATTTTCCAAAAAACGCTTTTGTAGGAAAAATATTTCCAAAATGTTCAGGCCTGTTTTGGCTGCTCTAAGTGTAAATGGGTTAAGTAACATCAAACATGACTTCATGGTTGAATAAAGTATATCTTAGAGATAACCTGTTGCAGTTTCAAACAAATCCGATCATCCATGTCAAAGTTGTGAGGTAAAGTTTGATCCCCTTATCATTACACTCCAACGCAATCGGGTCGAAAAAAATTATGATCGGTTCTCGAGATATAGGCCACACACTATGTTTTTAGAATACAGCCTCATGCTAAAATGTTTGTCACAATAATCGATAAATGAAGACACATCCTCATCACAAATGATATCAACAAGTCAAATTATGGCTGTTATTTGACAAGCGGTCCTCAAACAAGATTTTTTTTTACGAAACCAGCCTCATTCTTGAATAATTTTCCACAATGACCGATTTACAAAAAAGCGCACCTCCCCATTATGTAACGTATTTACACTTTTTCTCATCAGAAGACCTTTCAGGCAATATACACGTTGTATAGGCTAAATTGTCAAATGAAAGCAGGGTAGAGAAAAAAACTGAATCAAAGAAATTAACCCCATAAGTGCGTTGTTCTATGTTTCACTTTTTAAATACGGTAATGTATTTCAGCATATCTATTTCTCTCGTGAATCAGACATAAGGATACAAATGGCAGATGCCCGTATCATACAATAAGTAGTATTTGATTCGAGTGAGAGAAGTATAATGGAATCCCGTTGGTGTACCGCAAATTTAGAAATAATGGTATGATGCTGATTTAAAGGCAATGGTATGCGCATATTACATACTTAACTATGAGTGTGATCAGTTTACTAGATCTAGTTGTTTTTTCACAAGGGTATAAATTAGTATTAAGAAATGGCGCACCATGTTATGCACTACTACTACCATTATCAAAAGGACCTGCCAAAATATATTGTATATTTATCCGATGTATTTCAAGCATAAATGTTCATAAAACACATCGTGTTCATCTCGAAATGAGTAGTTTTATCAGGCTGGGTACAGTGTACATAATCTCAAATAAGGTGTAATGATAAGGCTTTCCATGTCACTCGAATACAACTTCGAAACCGATTTGCTCATAAACTGTACCTCTACATGACGGTGTACGTAAATCACACTTGCAATATGAACCATAGCAAAGTACAAGGTAAAACTGAGACATTTGTAAATGTTGGATACACTGAACACAATAAAGGCAACAATTATACTTTAAAATAAGTCGTATCAGAAATGTATAGCAATGAAAAACTCAAAATGAGTTTAAATGACATTTTTTTCAAAACGAAAAGTGAGTTGTTCATTTCTGGTTTATTTATTCTGATGGTATGTATTAAGAAATATATTTTTTTACTGCAACTTGTTGACGCAGAGTTTGCACGATTGTATACAAAGTTAAGGTGTTCTTGATTAACGATATCTTGCAAAAAAGATTTTCAGCCCTAATCAAAGATTACATCTACACTCTTTTATGCATTTATTGCAACACTCTTACAATCTCGTTTCCGTGTTTTGATCTGTGTGATACTCAATGGCTCGTTCTGTTTGCTATTGTAATTTGCAGAACATCCTTTTCCTATTATAGTTCAGGTACATTCTGATCACGGAACACAGCGATGCTTAGAGCATTATTCTTCCTTTCCTCTTGCTGAATTAACATCAAACGTTAAGACTGCTAAGCCTTCATGATACAAATACATAAGGAAATCAAAGAAACCTCAGCAACCATCCCATCTATACAGATATTACACACAGATACAATAGGGCGCTGAAAACTGTTTAAAGGAAAGGCTCTTGTAGCATACCAATATGTACAGTGATATGGAGCAATATTGTTGCACCACACCATAAATGAATGAAATAATGGATATGTAGCGAGAGACCAATTACGATATGCGCTTTAGTAAAGGCCTGGCTATACCAGGGGTCTAGAATCTGGCTTAAATGTGACGTCAATATTAGACAAAGACCAATGAGGGCTCTCCTATCGTTTACATAACAGAGAAACGTTGGGGCTATTCGCCGCAGCTAGTCTGTTCAGGTTAACATGTTGGTTTCATATTCACTTGTTTTTATTTATCTAAGACCTCAGCTGAGCTCAGTAACTTTCTCAGCATTGTCCCTAAGCGGTTCTAGGATAGTGATCTGTCTATCACTGGCCCACTTACAGCCACAGCTACAATAAACACGCAGGTGACCAGCTAGAACGTAATCTCGAACACATGTTTAATGCAACCTAAAAATTGAATGGAACATAGAGTACATAATAGGGGGAAATTCGTCAAATTCAAGAGGAGTCGCAATTTTAATTAATAACACATTTGAATATTCCATTGTAGATAAAATATTAGATAAAGACGGCAGATATATAGTTCTAAATCTTTTAGTGAATAATTTAATACCTATCCAAATAGTAAACATTTATGGATGCAATGAGGACAATCCAGACTGGTTCAGTCGTCTGTTTAACATAATCGACCGCCAGTTAACTGAATACCTAATAATAACCGGTGATTGGAATACTACACTTAGTGAGAAAGATACCTATAACTATCAACACCAAAGAAATCTTAAATCTAGGGAAGCCATTAACTCTTATATTAAAAAAAATAATTATATTGATATTTGGCGCGAACAAAATAATGATCAAAGAAGATTCACTTGGGGCACAAAAAAACCATTCAAGAGATCGCGCCTAGACTATTTCATAATATCAGAAGATATTCTAACTTTCACCCCAAAAGCAGAAATAAAGATGTCCTATCGAAGTGACCATAATACTATATCACTAAAGTTAAATATAAATACAAATCCAAGAGGCAAAGGCTCATGGAAATTAAATAATAATTTACTGACTAACATAGATTACATTACTTTAGTAAAGGAGACTATAAACTTAGCAAAATATACATACGCTCTGCCTATTTACTCTCCAGAATTCATAAATAAAGATAATGGGGAAAACTTAGAAATCACAATAAATAATGATTTATTTCTAAATACACTACTATGCCAAATCAGAGGCGAAACAATAAAATTTTCAAAAAAAATAGCTAGAGAACGAAATCAACAAGAAATAGATTTAAATAAACTTGTTATATCATTAGAAACTGAAATAGATAAAAATAAAGTAATAAATAATGATAAAATAACCGAGTTAGAAGAGTGCAAAATAAGATTAGAACAAATCAGAGAAGAAAAATTAAAAGGTAATCAAGTAAGGTCCAGATATCAACATACTAAAGACTGGGAAAAACCTTCTAAATATTTCCTAAATTTAGAAAAAAGAAACTTTTTAAATAAAAACATTAATGAATTAAAAGATGAAAACAATAATGTAATAAATAATCCACAGACAATTCTTAATATGCAACAAAAATTTTATTCAGACTTATTCAAAACTAAATGTACAAATAGAGATCAACATACAAGATATGACCATTTCCTAAAAAACATCCCCAAACTAAGTGATAACACTAAAACTAATATAAATAGACCCTTAACATTAAAAGAACTAGAAATAGCGATAAAAAGCAGTAAAAACAATAAAGCGCCAGGACCTGATGGTTACTCAAACGAGTTCTTTAAAATGTTTAATCAAGAATTAAAGCACTGGATATTTCGAGTTTATCAAGAAGCAATAAATAGGGACTACTTAAATGATCTAATATTAGAAGGCACCATAACATGTATCCCAAAAGCAGGGAAAAGTAGAGACTCACTCAAAAATTGGCGACCATTAACCTTATTGAATTCCATTTACAAATTTTATTCAACTATAATTTCCAATAGAATTAAAAGTACTCTAGAAAACCTTATTAATCCTGATCAGACAGGATTTATTTCTAACAGATTTCTAGGCGAAAACACTAGACTTTTATTAGACACAATGAACTACTGTGAGCAAAACTCCGTGGGTGGCCTCCTTGTGGTGGTCGATTATGCTAAAGCATTTGATACCATAGAGTGGTCATTCATAGAGTTCTGCTTGGAATTATTTAACTACGGAACTTTTATTAAAAACGCTGTAAAACTTTTACAAAAAAACTCCTTCTCTAAAATTGAACAAAATGGTCACTTTTCTGCTAGAATACAACTTTCTAGAGGTTGCCGGCAAGGTGACCCCATATCGCCGTACCTGTTTGTTATTTGTGCTGAAGTGCTCTCCCATGTGATTAGAGAAAACAAAGACATAAAGGGTATAATGATAGGGGATATTGAGTCTAAACTAAGTCAGTATGCTGATGACACTACTCTCTTTCTTAAAGATGATAAAGACACTTTGAGATGTGTCATTGATGTACTGAGGTGGTTTGACAAAATATCAGGATTGGCGATTAATAGAGACAAAACTAAAGTCATTAAAATTGGGGCGGCAAGGGACAGAAGGATATCATGGGAAGGACAGTTCGGCTTGAACTGGACTCACACATTTGAAGTACTAGGAATAGAATACGATGTTTTTAAATTATCTGAGATAACTGAATTAAACTTAAACTCCAAAATTGTAAAGATTAAAAAGTTAATAAGAACCTGGAGCACTCGTAAGCTAACTCCTTACGGCAAAGTTACAATAGTTAAATCTCTACTACTATCAAAAATCACACATATCCTTCTGTCCCTCCCAAGCCCCAACCCAGAAACATTTAAAACATTAGAAAACATTTTCTTATCTTTCATTTGGAATGACAAGCCAGCAAAATTTAGTAAAACCATACTTGAAGCAGAAGTAAATGATGGTGGTTTGAAAATGCATAATCTATTTTTATTTGATAAAGCATTAAAATTAGGTTGGCTTAAAAGATTCTTAAGCTCTAATGGTAAATGGAAAATCTTCCTAGACATGGAAGATTTCCATGAAATTTTTAATTATGGTAATGATTATACTGAAAGAATGTATGAGATTATACAAATTCCTTTCTGGCGTGATGTACTATCTAGCCTCAAATTATTATTTAAAAGCAATGTCTGCACTGAAATTAATAATGTTTGTAACATACCTCTATGGTATAACAGTACCTTGAGATTACCTCTCAAACACAAATGGTTTATCAAAGGTGTGAGCATTGTGGGAGATATCCTAACGGAAGATTGCAAAATTATGAATCTTGAACAGTTCCAACAAACATACAAGATTAAAACTAATTTTCTAGAATATGGTGGCTTTGCTTTAACTGTTAAACTCTTTATTGATAATCTAGAACTCCCCAACTTTAACTTAACAAGACCGTCAAACAGTCTACTTAACAAAATTATTAATAAAGATTCATCTGGTGTATCTAACATCTACAAATCATTACACCCCAAGAATTCCCACATTGCTCAAAACATATGCACCAAATGGTATGATAAGGCAGATATTCCAATACTTCCATATGACGTAAAGAGATCTTTTTCTGTTACAAATAATCAGGTAGAGGATACCTATTTGCGTTTTACTCAATTCAGAACCCTTCATTATAGATTCTATACTAATGATGTGTTAACTAAATGCAAAATCATGAATGATGATACTTGTTCCATTTGTTGTGCTGATAAGGATAGCAATTATCATATGCTGTTAGATTGTATACACATTCGACACTTATGGTCTGAGGTAGAGAATTGGATTAAAGAAATCTCAAATAATGACTACATCTTAACGGACCGAAGGAAAATACTTGGAGATCTTGAAAACAATGCTACCATTAATATCATAATTTTGAATACTAAAAAGGTGATCTACTTAAGTAAACTTGATAACAAAAAACCTCGATTATTACAAGTGCAACTTAATGTTAAGAAGGTATACAATCACGATTTATACAAATTATTAATAAACAACAAACAAATCATATTTGAACGCAAGTGGTCTTTATTACTTAACTTTTTCAGATACAATCACTAAGATACATTCAATAAGTATGTTATCACTCTATCATTTCAATCAGATTTGTCATAATTTGCAACCATGTCAACCATGTCTCTATATATTATTTGTTATACACCTTGTTTTTGTTTCGTACATATTCCAGATTCACACACAATTATTGTATGTTATGACTCGCTTTTTATTTCCATGCCAGACTGAATAAAAAATATACAAAATTAAAAAATGTTTAATGCTCGTGCCATGTAATGATGACTGCAGGTGTCCTAACCTGATGATGATGTGTCACACGACGACTGCCACGCTACAAGTATAGTATCCATTTGGCTCATAACAACTTATACTGATATCCCCTCCTTATCATATTGATATTTTGCAATATGGGTTATTGAGGAGAACAAGTAAAAGAATCTGCCATTACTCTTATTTCAACGATGATATTTCCAATAATCAACCTGAAAATTCCCTAGGTAATTGAGGACGAAAAAACAGATTTCTCTTTTGTTCTAGCTGGCGCATATTTCCTTGCAATTTGCTGCTGCTAATGAATTTTCAGTGTTTTGGTGATGGAGCTTTTGTAATAGGCTCAGTCTTGTGGGCATTTTAAATGGTGTACTATTATTGACTAATGCTGAGATACTCTTATTGTACGTAATTATGAGCGTCAATATCAGTCACTCCTATATCTACTGAGATAACAGACATTATCACCACTGTACTACTTAACTGTCATAAAAAAAATGTAAGTTATTTGCCTTTACTAGCCTTAACCCTTATAAAGCAACAAAGAATTAAATATTGAAATATATGAAGAAAATAATTATTTGGATAGATTGGTGATATCTTTTTCAGGGGTATACTGATTAAGGTAGCTCATGGGGTTAATTTTTTTGACTCAATTTTTCCTCTATCCCGTCTTTATTTGACTTATTAGCCTAATTATGCGGATTGTACACTAGTATTTCCTGAAAGTTCTTTAATGAGGAACACATTAAGCATAATAATTATATATTCTTAAAAAACATCAAATTGTGGAGAAAAGATCGACACGGACGAATAAATATTACGATTTTTTAAAATTCTCATCCTTTCTGTTTTTGACGAAATAGAGAAAAAGGTGAATTTCTTAACCGATAGATTTCATTACTTTGAAACAAAGTCAAAATTGTAAAATCTGTGATAGGTTTCCCTCAAAAAAGACTTTAGGCCAAATTTCAAGCAAATCCGTGAATTTTCGACACCTAATATGCTTGTTTAAAGCGACCATGTTTTGGTGAAATTCAAGAGCCACAAACATTCCCTGTCTGTGTGCAAGCCTTTACGAGGTTCTGAGATATATGTGGCCTCTTACTCTGCTCAGTGATTGCAGGTAGAGTCGAAGGTTGTATGGTTATGAGGATGAGAATGTAGGCTTTTATACAAGTAAAAATCTCAAAATGGTTCTATATTGACAAACTAACCCCACAAGCCTCATAAATTTGAGTAAATATTAGATCCAATGAAGTGAATCAAGAAAAATACGTCCATTCTGGAGCTTATGATCATATCTATGAGCATATTTATGTATTCCTGGGGATTTCGCTAATGTCTTGGTCCACTTAGCTAATGCAAATACAACTCATGACGGTGATCAAAGCTTATTGCTAACACAATGTTATGTTTTTCAATTTCCCTGATAGGACAATAAAGAAATTTCCGAAAGCCTTGTTCTTAATGAGCTGCCAAAATTGATGATCAATTTGATGCTAGGCATTATTTAATCATGAAAGGAATGTGACGACAGACCAACTTCCAATTTATTTCAATACCTTCATCTTAAATAGCCTTTATACGTATATGTTATTTTTTGTCCCCACCAACTGTGAAGAACATGATGAATCTGGTCATTATGTGTGTGTGAGTGAGTGAGTGAGTGAGTGTGAGAGTCACAATTTTTGTGCGGGTGATATCTTGAAAACCAAACGCCAAAGTGTGCTAAAACTAATTTTATACATGTATGCAAATACTTCGCATGACGAAGATTTGCCTTATCTTGAAGCGACAGATTTGACCTAATTAATTCAGAATGAAGCTGCTTTAAATGAAAAAGTCTTGTTTTGCTTATAATTCAATAACTGCATTCAGATTTCAGTTAGATTATGAAGACATTAAACATCATAAAAGTAACCTCAGGGTGTAAGATTTTTTGGGTAAAAAATGCACCGTTTTCAAACGGAGCTCCTACCCACAGTTATAGACCGGGGACCTTCCTATTTCAAACGTGAAGGAAAGATCAATACGGAAGAAAGGGTATCACAGTTTCACTCAGTTCAAATTTAATAACAATATTGGGAAAAACCTTGATACCATTACCTCCAAAATACCCGTAGCTACACCTATGTCACATTTTGAACAAATCGGTTAACATTTGATACCCAAAATGCATGTTTGAAGGGACCATATTTCGGCGAAATTCGATATGGAAAAGGGCCAAAAACATTTCCTGCTTATGTGCAAGCCCATGGCCGCCTCTGTAATAGTGTCTCTCACTCTGCTTGTCTAGACATTCAAAATTGCTTATGAGGAAAAGGGGTAGGCTTTAACATATGTAAAAATCTCAAAATAACCACATATTTACAAATTACTTTCACCTTAACATGAACCTTGACGAACGTAAGTGAGCAACACTTTTCTTTCTTGATTGTCGTGTTACATCCTGTAAATGGACTGCTAAAACTGAACTTGCTATAAAGGATCTTAATACAAAGGTTATTCCGTAGCAAAGTTGGCATGCCCATTTCTTTCATTTCGCACTCTGATATTTCTGACGTCAAAATGTCTTCTTTATTCAAAAGAATCGGGTTAAATTGGAATAAATTACCACAAACTACAATTCCACTCACTCAGTTCTCACTCAATTATCAGAGACATATGTAATCATCCATGTGACATCTGGCTGTATCATAAATGTTTATCCTAGGATACCTGACAGAATGTAAAATTTCTCAGCCTCATACAGTGACCAAGTGTGAACACGTATGGCATGTGGTCACCTTCTATTTACCCCCATTCTCATTTGTTATTCATATATAGCTTAAAAGCCTCTGAGGTATTGAACAGGGGAACCTCTGAATGTGAAAATTAATCTGTTGTTGTTTCAGAAAGCTAAACTATAGTACAGATAATTGATTCCTGCTTCAGTCGACCGCACGTCTGCCAGTGACTGGTTGTACACACAGCCATTGATTACATGTCAAACAAATAAGCCATGCACATCAATAGCTCACATAGCTTGCGAATCAAAGCCACTTACAGTTGCGAGGTCATCCTTGCATCCAAGCCCAGAAAACTGGGTGGCAATCGGGCGTGCAGTCGTTTATCATGCACAGGATGCCCATGCATTTAGTGCAGGTATTAAATGTCGGCACTGAACACTCGCTTTATCCTAAATTCCTCACCATCCTCTCTAGTCTGTCCAGACACTGCTCCTGACACTCACATCCCACGAACAGAAAGAGGAATCTCTTCACAGGACCCATTCAGCACGTTATCATGTGTTTCGTGGTATTTATGCATGAATGTATACAATTGTGACAGTTTAGGTTAAATTGACTTACTGTGATCGTAAAGATTGAAACACCAAAACAGTAGCATTATCTTCTGGTATTTAAGAGGCAACAATGCACACACATATGTATGTATGTATGTATGTATGTATGTAAGTATGTATGTATGTATGTATGTGTGTATGTATGTATGTAGGTATGTATGTATGCATGCATGCATGCATGCATGCATGTATGTATGTATGTATGTATGTATGTATGTATGTATGTATGTATGTATGTATAGGTACGTGAATTTAAGTACAAGAGGCAACAGTAACACGTGGATATTTGACCTTTTCCTTCGAAGGCACTCTCTAATGGAAATCTTAGGACAATCATATTTATGTATCCGACTTGTTATTATTTAACGATAATCTTTTCCTCTCGATTCCGTCAAAGATATCATATACTCTTTATCTGATCTCCGACTGTGTAACATTCATTCGCTTTATGGAAATCCTCTCAGTAAAATGATAAACTAAGGAGGATAGAGAATATCCTGATTTTCCTCTTGGAAGGCACTCTGCAAAACGCTTTCAGACAGATCAGTGTTTCTTCCTACCCAAATAAGCTGAGTGAAGAATGTATGTTGGCGTTCCTGATTCGATTATAGCGATGTAGTAGGGTGTAGATCTTGATTATTGCCCTGGCCCTGAGAGAGCCTTGCCCCTTGGCTTATTTTATGGCCACAATGGGCAATCCTATAACACGTGGTCTAGGCAAGTTGAGCAAAAGTAACAAATGGCTATCATGCCTATCACTGGAGTCTGTGGGTAAGTTTATTACCAAGATTCACAGCCAATTAGAATGTGTGGACGTCTATGTACATGTAGTCGGCCAAGAGCCCTGGCGGCTCGTGTTTACTATGTAAAATTATTACCGACTTGAAATAAAGATTATCTATCCATCTATCTATATGTAGACAAACGGGAATAGTACTCGGCTTTGCTTCGATGACCATTTTTTTCACATGCAACTATAAAAGGAAAATGCTATTACACAAATATTTGAATATCAAATATCCATTGTGAAACATCGACCAACACGCACAATAGTAATCATTGATTGAATGATGTACATTTCCGTAGTCCTATCAAGCTTTTCGCCCTTCGTCAATAAACCAATATCAAAATGTATTCAAAGAACTGTATCAGACCAAAAAACTACTTTAATGGTGTCCTGTTTCTACTGGTTACATACACATTGAAATCTTATTTATATTCGATGTTAAAAGGTCGCTGAAAGTTAGAAGTACAGCACACAATGGCTATAGTTCTATCACAAATGGGCATCTAGTCAATATGTGTTCAACCTTGCAGGTTTCACTGCATGATCATGTATTCTCTCTTTATAATCATGTCAACTCCACTAATCCGATGATCGAAATAAAAATATCGTGATCAAACATAAAGTCAACAGGAAAGAACCAAACAGCTTACATTAATATCCCAAAGAAAGAAAGAAAGCACCCCTGAGTTATTCCAGATGATGTGATTTTTATACTCATTCAATAGTTAGAAAATATCAGCAAATGATGAAAAGGTGAAAAATAGCTAGGTAAAGAGGTTCTGTGATGTCATTGCTGTAAGAGCCCTATTCCTGGCAAGGGAGATGATTCGAATCATATAGATTCCATCCACAGTCACCTCCAACAAGAAGCTTGCACTAGACGCCATATAATATCAACCTGCAGTTTCAGGAAGTGCTGTCCAATCTCACATTGCTTCTATTAATTCCTTGAAGCAAATGGTAAAACAAAATGTTACCAGTCTTGAGCTACTTTTATATCATTGGGTTAAACTGCTGTGAGCAACGATAATCTCAAACAAACTAAACACGGCTGAGACAGCCGTACAACACACGATTATGTACTATCTATCTGTCTATAAATTCCCATATATATATATATATATATATATATATATATATATATATATATATATATATATATATATATATATATATATATATATATATATATATATATATATATGTATATATATATATATATATATATATATATATATATATATATATATATATATATATATATATACATATATGTATATATATATATATATATATATATATATATATATATATATATATATATATATATATATATATATATATATATATATATATATATATATATGTATATATATATATATATATATATATATGTATATATATATATATATATATATATATATATATATATATATATATATATATATATATATATATATATATATATATATATATATATATATATATATATATATATATATATATATAACAATCAATCTATTCCGCAATCATAAATGCAGAACTTGGAAACAACATGTTTACCACCCAAGAGCTGATCGACGTATCTCTGGCCGAGCTAATTGTTTAATGGGTTATTTCCAAACGAGCGCCTCTAATTTGTCAGCTCGTGGTACCAGGAAGACCTCTTGCCATCAGGGATGTAGTATTTTCTCAGTTCATCCGAAGCATGACACCTGAGGTTAATTGCGCTCGGCTTACATGATTAGTTATTAGATTACGTCAAAACTGCAATGCTTGTTCGAGTCTGATCCTTGTCGGTGGAAGATCGATGATAGCATAACATGATGTGTTGCGTCCCAGTGCCCAAAAGTAATTTGCAGGATATCATATATGTATATATATATACATATATATATATATATATATATATATATATATATATATATATATATATATATATATATATATATATATATATATATATATATATATATATATATATATATATATATATATATATATATATATATATATATATATATATGTATATATACCTTTTCTAAAATGAAAATTCTACTTTTGATGAATTATCTTCACAAACTAGATACCACAAATTAGGTCTACAGGATTACGTTTTATATATCTGCATATTTAAAACCCCACTCACATATTGATACCATGGACAAGTAAGATCAATAAACCATGAATGACATACACAGTCGAAACACGATGTAATTTATAGAATGAAATCAACATTTATCATCATCTCCGCTCTGATTCTAGCAGGTTGATTGGTAAATTACATTGTTGTACTGGACTGACCCGGGCTTCTACCATGCTTTGAACAAATGCCAATGTTAAGAACCCAATATCAATCCTTCATTGGGATCCTAACAATGCTGTTCTCAATTTTCATCATTAGGACCCCGATATTTTTCGGTAGTGCAATTGCAACCGTCGTTAGTCAAATCACATTCTATGCCGAAAAAGGTCCCTTTTCGTAATTCGAAATTATTGTGAGGGGTGGTGGTGTAATGGTAAATTCATTATCCATTATCACAACAAGGATAACTAATGGTATCACCTAGTTATCTATGTACGTGCGATAAGCTTGGGGAATTTCAATTTATTTCCGGAGATCCAATCACCATGCAGTATATAATTAACCGATGAGCAATATATCCATTGGTGCCTTTTTGACATTTCTCACGAAAGAAATGTCTTTAATTCAAAGAGATTGTATGAATGATGAAACACCATTACCAAATAATGTTTAAGGTAGTTGGTTTTGACAGGTTCAAGACACGTTCGACTGCAATCAAATATTTCATAACTAGATTATTGTTATTAAATGACCCTTTGGTACCAAAGTGCCTAATAAAGGTATTCATTTAAACAAGCATTCATTCATGCTGCTTCACTTACTTAGCTTGTTATGCATTACTACAAAAATAGTTCAATAGGGCCACACAAAATACCTGTCACGATTGTCTACTGTATCATCATTTTGTAGGCCACAAAACATTTTTCATTGATGATAATTCAAACAATTTCCTTATACATTTTAATCTTCAAACTGATAAATATAGAAAGTCATTTACCCGAATATCATCATTACTCGAGTTCAGCTCAGTGCACACACACATACACACACGTGCATGCCCTTACATACATACATATATACCTACATATATACCTACATACCTACATATGTATTATTAGTTATCAACTGTTTTGGAGTATGATACAACTTATATCTCGCAATCAGAGGGCTGTATCACCCGAGGTGCAGCATGCGCTTGTGTGTGTGTATGCATGTGTGTATAACGATAGTTTTCCGTTAAATATGTGAACGAATATAAATCATGTTCAGTATGGGTTACTTATTCTGCATATTTCTATTACGCCAGTAGCGTGCTGATGGAGAATTCTGCCAGCACAAGGAGATAGGAAAGGAAGAGTAATAATTTTCTCATACGATGCATGGCAGAAAATTGACAAGGCATAGATAATGTACATCTACCAGCATCACACAGCGTTTGGACTAAATCGCAGTATTTGGTACATGTATTATTGATTAGTCATAAATTGCTGATAACATTATGTGTTTGACACATATGCGTTTTATATGTATGTCATATTTTACTTATTAGTCTTGGGTTTTAGACTAAAACTTGCAATGCATATTACTCTTTGAAAAACTTCAATCCGGTCCCTAACCGTTCTCCTTTAGTTCGAATTATCATGCACCCTTTCATTCACATAAACACATGGATTGAAATGTAGTTTTGCTTATTGCCACTTCTTCAGTTGTTGTGGATAGATAAAAACGTACAGCTGTCCTAATCTCGTTTCAGATATTATATGCAAAAATAGCCGTGGAACCCTAGTCCTTGTGCAAAGGTCAGACAAGGGCAGGAGTTGGCGTGCAATGCGCTAGATTGTTCTGCAATGGAGAAGCCCATATTTACAGCTACATTAAAAAAATAGTGATTACATGTGGACATATTGTGCAAAATATAAATGAATGTAATATGAAAGTTAGCTATATGATCGTGAACTGTTTTTTCAGAAAAGATAAAAAAGAGAGATCGACATATAGAAAATACATGTTCCGTTATACCATAAGAACAATAATTCATAGAATATTGCACCAACAAGAATAGGTACATGCATCTTTGTATTGAATGGTTCTACTGCAGAACAGACGTCCATTTGTATTCCCTTAAACGTGAAAATGCACCCTTATCATAACGTCTTGTGTAAAAGAAACATTTCCGCTGTTCTTATAAAATACGTTTTTCAATTAATCAATCAATCTCCGAAGAATTCAAATATTCTAATTATATGCATCATCCTTACCAAAGAAGGTTGTTGGACTCTGGCAGAGATAGATTACTACTTCAATTAATTGAAAGGATCGTTACCGACCAAATATATTAGGACAAAGAATCTATAATACTAGAAAATACTGAAAACCAAGTGATTGTGTATCACATTTTCTTTACTACTACGTATCTAATACATCTCAGCAAACTATCAGGAAATCTGCTGAATAGAATCACTGTTAAAGTGACATCAAAATATATTACTTTAGAAGAAATATCATGTGAAATATCCGTGGAATATTATGATCTTCAACTCTTTAAAGTAAAAACTAGGCCAAATATGTGCAGCGGTTTGGGGGCAATGACACAGCCGCAAAGGCAGTGCATTGTTTTGTCTTGGGAATGATGGCGCAAGATAATTTATGCATTTCCACAATCATGAGGATCCCTTAGAAGGACATGCTATCATGTTAACAGTCACGACTCACTCACTCCGGCTTTCGTCAGCATCATCTTTGACGCACGTTGTTCAATTTACGAGTCAAAATGATTGATATAAACCTTGAAATGTCAACACCATCACCCAGGGATATTGACAATATTGCAGTAAATCTGGAAACACGGGAATGATCTTGTTGTAATACCTAGCACGTCCCAGTGTGCTGTTTCCATTTACGCTGACGAGAAGGTGACGCTGAATGTCAAATCTCACGGTGGTCACGTGGTCTGGGACTATCATCTCGCGTGACTGCGCACCTATCTCGTTGACTCGCTTGGAGGTGCCGCACTGCTCCATGGAGATTTGTGCAAGTGATGGATGGTATCATAACTACCATTACTATAGATGATTCAAGTGATCCATACTATATATCATATACATGTAGCATATGGCATTGACACAACATTATAGTCTGCCCGATAGTCTGACTCAGCCAAGCAAAGAATCAGCTACAGGCTTCTATGCGATGAAGCTGTGCAATGCCTGTTGCCACGGCATGAAACGTTCAGCTGGGAAAGATGAAAAAAAAGAATATAAACAAATATGTGTTTATCATAAATGATGCCTTGTTTGTATTTTGATTAAACTTGTTCATATAATGAAACCTTAAAAGAGTCAGAATAAAAGAAAATAATCCATAACGAAAGAGCCCTCTTCATGTTATACTATGATTCTGAGCGTATTAGACTGCATGATGACTGCCAAGCCTTCCACTGACACTTAGTTAAAAAATGAGCTATTGCTGAATATCAATAAAACCTAAATAACCTTGCGTGCTAAATTCGTCCGTAAGATTGGCCAGGTGGCGTTGTGTTGATTTAAAGCCTCGTCCAAAATGTCCGGTGTATGATTTTGACCTTGGTAGCCTCAGTCAACCGAAGGAAGTTCAGTATTTATTCAATACATAGCCAATTCCTATACATATATCTAAACTATGTGGTCAAAAGATAACTCAAATAAAAAAGTTTTGAGTTAGTTAAGTTTTAAGTTTAAACTTGAACTTAAATTTCATATTGGCAAATATAGCTGGTGAGTTTTTCTCGTTGATTAAAGAAATGCTATCTTTAGCACGGAAAGATTAAATTTTATGTTGAATTGATTTCTTGCCAATATTAACTTTTACAACCTCGGTTTAGTTGTTCATATTCTTACTGACAGAGAACATTTGGTCGAATCGGTTTCGATAAATGCATTTCAATCAATTTCAAAGTTCATTTATCGTCGTTCCAAAGGCAATATTGATAGGTATAATTAACGTAATTGATACATAACGTACTCAATTTGAATTAAATTTTTAATTTAAATTTCGTAAATCGTGTAAAATCAGAAAAACTAAAATCAATATGAATGTTATTCAACTGGCCACCGCTCTTCATAAAACTAAACTTAACAAATTCGATCTCGATTCCCGGATTTTGAATTGCAAAACAATGTCGTGCATTTACATGGGTAGTTTCGAGAGTCACCCTATTTTTTGCTCTCTGCCCAAAATGACCCGTTAACGTTTTGATCTTTCTTCGGGTTGTAATACTGGCGGCTTCATTTATCTCCGCATCATCAATCCGCCTTAAACATGTGGTCCAGATAAGTTCAAATACGATTTGGAATTGGTACCGACAGGAGTAATTTATTCTCTCTGCGAGAGCTCCCCACATCTTAGCGCTAATTCATTTTAAATGGAAGAATAAGGCCAATTTTGATAATTGGATCATATTCCACCTCAGTTGTATCCCCCAAAACACATGGTGCGGCTCCTCATTAGGGGGCTATGTGCTGAACCAGTGAAGAGATTTGACAGATAATCGAGGCCGCCCTGCATATACAAGGATTTACTGAGCGCTTTTTCAGGCCACAGATGATTAGATAAGCATGTGATGAGGATACCAGTTATTGCTTAGTGGCGAAAAGTTAGCAAGGGACTAAGTAGCGTGGATATCTACGGGGCTGCCCCCATGGTCGAGTCATTTAACACATAATGCAATAATGTTGATTCAAAGAATAGAAGGCCTGAACATGGAAGGATGATTTTTGACCTTGAACCGCTTCTCAAACTGCAACCTGGCATCCATGGCATGTTCCAGGAAAGGAAAAGTTCATACTAGTATTTGGCAGCATTCTGCTATTATCAAATTTTAACAATTTCAGAAAAAAGCATTTTTACGGTATTTTCTGCTTGTAAATATCCCCTTTAAAATCGCTCTCTTATACTTTTTGCGTAGGAAATTACATGGTAAAAGTTTCACTACAAACTTTAACTGAACATTAGTTTTATGTATGCAAACTTTGTTTACAAACGTGAACAGGTGTTCAGGTGTTGTTTATGACTAGCCGTTAAATGTATGATGACATAATTTACCCAGTGTTGTATATTTGTTGTAAGTGACGGTCTAGTATGATTTACGGCCACGTCTATGCCAAGCAGGCTAGGCATCATCCATATATCACGCTCCCTGGGCATTAAACATCTCATTTACTAGCGTCAATGATAAAGCTATGTGAGATATGTAGCAGTACAAAGCAACACTAGAATATTTTGCCATTGATTTTGGATTTTAAGCAAACGACTAAATGGTCTATGGATATTAAAGTCTTTGTAATAGACGTTTTCTCTTACTAGATGCACTGATATACATTATGTACGGTATATGGACGGACCTGGGAAGAAACTATATAGGGGTCACCTATAGTGTCTAGTTAGTTTGTCCCAATATCGTTTTCTTATAACTGCTACATATAAAAAATGATAAGATTGGACATGTCTACAATGTGTTGTGTATATTTTATGCGCACACTCCAATGAACACATCTTTTAATCAATAAAAACTTAAGTATTACTCTTGACATTGTCGCCTGGATCTTTGTTACTTATGATACTAACTTGAAAATTGAGAATAATTTTGCAAAATACCTAATGGAGAGATATTGGTAGTATTCTGAATAAAATTTCTCCTTGAACTTTGCCTGCTAGTCTTCATAAATATTTTCAGGCTGCAGTTGACCGCTGACATCACTGGTTGCACACTCCATAATTGTGGAAGTAAACTGTTTGAAATCACTTTGTATGTCTTACAGCAATTCTGATTTTTTTTCATTAAAGTAGCACATGGGGTTCAAACCAGGAATTCAAGAAACACCATCTTAACTCCTGAGTGGTAGCAGGTAGAAAATATCATAACCAAGCGTCCTTACTCAGCCCATATTCTATGTCATTTCAATATTTACAACTTTTCACTGAAATGACATAATCTCACTACTTGCACAGGTGCATTTAACTAGCTTACAATGGTTCTCATCACCATAACTTAAGTAAATTATCATATTAAGTAAATTACCTTGATTCAGATATTTAAGTAGTTTGATATACTGGCTAGATTTACATTTAATACATCTGACACAACTTAAAAGAGAGCCAAATCTGATTAGATAAATTAGCCATCCACGCCAATAGAATAAATCTTTTCTAAGGATAAATTCTGATTTAATATATACATTACTACAAGTTAATGTTCCTATTCCATACTTAAAAGCCCTTATAAATCCGTGAAAGGCAGTCAGTAGCGTGTCATGACTGCACGATTCCGGGATAAAGTACATGCAATTACGAGACGAGTGTACAGGCTTGGTACAGTATTTGATTTGGCGCCAATACTACGCGGTCGATGACGTCACCAATCAGGTCAGCGTGAGTTGCCCACTTCAATAATTTTCGTGGCAATAGACATTCCTATGGGACATCGGCTCAGGTCTAAATGATTAGGTGTGATTTAATGATGCCAATGTTTTACTATACTCCCCCCACATGTGCTTGAAGGTCGGATATATTTGTGGCACTATATCTTGTCTTGCATGGACTACTTTCGTACGCTGTGAGGACTGGTTGCCGTTCGCAGCATATGGTGTGCAGGAGTATGAAAAAATAGTGCACGGAAGATCAGGCGCGCCTGGCACGGACATGGGAACGTTTCCATTGAAAAAAACTGCAAGCCCTGCTGATCTAATACTACATGTAAAAAATGTGTGTTTTCTGGTATCCGCTTTCTTTCAGGGCAGATAAAGTTAGCCACGTGACCTGGCTAGAAATGATGCCGTAGTCGAACCCATATGCTGAGGGTGCCAGTTTCAGAGTTTGCTAATAAGGGAACGGCTTGAAGCCGTATTTAAAGGCACTAAGCGTCCAGGTCGACAAAGATGACCATTTTCTTTAGAAGTGGCAGTCATATGTACATTTCTGTAACCCATGTACACATATTACGAGAATATTATGGTTATCAATCTAGAATGTCACCGAGCGTGTGTATACAGTATATGATAATAAGCACTGTCAATCTATGTTTATTTGAGCATGTCCAACTACTTATTTACCTGATTGAAATATAAATTAAAACTTTGTGGTTTATTTCCAAATTTCTGGAAAATATTTTATGAATGCTGACGTTATGACGATAAATAATCCTTATTGAATGAGTATCACACTCTAGGATATAAACATGTTTACTTCTTTGGGACCTGTTTAGAGCCATCATATTTGTCGAGGGACCTACAGAGTAACTATTCTTTACACAACAAGGACTGTGCAGTCTAGGATCCTAGAACAAGAACTGCCACAGTGCATCACACTGATTCCGTTTCAATATAAAACCAGCATGCTCAATTAAATTGTAATTCTGATTAGCCCCTTACAGTACAGACATTTAATTCCTGCACCAGTCGACCGGACGTCTGTCAGTGCCTGCTTGTACAAACATCAATGGATAACATGTCAAGAAAAAGGCCAAGCACATCAATGACCCACGTAGCTTGCGAATCAAATCTACGTTCAGTTGTGAGGTCATTCATGCATCCACAACCAGGAAACTGGCAATTGGGCGTGCGGTCATGTGTTATGTAACATTTACGTATGTTGTTTATTTTGTCGCGAGTAGCAGAATGAGTATGTTTACTTAGCTGTATAATTTAATTCACAAAACTATAAAACATCCATCAAAATGTTCCAATGATTGAAATAGAATAACATGCACTCCAATAGAATGTATGAAAGTTATATTACAAAATACATAAACATATATAATATTTATAATGTAGTTGTTTATCTCCAACTTCTTATAACATAAAAATGAACAAATAAGGTTTAGGAAGTCATTCAACTGCCAACTGGCATGTGTCCAAGAATGTTTATTGCATATGACGGGTGAGACAGGCTTGAAGGTTAATCAACTCCAAACAGGCGTATATTCCAAATGTTTGCTGCATATGACTAGGCTTTGGAAATCCAATTACAACCAACTGGTGTTTGTCCAGGAACGTTTCCTGCATATGACTGTTTTACAGAAACAGTTGAAAACTGAGAGACAGTACGTAACAAAGCTGCCCTTCAAGCGCATCTCAGAGAGTAAGGAGAGGGGTTCTAGGAAAAATATAGTATAGAATCGTATAGAACATTGAATGAGTTGTGTTTATCAAAAAGCATATCAAATTTGTTCTTATAACAAGATATCTGATGATAGAAATTGATATTGGCTTCAATATAAAATGCACATTTTCATTACATATATTTTTTAACATATCAAGTGTTTATGTTGTAACAGCAGAAATAAATAACATGTGCCCTCTAAGTGTAATACCAAGTGATGAATAGCCAGGCTACATCCTACTTAATGTGGCTTGTGGGGTTACTTTGCGTATATACGGTCATTTTGAGATTTTAACATATGTTAAAGCCTACACCCTTTTTCTCAATTGTGAATGTCTAAGCCATCGCAGAGCAGATTGAGAAACCATCAATTACAAAAGCTTTCATATGCTGGCACACAAGCAGGAAGTTTTTCTGGCCATTTTCTCCATATCGAATTCCAAAACAGATTTGCTTGAAATTTGGCATAATTGTAGCGGAGAGTGTTTCGGAGGAAAGAGTAGTTTTTCTAATTTTGTCTTAAATCAAAAGTTATGGAATCTGAAAGTTGAAAAATACACTTTTTTCTCATTTTCAACAAAAAATACAGAGTTCTGAAATCGAAACGGAATGAAAATTTGAATAACTGAAGAAGCCTTTCCTCGGTAACGATCTTTCCGCGCTAATTGTGAAATCCGAAGGTCCCTGTTCCATAATGGTGGGTAGGAGCTCTGTACAAAAAACATGTTTTCTTTCGTTTTTTTTACCCCAAAAATCTTACACCCTGCCGTGAGGGTACTTTTATAATGTTTAATGTATTTCTCACCAGAAGACTTTTCAGGCAATACATACTTTGTAAAGGCAGAATTGTCAAATTATATAGGATAGCGGTATAACTGAGTCAAAGAAATTAACCCCACAATCTATCTTAATTCCCTTCTTATATATTGTCCGTATTCGTCCTCTCCTCTCAATGTATTGCCATTGACCGCGTTCATCGGAATCAAAATTACGTCATCCAAAACGCATGCAGAAAGCGACCCGGTTACAAAAAGACATTTTCATTTCGAACATGGCCAGAAGTTACTCCCTGTGACTTTAAGACGACAGACTATCGATGACTTCTTCGATGTATGATGTGATGTATGCATAAGAAGGTTCTGCATTTGAATTTAGGTCCTCCCCTTTTGGATCAGATTGATTCGCCCAAGGAATACATTATACCCAATACCCAGAGTTAAACACCATACAGTCCACGAAACCAATCAATATTAACCTAATCATACGGAGAATTTTCATTGATAACTGCCATCCGGATGCTATAATACGACCGTTATTACATGTAACTTATAAAAAGATTGAAGATTTATAATAAAACAAAGACAGAAAAAACGTCGCCTCATAAAATATTTGTTGCAATTCTAGATAGAGATCCTAAAATCCTATTTATTTTCCCCTTTGAATAGTAGTTAACGATATATTCTTTCCGTGAAGATATCACAGAAATGGCCAAGTGTTTACGGCACTGAGGCATTGGGGCGACCGCGAGGCAAGAATTAATCACCTCGGTACAACAGAGCTACAGAATGATTTAAACATCCGACCACGCGGAAGATGTGCATTTTTCCCACTGCAGACAGAAAAGTTGGAAGCGGATATCACTTGGACATGATCCCGACTCCCTCATCCTATTAGATCTAATCTATACTCACGGGGACAGTGATGGGATCTAAACAGCTAATGTAACAGGGCATTGCATACGTGATGCGAAACAAATCAATAAGGCCAAAAAACAGTGAAACAATGAAGAGGTGCCCCGACGCATCAAGAAACATACATTGGAATCTATTGTATGTGGAATATCAAACCGTTTAACGAATGTAAGGGCGGAATGTTAAAGTTATAGGTTGACCAGCAGTGTAAAGATAACAGCTCCTTAGAACGCTAACAGCCAATCATTTCTTTGCCCGCACACCATTGGATGAGCGTGGACACTGGTACTTTTATATATATATATATATATATATATATATATATATATATATATATATATATATATATATATATATATATATATATATATATATATATATATATATATATATATATATATATATATATATATATATATACATATATATATATATATATATATATATATATAATATATATATATATATATATATATATATATATATATATATATATATAACTATATATACATATATATATATATATATATATATATATATATATATATATATATATATATATATATATATATATATATATATATATATATATATATATATATTTGTAGATAGATAGATAGGTAGATAGATAGATAGATGTATTTGATTAGGCCCCATGACATGTATGAAACATTCGTCTGTGACAATGTTTTTTTCAAACCCTTTGGAGAGAAAAATGTATTGTGGAGCCAATATAGAAGGGGCAGGAAACACCCTGCCAGCGGTGCCACTCCTGCACATGCGGAGTAACGTCGTAATGGCAACAACACTAGTTTGCCGCCTCCAGGCACCAGCCCTTCCCATCTACGTGTAGCAGGACACGGCGATCGCGCCCTCAATGTGTACTCCATACACATCCTCGTCCGCCCGCCAGACGCGAACGGCCGCTCTTACCAAAGCCTACACAAGACGCCCAACAGAAGAGGCGTTTCTATAGAAAGTTACACAACAGTGCCATCTAGGGTTGGAAAAGGATTTTCCAAGAAGCATGTGTTTGTCGCTGCAAATCACCACTGCAACCGTTCGTGATAATTGGCGGTTAACGTGAGGGAGGGAGGAAACTACAGGTTAGGTACTGTATTAGATAACAACAGCATTTTCTCTAACCGGAGTTCATAGTATAGTTAATGACAGGCGAAGGCATGTTCCATACTATACTTTTCTCTCAATTTCCTTCTTTTTTTGCACGTATTTTCATCAGTTCTATCAATCCATTGCCATCACATTAGCCATCAGTCTAGAGTAGGACATGAACTTACAAAGAACTCCAAAAAACACATACTATGAACAGGAGATACTTCTCTAAGTAAGTAATGTAATAGTTTAAAGTGCAGGCATTTAAACATACTACTCCTTTGGGAGGGCAACAGTAATGGAATTCAAAAACGCATTATTCCTTTGAAGTTTCTATTTAGTTGCGGTATCGAAAGCTTTTAAACACGGCCGCAGCCATATGGTGGAGTACTACTTACACTTCCCTTCTAACAGATGATGTATTCGATACCACCCACTGGGATAACTCACAGCTTTGTGGGTACCATCTCATGTTGAATCAATATTTAGAAAAGGGAATTTCCATGGACGTGTAAAATCTGGAATGTTAAGCCCAAAGCCAGTACCCACTGGGCTAATGTTTTGATATGCTTTGTTACTTGACGTACTGTACAAGTAAACCAGATTGCGTCCTTAGTTTGATCCGCAAACTGAAAGAAATATTTTGGATTAAATTTGAATGGAATTTGCTTTGTTGCCACATCCCTTCGAGGTTACTGTCTAAGACCCGACTAAACGCTAATAAAACCCATTAGCACTCAGACTTTATCTAGAAAGTATCGTCTGCTTCTCTCTTATTTTTGAAAATAAATTGTGAATAAAGCGAAAGTTCACAAATAATTTGAGGGAGAGTTGTTGTTAGGCTTCTTATAAACATTTCTCCTTCAAATGTTTTCAAGAAAATGCTTTTGTAAGTAAAATATATCCGAAATCATCAGGCCTCTTTTGGCTGCTCTGAGCATTTATGGGTTAACCAGCGAGGAAACAGAAGTACTAGTGTTAGAAACTCTATCGACTACTCAACAATGTGATAATTTCTTCCTGGCACGGTGTAGAACATCAGACTATGTGCAGTGGTGAGACTCTGCTAACTATTGACAACATTTTAATTCTCAAAGAGATGGTTTTTATTGCATGTGTAACTACATATGCGTCATCGTACTGTAATTCAACCACAGGTAATCACATAATTCTCAAATCACGTACATGTATTAGGTTAAATGTACTCAAAAGGCAATGTAAATGCTGATAGCTTGTGACAGCAAATAAAAAAGTGAAATGTTCAATATCCATTTTCAAAGTGCCTCAAAGAATCATGCATTGTATTCAACCTCTCATCAAATTGGAACATGGTCATATTGAGATTTGCTTTATGTTTACCGATAAACATGGTATTTAACTAGCATTTCCTTACCAGTTTGTCTATTCATGTATATTATATTTTTTGTGTTGAAAGTGATAGCATTTATTATGAAGGATGTCTTGGATTGCCAAACACTGTATCGCAGTCACACTCTTGACAACAATGCTAACATTGCGCTAGATCGCCTAAGCCAATGTTGCCAGCATACGATGCAACGTCGATGAAAGGTTAGGTTTTGTGTGGCAGAGTCTTTCACAAGGTCAAATCAATTTGATGTTTAATAGAGAAACTACTTCCTTGATAGTTTACGCTTGTAATGATGGCTTTTGTTATATGCATAGCTTTTAGACCAAATATATTGTAGACATTAATAGGTCCTTTGATTTGAGCTCCTGAGATCGCCCCGAGCTCAGACAATCTATTGTTTCATCGTTCGTTTTAATATATAGGAAGTTCATTTATATGTACATACATATAAAACTTTCACCAATCCATCCAGCGTACATACGTACATACATACATGCTGCATACATACATTTATACACACATATAATAAATTTATATATATATATATATATATATATATATATATATATATATATATATATATATATATATATATATACATATATATATATATATATACATATATATATATATATATATATATATATATATATATATATATATATATATATAATATATATATATATATATATATATATATATATATATATATATATATATATATATTAGTGTGTGTGTGTGTGTGTGTATGTGTGTGTATAAAGGTATGTACGCAGCATATATGTATGCATGTATGTATGTGCGCTGGACGGATGTATGTATGTATGTATGTATCTCTCTCTCTCTCTCTCTCTCTCTCTCTATATATATATATATATATATATATGTATATATATATATATATATATATATATATATATATATATATATATATATATATATATATATATATATATATATATATATATATATATATATATTATATATATATATATATGTATATATGTGTGTGTGTGTGTGCGTCGAAAGAAGACCCGAATCTTAACCAAATTGCATGGTTTCTTATACAAATTATCTGTAGCATTTTAGACATTGAGATCTAACGTTAATATGTTATCCTTTCGCAAGGTCACCTTTGTTTAATTGTAGGAATGTGTAAAGCTTGATTTTCATATTATCAATTTGTTTTCATTCTAACATCAAAAGGAGATGAACGTAACAGCCACTTCACAGAGCAGGTTATTATCAGAAAATATATCATACCCAGAGAGGGTCGCCACTTGGCAACTAAAAGAGGAAAGTAAAATCTCAGAGAGCATTTTAGTTGACAAGAACGGTTCATTTGATTAGGTAGTTGTGTAAAAATGTTAATCACAGCCGTTCTTTAGCTTTAGGTGTTCTGTGAAGACCCCTTGTCTATATAGCCTCATAAAGTAGCATGATCATGCTATATATAGGGACTGTGACAGAATGAGTCACATTCTCTGTAAGAAAGACCCACGCTCTCACTTGTGACACTAAGTGCTTACCATTACCCGGTCCATCGCCTCTGGGTAGAGCAGGTGCCGGCCTGGTGAGCAGCTACCGTGCCCAAAGGTTGACTGATACGTGAGTGAATGTGTCGGTGTAATTGCACAGAATGAAATGAACACGTACTTGTCTTTGGCTCTATGAAAGCCAGTCAATTAGAGATCTGTCCGTAAATAGATCACTTTATGCGACCTGCATGTATATACTCTATATGATACCGGGGGTGATGAAGATCTCATGAACCACTCAGGTAACTTTCCAATTATAACTTGTATTATGCCACAGTTAGTTGTAAGTACTTGGGAGTACGTCACCAAGATGTTCCTGGTAAGGCGTGACGGTATTGTGTGCCAAAAGTAAATAGTCTGAATGATGATTCTCAAAATTTATTAGCAAGGGTTTTACGTTTGGAGATTTTGGAACAATAGATTGTAGAGATCTACATCTAGATTTTTCAAGAGAATTGTAGCCATAGAAAACACGATATCACTGTAAGAGTAATGAGTTACACTCCAGATAAAACCCAAAAAGAATGCTAAAAAAGAATCTCTCGTGTGACGTTAGGTTTAAATGAGAATGATTCCATGTGATCGATGGCAAATAACCCAAATGAGTAAACATACAAGACCAAAGTTCCTTTTACTTGATGCCAGTTTCTCTAGCAGAGCTGGGAAATGCTCTTAACTCATTAAACCTTATGCTGCTTGTGGCTAATTTAGCCAATACAAAATGATAAATAAACATGAAAATGATTGAAACCCTGGCATATGGATACTCATCATAAATAACTCAGTGATAGCTATCAAATGAATACCAACACGACAGGATTTAAATGGTTTTCATTTTTTTTGCTTCATTGCTCTTCGGACGGAAGTAGCATCATTGGAAGCGTCAAGAAGCAGAGAAAGCAGTGGCAGTGATAAGCTATCTGTAGGGATCCCTCTCCATCTGGGGAAAGCGCCGGGAGCCATTATTTTTCCGGGGTTTATTCATCTTATCTTGCCAAGGGAACTCAGCTTCATTTACAAAGAGGAAAGTACAAAGGCCTTTTCGAAAAGGTCCTAAGCACCGTAGATGGTTCTTGACGCAACCGGCTTCCGAGGGCTCTGCACGTAAGAACCGTAGGTTTCAACTGAGGTAAACAGCAGCCGTCAACAGCATGGCTTAAACAGGTAGAATATGATATGTAGTGATGTCGTAAATAACTTGATTTTGGAAGGCAGTTGATCTTTAAAATAGAGTAGTCAAAAAGCTGAAGTCAGGTTTGATATTGAAATCATGCATTTACATTATGTATGGGAAAATTATTTGGATGTTTTCGCATCCGATCTACTCCCAGCTCATGTCGCAATAGGGGAACAGGGGTCACGTGCTTCCGAGTTGTCCCGCCGTGTCGGACTCGGAGTCAGTGCCGATGTTAATATTACTGCTGAACGGGCCATAATCATATCTACTCCTTGAGACATGGTTCCGTGCGCCGGCCTCCCTATTTTGGCGAACGGATCCACATCTCGACCTTATTTGCCTGACCTTTGCGCTCCATTGCGCCCAGCGGCACTATCTTCATACTACTTTTCACTCCTTTCACCAGCTCCACTCCTATCTGACCTTGCATCAGTTTTTCTCTTGATACTATACAGCAGGATTATTTTATGAAAATGTAATAACTATAGTTGTAGGATGTATGATAATCATGATGTATATACAAATTAGAACTGATGAGGGGTAATTCATCCTGGTGCGATGCTTTGCATCATTGTGATATAACATAAACTTTTAAAAGCCTCAAAAACCCCAGCAAACGAACATTCAAATTGATTATTCTCTTAGTCATCATATTCATACTCCCCCCTTTTCATGAGTTTTTAAAACTTAAAGTTTTTGAAACTTATTCACACAATGGTCGACATCATGCAGAGCTGGGGCCGTTCAATCGAACGTTATGTCTGTTACGTGTCCTTGGAATAAAAAAAAACAACCGCTTTGTATCCAATTTCCTATTTGACTGAACGTTTTGGACCTTTACTCAGAGAGACCTCTGCTATTCCACACCGCCTATTAGATCCTATCCGTAAGAGAAAACGTGCCTTGCTGACAGGAGTCAAAGGCTAGCCAATCTTCATCAAGCCATCCAACAGCAACCAGTCAAAATAATTGCACTCCACGGTGACTCGGCGCAATGCGTACAATATAGATGCGGGATTTAATTGCAATATTGTTATAACCAATAGACCCTCTCTCACCCGAACCAATCATTCTCCGAGGGTTCGTAAACAGAATAATTGAATCACTCAACGATCACCCAATAATCGATATACGTTTAGACACCAACATTTGTTTCCAAGTCAGCCACAGTCCTGGTTGTTATGTAGATTAGGACAGGAATCCAATCTTAGGCCTTACGGCTGAGGCGTTATGCTATAAATGGCTGTCAAAGCTAATCGATGAAACTAGACATTCTCCCTAAAGAGTTGATGCCCTTATATGGAACATATGGGCGCAACAAGCGAAGCAAGTTGTCGACAAGCTTCAAAGGGTGACAGCTTCGTGCGAATGGTTATATACAGAAAGTGAGGTTTTCTTACAAACATCCCTTATTTCACAAATACGATGAATCTTTCCATAAAACAATTCTTCTTTGACCAAAGCAATGAGTGCCTATACTCAGTATTTAATAACGTATATATGCTATTCGTGGCTACCGTGACATGTTTGTATGTAGTTATATTTGTGGCACTAGTATGTATGTGTGTTATATATGTGGTATGTATGTATGTGCGTGAGTGCGTGCGTGCGTGCGTGCGTGCGTGCATGTATGTATGTATGCATGTATGTGTGTGGGTTTGTATGTATCTATGTATGCATGTATATATGCATCTATGTAATATATATGCATGTTTGTATGTATGTATGTATGTATCTGTAAGTATGTATGTATAAATGTATGCATGTATGTGTGTGGGTATGTATTTATGTATGTATGTATGTGTGTGTATGTATGTATGTATGTATGTATGTATGTATGTACGTATATATGTATGTACGTGTGTATGTATGTGTGTATGTATGTATGTGTGTATGTATGTATGTATGTGTGTGTGTATGTATGTGTGTATGTATGTATGTATGTGTATGTATGTTATAATGTATGAATGTATGTATGTATGTATGTATGTATGTATGTATGTATGTATGTATGTATGTATGTGTGTGTATGTGGACAAGTAGGTGGGGTGCTTTTATGGTGACATCTAATACTTCCTCTCACTATTCAAGTTACAAAAGCTAACTATATGCAGGTGAGTTGGCCTGGTGGCTACACACATATGGCAAGGTACTATCAGTGATTACTTGGTGACACGAATCGCCCGGAAAGATAACACAAATAAAGGGAATGACCATGTTCCCCTGGTACTAAGTTTCTAGCTACTTCTGATGTGACCAAAACAGGTGAAGGAGCGAAAATATTTTCGCAAGTGCGATGTTTTCAAAGGGAAAAGGGTGCTTCCTATATACTGATATTGAGGCAGCCCATGCTTTCTATGATACACTCATGAGAGTAATCATCAGCAGAACGTAGTGTTAGAAGTTTGATTAATATATTCCCACCCACACACACCCTTCTGTATAACCATAAAACTTGTTCACATTCCAGATTTCAGATTATATAAGTTTCTGTTTTTTTTTCTTTGAACGCCAGCGGCACTTTTCCTATACAGTAGTATGCACCCATAGCCCAAAATACACGGACACATAAACATATCACTATTCAGAAAGCTAGAACGACTAATCCGACTTTACAGCTTTTGCCTCCAGAACCCCAACAGCAATTATGAAAGAACAGCAGAAGCCACTCCGCGTTGTAATGAAAGTAAGATATCGCCCCCAGGAATCAATAGTGCCTGTTAAGCTCCTTATGTCGGGAACGTGGTCGGAAAACTAATACTTATCGCCACCTACCTCATCTTAATGGATGGTAGGCAGGCATTGTAAACCCCCACTGGCTTTATCACAACAACCTGATAAAAATAGAAAATACAACCCGCCTGTTTTTATCCATAGAAACAGCAACAGGTATCCTGAACCATTCATATGTGGACACTAGTATCCGATTAGAAATATCGTCTATAATAATCTAAAATAACTTGGAAATGAGGTTAATTTGTTCTCATTAATTATAACATTTCTTTTTCATCTTCGAATATTCATAGGAAGTGATGTGTGATGTTGGAGGTTGTGACCGCTTTCTTCTGGTACTATATGGTTTCTGTGCCATTTGCTACTAACTAGTCATGATCTAACATGAGGGGAAATTTGCGGAAATGTGACAACATTTTACATTGCATTCGAGTAATTGTAGTTCATGCATACTTGGTTAGTACTGGCATTGAACGAGTGCTATAATATACGGTTAGGCTGTGATGCTGGCTGGTAAACTTTAAAGCTTTATAGTCGATTTTCTTTTCTTTTGAAACCGGGAAAATATCTAAAATTGTAACAGAGAAATATATTGCCCATTTGAATGTTTGACATAATCTTCATCTAGAACGTTTTTCATGGGGGCGTTCCTTATAGCGAAGCGGTCTTACGCTTTGCTCTCTTATAGCCTGTCGAGAAAAGAGTTTAGACAGAGATGTGAGATATGGTGCTCGATTCATCCGACTAGTCAAAGAAAAGCTAAATACCAATCCGATATAGATACTTTGATACGCACCTGTCGCATACAGTGAATGGAACACAAAGAAGATAGATCAGTTATCTCGTAGACGTCACACGTAACAATGCTGATCAGAAAATGAGAGTGTTCCATGATAACACCCCATTGTCATTAATGCTTGTTATAATCCTGCTGGCACGTATGTAACAACTGCTTATGTAATAATCACGGTTTATGTAATATTAACCGCTTGCGTAATAAAAAATCAACTGCTTATGTAATAACAACCGCTTGCGTAATAGAAAATTAACCGCTTGTGTAACACAACCGCTTGCGTAATAAAAAATTAACCGCTTATGTAGCACCAACTTCTTTATGTAATAAACAAAATCTGCTTATGTAATAATAAACCAAATATTGAAAGAAAATAAGTTTTGTTATGGGTGTGCAATGCACAAATAAAGGACCTGCCGTTTTCAACTGCATACATGTATTAGTATCATGGAAGCAGGCACAGACGGAAAGGAGTTGTAGGTAAGCTTGTATTTATTTTATTTGATACGGGGTATTCAATTTAGTTTTGCCTTAGAAGACCAAACACAAGTGGAATGGAAACCAGCCGGTCAACCTGAACATGCTAGCCTCAACCAGTGTCAACTAATAGTCGCTAATAGGTGCTCTGGGCACCCCCAGCAGGTGGTGGAGATAAGGTTTCTCTGTAATGTAATCGATGCAAGAGCCCTGATTGGTCCTTGTTCCCACGTGACCTCGCCCTGCTGCCTTATCTGGTAGTTCTAGCATGAGGCCAGCATGTAACTATAGGGCATATAGTAATTGGTCTCTCATTACATATCCATTCTTTTCTTAATCCAAGGTTTTGCTCAACATACCTGACCCTGTTGAAAAATGATTGGCTAAAATTCTTGCCTGTATTTACTCTTCTTTGTTTCTGATTTTAAATATATTTTTCTTTTTCTACAATGAATTTGGCCCTACTCCGTGGGGCATTGCTGTGTTAGTTATTCATCCATGACATAGAATAACTAACACAGCAATGCCCCACGGAGTAGGGCCAAATTCATTGTAGAAAAAGAAAAATATATTTAAAATCAGAAACACAGAAGAGTAAATACAGGCAAGAATTTTAGCCAATCATTTTTCAACAGGGTCAGGGGTGGTCCTGATCCCAGATCAATGATGATGATGATGAATGACACTGAATGTGGATGATGATGATGATGTGGATGATGCATGTATTATGATACTGGTTAATACATGATAGAGGTGATTTAAGGAATGCAGGAAAAATAAGTTGTAAGTTGTTGTGTGTTTTTTTTTCGATTGGTCATGGATGACTGGTAAATGGATATCATCGTTCAGTTCTCATTGTGAACATTTAATGTTCAACGGGGGGGGGGGGGGGGGGGGGGATGTTCCAGCAAAACAGGTATGAACATCTGGTACTGATAGATGTTTAATTCACAACTCAAAATAATGGTAATTAGTTGTGTTTTTATCAATTATTCGTGGATGACTGGTTGAATATTACATAAGCCGTGATTATTACATAAGCAGTTGTTACAGTCGTTTAACTGTTTTGTGTTATTACATAAGCAGTCAATTTCTTATTACGCAAGCGGTTGTATTACATAAGCTGTAGTTATTACATAAGCAGTTGTTACACACGTACATGTGTGTCAAATGCCTCTCTTAACTCGTGATCTGCATAGAAATGGGAAAACAGACGGGAACAGCTATATGTGTATCATAATAGGATAGATAATGGTCTCCCGAGATGGAAGCCTTCGGGTCATTGTGAACATGTCGCATCGTTACTTAACCATGGTGGGGTTGAGAACCCATCAAGGTACCGGTAGACAATAATCTATTTACAACATAGTATAAAGTGGCAGATTACAAAAAAGCGACTTTACACGACACAGTGTGATCTGCCAAAGTTTTAGTGCATAATGTGCATCATATTCGATACACCTTTTAAATACAAAGGCGGATGCCCGATCACAACATATGGTGTTTCTTTAATACTAGAATACACACGTCATGGCAAATGTGCAATGGGTCTTTCTAAAGGGCATACGCTGGTTTGTACATAGTTCTTAGTACTTAATACATAGTTTTATTGCATGCATCATTTTAGATGTACCTTTTGAATACAAAGACGTATGCTCGATCACAGCATATGGTGTTTCTGTAATACTGAAATACTCACATCATGGCATTGCGCAATATATCTTTCTAGGTAAAGGCCATGCGCTGGGTTATGCATAGTTTCGTAGTACTTGCATATAGAATGCCACAGAACTATGGACCGGTTGGCAGTTATTGATATCGTTACGAGCACGCGCTAGCGTAGGGGGGACATTCCGTTTTAGGCGCCTCGAACTGTCTGACACGTAATCAAACGCACCGGTGCGCGCGCCAGTCCAGAATCCTCCATCCTTCCATTCATCATTCCAATTACACCTGGGGTTTTTTTTCAAATAAAAATATTCGTCATTGATTTTCCATTGCGCAAGAACAGTAGCCTAACGCTTGAGCAGGGCCCATAGATTTATAGCATGGCTAGATGCTTATCAATAGCCTCAACCCCTGGGGCTCAATGGCGCAGTGGCCAGATTGCCGGCCTGAGTTCTGGTAGGCGTGGGGTCCAGAGTTCAATCCCATGCCGGAGGCTAGTAGGGGTTCGATTCCCCAATAAACGGGCAAATCACTGTCTCCCAATTAGCTTCATACTCATTTCATATCATCCTTCAAGCTCTCCTTTTGTATGTCTGAGCCTACTTAAAAACATGGGTGGCAAACCTTTAACAATAGCATAAACTAAATGGGGAAAATCTCCAGTCCTTTGAAACACCTGACAATGTTTTCGCCACTATACACTGTAAGGAGGATCAGTAAAGTTTCAACTGGTTTTGAGTTTCATTGATCTGAAAATGATTAACCTTTGTATAATTTGAAAATTACATTAATTAGTCATTACAAGGTGAACGTCTTCCCAAAAATATTTGCATTGATACATGATTACCAGCTTGAAATGTTAAGGTTCACCTCCAGCAGAGAACCTACACTATTCTTCAGTGAACCTCAACTTTGTAAGGTAAGGTTTACCCATTCCAGTGAATGTCATATACATACATTCACCATTTTGGGTAAATGTTTGATTAAGATTCGATATGTGCGTATACGGTGGCGCTCTCGGTAATGCCAAAATTCAACTTTTGCTGAAGTGAAGAGATTTGTGTTCGCTGCGCTGTGTTTCTTTTTTAACCTGGCATGACACAAGATAAAAACTATAAAAATGTCAAACTAGGAGTTTCCAACTAGGAGGGGTCCACATGCCATACAAGTACTTGTTCTCATTTCGTTTCACTGTTTGCTAAAGGCTCTAAATCTTGACATAGGGTTACGTATCCTAGGATAACCCTTTATGTTATAGCTAGATGGCACATTGATAATTATGTCACTGATAAATTGGTGAGAACTGAGAATGGAAGGTCACTACTACACTTCTGTTGTGGTTTTGCAGTAATATTTCCTCATTTAACCCTGTGCTTTTGTATAAGATAGACAGTATGCTGTCAGAAATATCAGAGTGCAAAATCAGAGAAATGGTATGTCAACTTTGATAAAGAATGAGTTTAGTGATTGGACGTTTTAACATGTTTAGCGTCCGCAGTCTATTCATAGGATGTAGCACGACAATCAAGAGAGAAAAGTATCGCTCAATCACTGTCGTCCAGGTTTATTTCTAGGTGAGGTGTTAGGTGCACTTTTTAGATATGTCCAACATGTCCGAAGTCCTTTCCCACACACGTCTTTTTTCTTTATAGTTACATTTTCTTTTTCTTTTTCATTTCCATTTTTGTATTTTCAATATCCTATAATTTATTTTCATGACGCTTTAAAATTTCAATAATTTTTGCAATTATCATTTTATTTTCCCCAAAACTATTTGCTTTGTATCGATTCGTATTGCAACTGTTTAATATATTATAGTCCATTCAAATTTCCATGCAATGTGTTTTTGTATAAATGAAGAAAGGGGTATGGGGAGGACCTCCCACTATAAGAACACACTATTTTGCCCTTTCACAACTGAACATGCAGTAGTTACAACCATTATAGCTAGCCTCGCTTCTTTCACTGGATTTAAGTATGACCTCGCATAAAGTAACTAGTAAAGCATTATAGAGTCGATAAAACTACTGTGATTACCATTATTTAAAGAATTATATAAAGGTTTTTGGAGAGTACTATTAAACATTGTAACATTTGTAAATTCTCAGAAACATTACATATGATTGAATGAAGTGTACCATAATAATGAACCAGCCTTTAAGGTACACTTTACTCCAAATGGAAAGACTGTATTTCTTAATATCATCTCTGTAAAAATGATATAGACTAAGCAATGTCCTGTTTTGCCATTAAACATTAGGAAAAGAGCAATTTTAGTATTAATGAGTTTTTCTATACATTTTCACATTGATATACTTGATATACAGTATTAGTATTATGACAACATTTCAAACTGATGTTGATGGGTTGATTATCACCAGCTAACCACATGCTAAGTGGAACAATTACAATGAGAAAATGATTGACACGTTATACAAAATATTTTGTTCCTATGATTACCTGTGGAAACACTCGTAGCTCATCAACAGATTATTTATATTCATGAAAGTCTGCCATATTTCGTGTTTTTTAATTCAAAGTCATGTTTTCAGAGGAACATTTTGCCTTTCATGTTTTTTCGATTTCAAATTCTTATGTTTTTCAATTTATACAAACTGGTAATGAGGAACACTATTTCCATCTTCATCAGTGCTTATCCTTGAAAAAGAAATGGAAAAGGTTCAGAAATGAAATGCTTTGTTGTACTTGTCGCCAAATTAATGATAAAAGTTCCCATTTGTTGCTTTTAGTGTATATGATTATAACGTTGTCATTTGGTTGATTTTAAAACAGCTTATAATGATAATTCTTTTGAATTAGATTTTCCTCCACCCCGCTCTTTTTCCAGTTCCGCTTCTGCAACATATATAATACCTAAAGAAGGTCTTTTGATGACTCATTAAGCACTCATTAAGCATCACAAAAGTACCCTATCATCAGAGGATAAGATTTTGGGGTAGAAATCTGAACGAATATCACATTTTTACATTTTGTTTTGCTATTTTCAAAATTTCATAGCCATTTCTTTCGGATTTTAGCAAAAAACGAAAAAATAGTGTATTCTCCAACTTTCAGACGCAATAACTTTTGAATAAAGTCAAAATCAGAGAAATGTTTTCTCTAAATACTCTAAGCAATAACTATGCCAGATTTTAAGCAAGTCTGTTAACAATTGGTACCCAAATGCATGTTTGAACCGACGCTCCTTTGGGGAAATTCGATTTAGAGCGACCATATAACTCTCCTGCTCATTTACAAGGCGTTGGAAATTTTGTAATAGTTTATCTCTTACTCAGTGATGGTCATCCACAAAATGTCCTTATAGTCAGACATTAACCCCATAAGTCAACTTTAAGGATGACACCAGGATCACTATTGTTTTGTTCGGCAGTGTAATTACTTGTTAACCCATAGGGGAAATGGTTGTCTTTCAGTGTCTTTACTAATTAATGGATTTCATAAATACGATGACAGGGGTAACTTAACACGGCAGAGGTGTTAATGAAAATATATGAGTACGTGACTCTTTGCACGTACTTTCAAAACTTATTACTAATATATATATATATATATATATATATATATATATATTATATATATATATATATATATATATATTATATATATATATATTATATATATATATATATATATATATATTCTTAAATATACATATTCACAATTTAATAATAATATAATAATAATATATGAATGCGAGAAAAAAAGGTAAAAATTGAGTTCCTTTATTTTTTTAAAGTAACGTAACCTGCTTTAACCACCTTGCAATGATAATGATAGCATAGAAATGAATGGGACATTAAATGTATATACATGTAGCATGTAGTTCCTACACGGTTCATAAATTCCTGCCGTTTTTGTCTTGCATCTTCTCATGAAGAGATGCACATGCAGCACTTCTCATTGAGCATCTTCTTATATTCTTCTCCTTTGTTAAAGGTCAGCTATCATTGCCCTACCTAAAGCGGTGATATTGCAGGTGAATATCAACAGGAAAAGCACTTTTTTCTCATTTCCCGGGCCGAGGAAAGAGAGATCATGTTTCACCAGACAACAATTTCTCGGACAATTTCCTGTAAATGTGAATTGAGTGATAGGACTGGAGGCACCACCTCTATAACACATAGCACAGATATGAAGAGACACTTTTCTTTACTCGAAATAATAGACGTTTCTCCATATGGTGGTACACACGCACACGCACACATACACACACATACATACATACATACATACATACATACATACATATATATATATATATATATATATATATATATATATATATATATATATATATATATATATATATATATATATATATATATATATACCAGTATATATATATATATATATATATATATATATATATATATATATATATATATATATATATATATATATACATATATATATATATTATATATATATATATATATATATATATATATATATATATATATATATATATATATATATATATATATATATATATATATACCTATATATATATATATATATATATATATATATATATATACTATATATATATAGATATAGTAGATATATATATATATATATAATATATATATATATAATATATATATATATATATATATATATATATATATATATATATATATATATATATATATATATATATATATATATATATTATATTTAATATATATATATATATATATATATATATATATATATATATATATATATATATAGAGATATATTTATATATATATATAGTATATATAGATAGATATATTATGATATATATATATGAGAGAGAGAGAGTGAGAGAGAGAGATAGAGAGAGAGAGAGAGAGAGAGAGAGAGAGAGAGAGAGAGAGAGAGAGAGAGAGATAATATGTTATGTAATTCTTGCACCAGTCGACCGGACGGTAGCTAGTGCCTGGTTATAGAAGCATAAGTGAGATACTATGTCAAAAGATAATAGGCCAAGCACATCAATTACCCACGTAATGCGTGAATCAATTGTGTTCCGTCTTTATCCAGTTTGGTAATATGGGAAGTATGACTTAGCGAAAGAATTCTAAGTGCTATGAAGTACAGCATGTGAAGAGCTTGTCTTAAATCAACCCAGGTAAGATCGAGGCCTTGCGCAGAGGTGATATACGAAGTGCAATCGGGAGCGCAATGCGCTAGGTCGTTGTGCCAATGAGGGGCGCCCTGGGATGGATTGAAGGGCTTAAGTACTACACTTGTGAACTAATCACTTACACAGTAGTTTATCAGGATTTATATTTTCATACGTCTCTGTCATCGGCGCTCCCACTTCCTTCCTGACTGCAGAGGAAATGATCTGCGTTCGTGAGCGGTGCAGCATGGAAGGTGATTGTGTTTGTTAATATCAGGACTGACGGTTATTGATGATCAGCGTCACCTTCGCTTTTCTTACCTTCATTTTCAGATAGAGTATGATGTGAGTGGGTGCACCATGAAGCGTCTCTACTATACATTTAGGCGTAATGTATATTATATGCAGTTTACACCAAAGCCCAGTTAAAAGCTGCAATCGTCCTGGGTCTCAAGATATACATGAATTATATTGTGGCCGTTTCTTTATTTAGGTGTTTAGTTCCTTTGCGCACCTCAGGGTATATTGAGAGGTAAAAGGGAACGCAATGCCAAAAAGCAAAAAAGTCCCTGCCCCCTCTACATTAGGTTCCTAGGAGTCCGTCAATGGTATAGGGTTCATTATAATGTAGCTCATAATAACACTTGGTCGAATTATTGTTTAGACTGTCCTAACTTCTTGTTGACCAGTACATGTCGTTAAGTTCAACAATGGTATTTCGCCATGTCCAGTTTCAGTTTAACAATCAACAATGGAGCTAACATGTATAGAAAAAAGAAACACAGTACCCCTTTTATTTCTATTTCTTAGGTTTTCATGAAATAGAATCATTGTCACTATCTTTTCATCTCCATTTTGATTTCTTGCAATTTCGCAAGTACTAGACCACACTTTGTACTGTTATCTCGACCCTTGCAGTATCATATGATAGGCGATACAACATCATTGATAATAGAGTGTTGATGCAGCACATTCACTACACAAGCGAACTTACTGTCCGACTACGATGGAGCAGGTGTGAAAAAGAAAAAACACGGTCTATTTATTCTCCCCAAAACGGTCATGTAAAATGTGTTTTTTTTTTAAAATTCATTTTCTCTTTCACACCTGATCCACCGTATCCGACTACTGCGCGTTTTAGCGCAAGCTGGTCATGTCAACTTTCACGGTCTATAATCATTTCAATGTCAATTTGGCAAAAACCGCTGATGAACCTGGAAGCGTGCGAGAGCGGAAGTAGTAGATCTGTTGTTCGGGGAACGATCAAGAGAGCGGTTCGTGTGAGGCGCTGCTGTAATGTAGTGATGGATCGCCAGGGGAATTAGCCTTAGTAATCAACGTGCTCTTCATATAATATGCGCCGTAGGAAAGCTGCTCGCTCATTTTTCACTTCTTTGTGATGGATGGGGAAAAAGGTCAAATTTCACTCCCCTCTCATCCTTTACTCAGAGAGAGAGAGAGAGAGAGAGAGAGAGAGAGAGAGAGAGAGAGAGAGAGAGAGAGAGAGAGAGAGAGAGAGAGAGTGAGAGAGAGAGAGAGAGAGAGAGAGAGAGAGAGAGAGAGAGAGAGAGAGAGAGAGAGAGAGAGAGAGAGAGATCTTGTAGGCCAGGTACAAGGACGGACATTTATATATTACATAATACTTCCTGGAGTGCACTTATAGTCCAGTAGTATAACCCTGCCACAATATGATTATATACAATCATGAATATATACAATTTCCTATGTTGCACTCTGAAACCAATCACATGTTTTATCTTTAAGAGCAATTAAGTTGTCATTTCAAACCATTATTGTGGCATTGCACTCGTATGATTGAAAACGACATCGATCGTATTTGCGGAATGGCAGTTTGAAATAGGTACAGTGCCGACATTTAATTCCTGCACTAAATGCTTGGGCATACTACATGACCGCAACGCCCCAATTGCCACCCCAGTTTCCTGGTAATGGATGCATGAATGACCTCACAACTGAAC
>OZ012684.1:49151829-49176829 GCA_963942565.1 Maea johnstoni | reverse complement strand
ATTGTAGAGATCTAGATCTAGATTTTTCAAAAGAATTGTAGCCATAGAAAACACGATATCACTGTAAGAGTTATGAGTTACACGCCAGATAAAACCAAAAGAATTGTAAAAAATAATCTCTCGTTTTACGTTAGGTTTAAATGAGAATGATTCCATGTGATCGATGGCAAAGAACCCAAATGAGTAAACATACAAGACCAAAGGTCCTTTTACTTGATGCCAGTTTCTCTAGCAGAGCTGCGAAATGCTCTTAACACATTAAACCTTATGCTGCTAGTGGCTAATTTGGCCAATACAAAATGATAAATAAACATGAAAATGATTGAAACCCTGGCATATGGATACTCATCTGAAATAACTCAGTGATAGCTATCCAATGAATACTAACACGACAAGATTTAAATGGTTTTCATTTTTTTCGCTTTATTGCTCTTCGGACGGAAGTAGCCGCATCATTGGAAGCTTCAAGAAGCAGACAAAGCAGTGGCAGTGATAAGCTATCTGCAGGGATCCCTATCCTTCTGGGGATAGCGCCGGGAGCCATTATTTTTCCGGGTTTATTCATCTTATCTTGCCAAGGGAACTCAGATTCATTTACAAAGAGGAAAGTACAAAGGCCCTTTCGAAAGGTCCTAAGCACCATAGATAGTTCTTGACTTCCCAGGGCTCTGCACGTAAGAACCGTCGGTAACAGCAGCAGCCGTCAACAGCATGGCTTAAACAGGTAGAATATGATATGTAGTGATGTCGTAAATAACTTAATTTTGGAAGGCAGTTGATCTTTAAAATAGAGTAGTCAAAAAGCTGAAGTCAGGTTTGATATTGAAATCATGCATTTACATTATGTATGGGAAAATTATTTGGATGTTTTCGCATCCGATATACTCCCAGCTCATGTCGCAATAGGGGAACAGGGGTCACGTGCTTCCGTGTTGTCCCGCCGTGTCGGACTCGGAGTCAGTGCAAATGTAATAACTATAGTTGCAGGATGTATGATAATCATGATGTATATTCAAATTAGAACTGGCGAGGGGTAATTCACCCTGGTGCGATGCTTTGCATCATTGTGATATAACATAAACTTTTAAAAGCCTCAAAAAGCCCAGCAAACGAACATTCAAATTGATTATTCTCTTAGTAATTATATGCATACTCCCCCTTTTCATTAGTTTTTAATGAAACTTATTCACACAATGGTCAACATCATGCAGAGCTGGGGCCGTTAAATCGAAAGTTATGTCTGTTACGTGTCCTTGGAATAAAAAACAACCGCTTTGTATCCAATTTCCTATTTGACTGAACGTTTTGGACCTTTACTCAGAGAGACCTCTGCTATTCCACACCGCCTATTAGATCCTATCCGAAAGAGAAAACGTGCCTTGCTGACAGGAGTCAAAGGCTAGCCAATCTTCATCAAGCCATCCAACAGCAACCAGTCAAAATAATTGCACTCCACGGTGACTCGGCGCAATGCGTACAATATAGATGCGGGATTTAATTGCAATATTGTTATAACCAATAGACCCTCTCTCACCCGAACCAATCATTCTCCGAGGGTTCGTAAACAGAATAATTGAATCACTCAACGATCATCCAATAATCGATAGGCGTTTAGACACCAACATTTGTTTCCAAGTCAACCACAGTCCTGGTTGTTATGTAGATTAGGACAGGAATCCAATCTTAGGCCTTACGGCTGAGGCGTTATGCTATAAATGGCTGTCAAAGCTAATCGATGAAACTAGACATTCACCCTAAAGAGTTGATGCCCTTATATGGAACATATGGGCGCAACAAGCGAAGCAAGTTGTCGACAAGATGCAATGGGTGACAGCTTCATGCGAATGGTTATATACAGAAAGTGCCTTTCTTACAAACATCCCTTATTTCACAAATACGATGAATCTTTCCATAACACAATTCTTCTTTGACCAAAGCAATAACTGCCTATACTCATTTAATGATGCAGGTATGCTATGCGTGATTACCGTGCCATGTTTGTATGTAGTTAGATATGTGGTGATGTATATACATGTATGTATGTATCTTTGTATGTATGTATGTATTTGTGTATGTAATTGTCTATCTATGTAATAGTTGTGTATGTATGTATGTATGTATGTATGTATGTATGTATGTATGTATGTATGTATGTATGTATGTATGTATGTATGTATGTATGTATGTATGTACATGTATCTGTATGTTTGTATGTGTGTGGACAAGTAGGGGGTTGTTTTTATCTAGTATATCCTCTCACCATTCAAGTTACAAAAGCTTACTATGCAGTTGAGTTGGCCTGGTGGCTACACACATATGGCAAGGCACTATCAGTGATTACTTTGTGACACGGATCGCCCGGAAAGATAACATAGATAAAGGGAATGACCATATTCCCATGGTGCTAAGTTTCTAGCTACTTCTGATGTGACCAAAACAGGTGAAGGAGCAAAAATATTTTCGCAAGTGCGATGTTTTCAAAGGGAAAATGGAGCTTCCTATATACTGATATTGAGGCAGCCCATGATTTCTATGATACACTCATGAGAGGAACCACCAGCAAAAGTATACTGTAAGAAGTTTGATTGATATCCCCTCCCACACACTCTCTGTGCATTTTATAAACCATAAAAACTTGTTCATTTCCAGATTTCAGTTTACATAAGTTTATGTTTTTTTTTCTTTGAACGCCAGCGGCACTTTTCCTATACAGTAGTATGCACCTATAGCCCAAAATACACGGGCACATAAACATATCACTATTCAGAAAGCTAGAACGACTAATCCGACTTTACAGCTTTTGCCTCCAGAATCCCAACAGCAATTATGAAAGAACAGCAGAAGCCACTCCGCGTTGTAATGAAAGTAAGATATCGCCCCCAGGAATCAATAGTGCCTGTTAAGCTCCTTATGTCGGGAACGTGGTCGGAAAACTAATACTTATCGCCACCTACCTCATCTTAATGGATGATAGGCAGGCATTGTAAACCCCCGCTGGCTTTATCACAACAACCTGATAAAAATAGAAAATACAACCCGCTGGTTGTTATCCATAGAAACAGCAACAGGTATCCTTAACCATTAATATGTTGATTGGAAATACCGTGTATAATAACCTGGAATAACTTGGAAATGAGGTTAATTTGTTCTCATTAACATTTCTTTTTCATCTTCAAATATTCATAGGAAGTGATCTGTGAATTTGGACGTTGTCTCCGCCTTTTTCTTGTTCTACGGTTTCTGTGCCATTTGCTACTAACTAGTCATGATATAACACGAGGGGAAACTTGTGGAAATGTGACAACATTCTACATTGCATTCGAGTAATTGTAGTTCATGCATACTTGGTTAGTACTGGCATTGAACGAGGGCTACAATATACAGTTAGGCTGTATTGCTGGCTGGTAAACTTTAAAGCTTTATTGCCCATTTGAATGTTTGACATAATCTTCATCTAGAACGTTTTTCATGGGGGCGTTCCTTAAAGCGAAGCGGTCTTACGCTTTGCTCTTTTATAGCCTGTCGAGAAAAGAGTTTAGACAGAGATGTGAGATATGGTGCTCGATTCATCCGACTTGTCAAAGAAAAGCTAAATACCAATCCGATATAGATACTTTGATACGCACCTGTCGCATACAGTGAATGAAACACAAAGAAGATAGATCAGTTATCACGTAGACGTCACACGTAACAATGCTGATCAGAAAATGAGAGTGTTCCATAATAACACCCCATTGTCATTAATGCTTGTTATAATCCTGCTGGCACGTACATGTATGTCAAATGCCTCTCATAACTCGTGATCTGCATAGAAATGGGAAAACAGACGGGGAAAGCTATATGTGTATCATAATAGGATAGATAATGGTCTCCCGAGATGGAAGCCTTTGGGTCATTGTGGACATGTCGTATCGTTACTTAACCATGGTGGGGTTGAGAACCCATCAAGGTACCGGTAGACAATAATCTATTTACAACATAGTATAAATTGGCAGATTACAAAAAAGCGACTTTACATGACACAGTGTTATCTGCCAAAGTTTTAGTACATAATGTGCATCATATTAGATAAACCTTTTAAATACAAAGGCGGATGCCCGATCACAACATATGGTGTTTTTTGATACTGAAATACACAAGTCATGGCAAATGTGCAATGGGTCTTTCTAAAGGGCATACGCTGGTTTGTACATAGTTCTTAGTACTTAATACATAGTTTTATTGCATAATGTACATCATTTTAGATGTACCTTTTGAATACAAAGACGTATGCTCGATCACAGCATATGGTGTTTCTGTAAATTACTAAAATACTCACATCATGGCATTGCGCAATATAGCTTTCTAGGTAAAGGCCATGCGCTAGGTTATGCATAGTTTCGTAGTACTTGCATATAGAATGCCACAGAACTATGGACCGGTTGGCAGTTATTGATATCGTTACGAGCACACGCTAGCGTAGGGGGGACATTCCGTTTTAGGCCCCTCGAACTGTCTGACACGTAATCAAACTCGCCGGTGCTCGCGCCAGTCCAGAATCCTCCATCCTTCCATTCATCATTCCAATTACACCTAGGTTTTTTTTTCAAATAGAAATATTCGTCATTGATTTTCCATTGCGCAAGAACAGAAGCCTAACGCATGAGCAGGGCCCATGGATTTATAGCATGGCTAGATGCTTATCAATAGCCTCACACCCTGGGGCTCAATGGCGCAGTGACCAGATTGCCGGCCTGAGTTCTGGGAGGCATGGGGTCCAGAGTTCAATCTCATGCCGGAGGCTAGTAAGGGTTCGATTCCCCAATAAACGGGCAAATCACTGTCTCCCAATTAGCTTCATACTCATTTCATATCATCCTTCAAGCTCTCCTTCTGCATGTCTGAGCCTACCTACATGGGTGGCTAACCTTTAACAATAGCCTAAACGAATCAATGTGGAAAATCTCCAGTCCTTTGAAACACCTGACAATGTTTTCGCCACTATACACTGTAGGGAGGATCAGTAAAGTTTCAACTGGTTTTGAGTTTCATTGATCTGAAAATGATTAACCTTTGTATAATTTGAAAATTACATTAATTAGTTACTACAAGGTGAACGTCTTCACAAAAATGTTTGCATTGATAAATGATTACCAGCTTGAAATGTTAAGGTTCACCAGCAGAGAACCTACACTATTCTTTAGTGAACCTCAACTTTGTAAGGTATGAATGAATGAATGAATGATTGCTTAAAGGCACATCGGCACACAAAGGCCATTTAGTGCCATAAAATTTGTGTAAAACAATGGTCCTTTGTTATCGTTGAAAACAATAACAAAGCAATAAATAACTTTGTAAGGTAAGGTTTACCCATTCCAGTGAATGGCATATACATACATTCACCTTTTTGGGTAAATGTTTGATTAAGATTCGATATGTGCGTATACGGTGGCGCTCTCGGTAATGCCAAAATTCACCTTTTGCTGAAGCGAAGAGAATTTCGTTTGCTGCGCTGTGTTTCTTTTTTAACCTGGCATGACACAAGCTAAAAACTATAAAAATGTCAAACTAGGAGTTTCCAACTAGGAGGGGTCCACATGTCATACAAGTACTTGTTCTCATTTCGTTTCACTGTTTGCTAAAGGCTCTAAATCTTGACATAGGGTTACGTATCTTAGGATAACCCTTTATGTTATAGCTAGATGGCACATTATACAAATATGACATCCCTGTGGGTTTGCCAACATGATTGTCTACCCCGAGTGAGCATTGTCACCGGAGGGCGTAGCCCGAGGGTGACAATGCTCACGAGGCGTAGACTATCATGTTGGCAAACCCACAGGGATGTCATATTTGTTTTATTATACCGAACAAGCCCCCTCACCCCCGGCCATCGAAAGTACATGACAAGTTGGGCAGTGCAATATCGAAGCAGCAGGTTTACCGTGCAAACCATGATGGGATGTCCTATTTGTTTTATCGTATCGAACCACGTATGATCTCAACTGGGTTGAGATTTTTTCCTTTTTTCTCTAAATTAAGACACTCGTTATTTTCTTTATCGTTGTTCTCAACACTAACATAATTCCATTGTTGAAGGTGGCATTCTGCTCAGGCCTTGTCACATTTCGCCACGCGTGGGGATCTTGAAAGAATCACGTCTAGTACAGTAGCCAGCCACCCATTTTTGGGATTCAGGTTAACCCGAGAGCTAGAAAATTTCCGTTGGTATCATGTTTTAGGCCCACACCTGGGGCATACCGCCAGGGTGGATGTAGACTTCAGAAGTGGTGCACATCTTTTTTATGGGGTCATGTCTCAGACACCCCAATATATGTAAAAAGGCCCCAAAATGGTCAAAATGATAGGTATAGGGGTAGGAAAGGCACCCTAAAACACTCATAACTCAGCTTAAACCAAACATAGGGATGAGTGTTTGGTATCAAAATGTTGGTATGACAGAGAGGTATCTTTTGAAATAGTAAACACATAACTAACTCAATCCCATGATGTAATAAAGGTCATTCAAGGTCAAAATGGCTGCCAAATCAAGAATCTGGGATTTTCCCATATTCTATAGTTTCCGTTTATAAACTTCTCAGTTTTTTTGAAGGTATGTATTTCTTTTTTGTAGCCACTTTTTCTAAAAGAATGTCTTTTAATGGAATTGTTGAACATTTTAGAAAGTTCATTGACTAGAGTTTTAAGTCCAATTTTGAGCTGTTAGGTACAAAGTAGGGTACCAAGCCCACCTGGAGACCCCAAAAAGTGCCTAATATGGTAAAAATTTGAAAACTAAAATGATTGTATCTTAAGTTCTATACGTAGGAAGGGAGCAGATGATGCACCAAAACATCAGGTTTAATTTTCTCCTCAATCTGGAAGAAAATGGAAAAATAATATTGAAATTAAGGGGTTGTTGAAGGTCAAATAAAGGTCAAAATATCATTTTTTCCCTAAAAAATTCAAATTTTGATCAAGAGATTTTGATGAAGTACTTGTGTTTTGTCATTATATAACTTCCAAACCAAGTTACCACAATAATTGACAGATAGATAATCTCAACTATGGTCCAACAAATCATTTTCTTCCATTTACCGGTGAAAATGAAGTAGTTTTAAGTCAATATGGAGGCGTGGAATGTGGCATTTGGCTATTCAATGCTTATGATAAGTGTTTACGGACTGGTTATGAGAAAGTGCTAGTATGGGACCACTGTTTAGGTCATAAAAGTTGTGAGCACCAAACATATTAGGCATTGTTTGGTATCAAAATGCTTGTTGTAAGACAGTCTTTCCATTCCATGCAACCAGCCTAGGGTAGGGTCTATTGTTGTGATACTAGAGGTCATTCAAGGTCAAACTAACCCCAATTTCATGATTTAAGGCATTTTGTCTTTGAATTTTCCATTAAGCAGCTTATCAAATTCTCCTAGAATACATATTTTATCCTGGAAATATTTTTAGGTGAGAAATAATTTTTAAAAGGATTCTGAGACATTTCTAGGTCATTTCAAGAGAAAGTCTGGACCAATCTTGAATATTTAGGGACCAAAATAACAAAATGACTGATTACGGGTGCACTCAAATATTTAAGTGAGGCAGCAGAAAGTTGACATAACAGATCGAGTCATATCTTATGGTATGTCAGCTTTCATTTTCAATAGGGAGAATAAGCCTTTTAACTTGCGGCATTACTTGCCTATTGTGTTTGTCATGTAAGATTATGAAGGCTGTGTAAAATACCACTGGGATTTAAGGAAAAAATGAAGGTCAAATAAAGGTCAAAACGTTTTTTTTTCTCTTAAAGATTCAAATTTTGATGAAGAAATTTTGATGGAGTAGTTGTGTTTTGTTATTACATAATTTCCTAACCACATTACCACAATGATCGCCACACAAGATACCTTAATTATGTTTTACCAAAACATTTTTACCCTTTAGCTGTGAAAATGAAGTAGTTTTAAGGTAATATGCAGATGTGGAATGTACTATTGGACAATTCATGCCTAAATTAATTCTTTAAGGTTGAGCTGTGAGAAAGTGCTAGTATGGGACCACGGTTTAGGTCATGGAAAGTGTGATCACCAAACATTATAGGCATTGTTTGGTATCAAAATGCTTGTTGTAAGACAATCTTTCCATTTCACGCAACTAGCCTAGGAAGGGATATTCTGTTGTGATATTAGAGGTCATTCAAGGTCAAACAAACCACAATTTCATGATTTAAGGCATTTTGTCTTTGCATTTTCCATTTAGCCGCTTATTAAATTTTCCTGGAATGCATATTTTCTCCTGCAAATATTTCAGGTGAGAAATATCTTTAAAAAGAATTCTCAGACATTTTTGCAGTTACTTCAAGACAAAGTCTGGGTCAATCTTGAATATTTAGGGGTCAAAATGACAAAATGTCTGATTGTGCACCCAATAGTTAGTGAAGCTGCAGAAAGTTGCCATAATAGATTCATATCTTATGGTACATCCTTTCATTTTCACTGGGGGAAATTAGCTTTTTAACTTGCCTTTTGTGTTTTTCACAAACAAGTAAAGACTGTAAAATATTATGGAGATTTAAGGAAAAAATGTAGGTCAAACCAAGGTCAAAAGGTCAAATAGAGTATTCATGACTCTGGAGAAAATATCTGTAATACTGCAGTTGCATCTTGTTCAAATGCGTATTTTTATAACTTAAATAACATTTTCAGATAAGAACAAGTTGCTTTCTATCTATTTGGAGGTCAAAGACTGAGACTGCCAGGATTTTACCTAGAAGCAACTTCTGAATTGTTCTAAAAAAAACAAGACCAATATTGACTTTTAGTGTCATTCATGTTCAACATACCAAACTTTATACACAAGGTTTAATAGTATAAAAATCATGTTACATTTAAAGATTAAAGCCAGTATAAATTATAGATAGTGTAAAAGTTTAAGGTCAAACTAAGGTCAAAAAGAGTATTTGTGACTTTGAAGCAAATATCTCAATGTAGTAGTTACACTTTGGTAAAAAAAAAAAGCCAGGGTCTTAGTTCACCTGAAAGGAATATTTTCCAATCATGAAGTGGAGGAACTGAGGTAGTTTACAACTACATATTAACATTACCAGATGAAATAAGTTGCTTTTGATTGTATTTGGCTAAAATAACTAACTCCACATGCTGACCTTACATATGTCTGCACCAAACATTGAGTACATTGTAAGCCTTTAGGTGACAAATGTCTCTTTTTAAAGCTTTCGAAGTTGTTTGATGAAAGCTAGGCAGAAGATCAGGAATCAAATTAAAGAAATAAGCATCATGAATTTCATATAATAAACTAGGTATGTATCTGTCAGTGGTTCCATTCGTTAATTGGAAACCATAACTGTAATTTTGAATAGTTCGGCATTATCTAAAATGATTTTACCTAATTTTGGTGTATACATCTTTTATTATCCATAACATTAATTCCTAGCTCAGTACCAACCTCTCTGATTGTTAGATATCTAACCTTATTTGACCTCCAGCATGTGCGACCTAGAGTACATAAAATATGTGTACATACCTTAATCTATTTTGGAAAACAAGCCTATTTAGTTATTTACACACTCCACTATCTGACTTGGTCAATTTAGAAATCCCAATTTAGGATCCAATCCATTTTGTGCTGACAGTCATGCTATCTGTGACTATTGTATGTGCATTCATAAATAGTGGTAGCATTTTGGATTATTTCAATAAACAGCTAAATAAACTGATTAAAGAATTGTTTAAATAGCAATTCCTATAACCTCTGGGAGAGATTTGACTTATCTAAGACATTAATCATTGACAATATATGCACATCAAAGGAATTTGAAAAAACGCGGACATCTTCTGAAGTGAAAGATTCAAAAACCTATACCAGAGCTCATCTTGACCTTCAATGACCTCTAAACCACAACAGGGACTGTCACACAAGAAATTGTACATACAATTTAGAGATCATAAGGAGAAGCTAGCATTGTGTTAACAATTCTACCCCCAAAGTTCTGTTTCTATGCATCAAAGAAGCCTAAGATAATTATGGCTGAAGTTGGCTTTACTGCATGAGTTGTGGAAATTATCCTAGGTTTGAAATGAGCTAATTAATCTAGCTGACCTCTAAATTCACAAAAATACTAAAGTTTGTACTGGTCAATAGTATCAATAAGCTATCCTTGAACTGAATGACTTTCCAATTTTCTTTACAGAGATTGCTAATAAATTTCATTGACAAGTAAACTACAGTAGGAAGACTAAAAAAATCTACTTCAATTTCATAAATAATTGAATTATTCCCATGTTTGACCTTTGATTATGTTACTTCTGAATTTGAATCAGAAATTGCACTTAGGTAAAACCTAAGGTAGTCTCAGTCTTTGACCTCAAAATAGAAACAAAGCAACTTATTCTTATTATTGCATACTAACTATTTAATTAATTTCATGATTACCAATTATTCCTTTCAAGCGAATGAGCATTACTCGTTTGACCAAAATAAAACTGCAGTATACCAATCTTTGCTTCAAAGTCGAAAATGCTCTTTTTGACCTTTTGACCTTGGTTTGACATTCCATTTTCCCTTAAATCTCAATAATATTTAACGCTATCTTTAACCTTACATGGCAAACACAAATTGGAAAGTTAAAAGGCACATATGCCCAATTGAAAATGAAAGCTGACATACCATATGATAAAAATGTTGTGTCAACTTTCCGCTGCTAAATTGATATTTGGTGCAACCAAAATCAGGCATTTTGTTATTTTGATGCCTAAATATTCACAATTAGCACAGACTTTGTCTTGAAATAACCTTAAAAGGCATGAGTTTCTCTTTAAAAAGATATTTCTCACCTAAAAATAATATTTTTTAGGAAAAAATATCATTAAATATGTATTCTAGGAGCAATTGATGAGATACTAGACAGGTAATTCAAAGACAAAATGCCTTAAGTCATGAAATTGGGGGTAGTTTGACCTTGAATGACCTCTTATATCACAGCAAAATGCCCTACCCTAGGCTGGTTGCATGAAATGGAGAGATTGTCTTACAACAAGCATTTTGATACCAAACAATGCCTATAATGTTTGGTGCTCACAACTTTTATGACCTAAACAGTGGTCCCATATGTTACTAGCACTTTCTAACAACTCGATTTTAAACACTTAATTTAGGCATGAATTGCACATTCCACATCTGCATATTACCTTAAAACTAGTACTTCATATTCACAGGTAAAGGGTAAAAAATTGTTAGTAAAATATATTTAAGGTATCTTGTCTGTCAATTATTGTGGTAATGTGGTAAGAAAATTATGTAATGACAAAACAGAAGTACCTCATAAAAATTTCTCCATCAAAATTCGAACTTTTTAGAGAAAAAATGACGTTTTGACCTTTATTTGACCTTCATTTTTTCCTTAAATCTCAGTGATATTTTACACTGCCTTTATAATCTTACATGACAAACAAAATAAGCAAGTAATGCCGCAAGTTAAAAGACTTATTCTCCCCATTAAAAATGAAAGCTGACATACCATAAGATATGACTCGATCTGTAATGTCAACTTTCTGCTGCCTCACTTAAATATTTGAGTGCACCCGTAATCAGTCATTTTGTCACTTTGGACCCTAAATATTCCAGATTGGTCCAGACTTTCTCTTGAAATGACCTAGAAATGTCTCAGAATGCTTTTTGAAAATTATTACTCACCTAAAAATATTTCCAGGATAAAATATGTATTCTAGGAGAATTTGATAAGCTGTTTAATGGAAAATTCAAAGACAAAATGCCTTAAATCATGAAATTGGGGTTAGTTTGACCTTGAATGACCTCTAGTATAACAATAATAGACCCTGCCCTTGGCTGGTTGCATGGAATGGAAAGACTGTCTTACAACAAACATTTTGATACCAAACAATGCCTAATATGTTTGGTGCTCACAACTTTTATGACCTAAACAGTGGTCCCATACTAGCACTTTCTCATAACCCGTCCGTAAACACTTATCATAAGCATTGAATAGCCGAATGCCACATTCCACACCTCCATATTGACTTAAAACTACTTCATTTTCACCGGTAAATGGTAGAAAATGATTTGTTGGACCATAGTTGAGATTATTTATCTGTCAATTATTGTGGTAACTTGGTTCGGAAGTTATATAATGACAAAACACAAGTACTTCATCAAATCTCTTGATCAAAATTTGAATTTTTTAGGGAAAAAATGATATTTTGACCTTTATTTGACCTTCAACAACCCCTTAATTTCAATATTATTTTTCCATTTTATTCCAGATTGAGGAGAAAATTAAACCTGATGTTTTGGTGCATCATCTGCTCCCTTCCTACTTATAAAACTTAAGATACAATGATTTTAGTTTTCAAATTTTTACCATATTAGGCACTTTTTGGGGTCTCCAGGTGGGCTTGGTACCCTACTTTGTACCTAACAGCTCAAAATTGGACTTAAAACTCTAGTCAATGAACTTTCTAAAATGTTCAACAATTCCATTAAAAGACATTCCTTTAGAAAAAGTGGCTACAAAAAAGAAATACATACCTTCAAAAAAACTGAGAAGTTTATAAACGGAAACTATAGAATATGGGAAAATCCCAGATTCTTGATTTGGCAGCCATTTTGACCTTGAATGACCTTTATTACATCATGGGATTGAGTTAGTTATGTGTTTACTATTTCAAAAGATACTTCTCTGTCATACCAACATTTTGATACCAAACACTCATCCCTATGTTTGGTTTAAGCTGAGTTATGAGTGTTTTAGGGTGCCTTTCCTACCCCTATACCTATCATTTTGACCATTTTGGGGCCTTTTTACATATATTGGGGTGTCTAAGACATGACCCCATAAAAAAGATGTGCACCACTTCTGAAGTCTACATCCACCCTGGAGGTATGCCCCAAGTGTGGGCCTAAAACATGATACCGACGGAAATATTCTAGCTCTCGGGTTAACCTAACTTCTAAAATAGAGCCCTTTTCATGATCTGGCTACTGGACTAGTCCTCAACAATATAGGGAATCATGAAACGGCACCTTGACAACGGGTGCTAATGTGTCGTCTCCTTGACAGCGGGTGCTAATACGTTGAATGGTGACCGCTGTCAAGCAGGGGCGGATCCAGCCTGAAAAATTGAGCTATGCACCTTTGAAGAATTTGGGAAAATAAGGGGGCCCGGAAGTCCTTTACGGCCGGGGGTTCGGGGGCCGCTTAAGGCCCCGGGGAAATTTTTTATATGAAGGTGCTCTGAGATGCATTCTCCTGCATTTTCAAAGCAGTTAATGGAACATTATTTTCACTGTAAATATATCTAAACTTTGTTTGAGACTTTCTATATTTCACGAATTTAGTAGGTAACCTTGTTCTCACTTCTCCTCATGTTGGTATTTTACATAACTTTATCATTTGTTATCACAGTGCATGTGATTTTTGTCTTCTATAAATATCACAATTTAAAGCAAATCTGGTAAATTAGATACTCTAAATGCATGTTAATATGAAGCGATTGTGACTTGAAGAAATTCCTTAATGAAGAAAGACCAACAACCTCCCCTGATTGTATCTTAGATAAATAAAAACAAGGGAATATGAAACGAGCCGGTCAACCTGAATAGGCTAGCCTTAGAGAATAGCCAAAAAGTCGTGCTCTGTGCATGTTGGCGCTCAGGTTTCTATTCGATGCAAATGATGCGAGGGCCCTTATTGGACCCTCGTGATCTCACGCTGATGCAGATCAGAGACCGCTGGCATGTCCAGCCCTTCACTGCAGCGCATATAGTAATTCGTCTCTGTGGGAGCCGTTTTTACAGCAAATATTTTACTTTTCCCAGTGATAGCCTAAACATTCATAGTTGATTATGAGGAAAAGTGCATCGTCTTTAATTGATATAAAAATCTCAAATGACCCTATGTTCACTAAGTAACCCAATGAGCATACGATGATAGAAAAGTGATATATTTAATTTATTTCTTACAATAAATGTTATAGAAAAGTTCTGAGACTCAAGTTTCTTTATGTAACGCTCATCAAAATCTCATCAAAAGGGTCTATATGTTCGTTGTCCTACAGGGGCTTGATCATAAAGAAAATGTGTCAATTTCTGGTCTAAACACAACGTTTCGGAAAAGATACACATTTCCTAAAAAATCACAATTGTTCAAACCGATTTAACCATTCATAGTTGACAAAACAAGAATTATTAGACGATATTTAGTCACTGGTGAAGATTGCTGTTGAGACTAGATTGGCATTGTCTCTGGTGCACCCTTAATCGGGATGCATCACTGAGTCGGAAGTGCAATTGATGATGGGAGAGGATGCCGCACCCTCCCCATCCTGCCGCACCTGGCGTGATGGCGATTAGCCAGACTCTCCTGAGAATACTCGCTAGCCTGGTCGTCCGGAGCCTTAGATTATACACATGTACGGTCATTTACTTCCTGCCCTACAGAGACAAGACGTCGTTGCGTAAAAATCTAACCTCCCAGAGTAGGATCGCCACCACTGCTTCCCAAAAAATTCAGGAAATGGTTAGCGTGGACTTTAGAAATTGACCGATGCACTTTAATATGAATCGATGCACTTCCAAGATTGATCGATGCACATGCATCGATGCAAACTGGTGTGGATCCGCGCCTGGTCAAGGAACCTACAGAGACACAGGTTGCTAACAGTCTCGACACATGGCTCTCATCCAATAAGATAAGAGTATCCTCACGTGAGGTATAATAATGATAATTATGTCACTGATAAATTGGTGAGAACTGAGAGTGGAAGGTCACTACGACACTTCTGTTGTGGTTTTGCAGTCATATTTTCCTCATTTAACCCTGTGCTTTTGTACAAGATAGGCAGTATGCTGTCAGAAATATCAGGGTGCAAAATCAGAGAAGTGGGTATGTCAACTTTAATAGACAACGAGTTTAGTGATTGGATGTTTTAACAAGTTAAGCGTCCGCAGTCTATTCATAGGATGTAGCACGACAATCAAGAGAGAAAAGTAGTGCTCAATCACTGTCGTCCAGGTTTATTTCTAGGTGAGGTGTTAGGTGCACTTTTTAAATATGTCCAACATGTCTGAAGTCCTTTCCCACACACGTCTTTTTTCTTTATAGTTACATTTTCCTTTTCTTTTTCATTTCCATTTTTGTATTTTCAATATCCTATAATTTATTTTCATGATGCTTTAAAATTTCAATCATTTTTGCAATTATCATTTTATTTTCCCCCGAACTATTTTCTTTGTATCGATTCGTATTGCAACTGTTTAATATATTATAGTCCATTATAATTTCCATGCAATGTGTTTTTGTATAAATGAAGAAACGGGTATGGGGAGGACCTCCCACTATAAAAACACACTATTTTGCCCTTACACAACTGAACATGCAGTAGTTACAATCATTATAGCTAGCCTCGCTTCTTTCAATGGATTTAAGTATGACCTCGCATACAGTAACTAGTAAAGCATTATAGAGTCGATAAAACTACGGTGATTACCATTTTTTAAAGAATTATAAAGATTTTTGGAGAGTACTATTAAACTTGCAACATTTGTAAATTTTCAGAAACATTACATATGATTGAATGAAGTGTACCGTAATAATGAATCAGCCTTTAAGGTACACTTTACTCCAAATGGAAAGACTATATTTCTTAATATCATCTCTGTAAAAATGATATAAACTAAGCAATGTTCTGTTTTGCCATTAAACATTAGGAAAAGAGCAATTTTAGTATTAATGAGTTTTTTCTATACATTTTCACTTTGATATATTAGTATTATGACAACATTTCTTACTGATGCTGATGGGTTGATTATCACTAGTTTACCACATGCTAAGTGGAACAATTAATATGAGAGAATGATTGACACGTTATACAAAATATTTTGTTCCTATGATTAATACCTATGGAAACACTCGTAGCTCATCAACAGATTATTTATATTCATGAAAGTCTGCCATATTTCGTGTTTTTAAATTCAAAGTCTTATGTTTTTAAAGGAACATTTTGCTTTTCATGTTTTTTCGATTTCAAATTTTAATGTTTTCAATTTATACAGTGCCTATCCTCGACAAAGAAATGGAAAAAATTCAGAAATGAAATGCTTTGTCGTAGTTGTCGCCAAATTAATGATAAAAGTTCCCATTTGTTGTTTCTAGTGTATATGATTATAAAGTTGTCATTTGGTTGATTTTAAAACAGCTTATAATGATAATTCTTTTGAATTAGTTTTTCCTCTACCCCGCTCTTTTTCCAGTTCCGCTTCTGCAACATATATAATACCTAAAAAAGGTATGTTGATGAGTAACTCATTAAGCATCACAAAAGTACCCTATCATCAGAGGGTATGGTTTTAAGGTAGAAATCTGAACGAATATCACATTTTCACATTTTTGACTACTTTCAAAATTTCATAGCCATTTCTTTCAGATTTTAGCAAAAAAAAGAGAAAATAGCGTATTCTCCAACTTTCAGACGCAATAACTTTTGAATAAAGTCAAAACCAGAATATCCTCCAAATACCCCAAGCATGTTAACATCTAAAAACCCAAATGCATGTTTGAACCAACCCTCCTTTGGTGAAATTCGATTTAGAGAAAATGAGCAAGAAACTCTCCTGCTCATTTACAAGGCGTTGGCACCTTTGTAATAGTTTATCTCTTACTCAGTGATGGTCATCCACAAAATGTCCTTATAGTCAGACATTAACCCCGTAAGTCAACTTAAGGATGACACCAGGATCACTATTGTTTTGTTCGGCAGTGTAATTACTTGTTAACCAATAGGGGAAATGGTTGTCTTTCAGTGTCTTTATTAATTAATGGATTTCATAAATACCATGACAGGTGTAACTTAACACGGCAGAGGTGTTAATGAAAGCATATGAGTACGTGACTCTTTGCACGTACTTTCAAAACTTAATACTAATATATATATACATATATATATATATATATATATATATATATATATATATATATATATATATATATATATATATATATATATATATATATATATATATATATATATATATATGCTTAAATACACATATTCCAAATTTAATAATAATATATGCATGCTAGAAAAAAAGTAAAAATTGAGTTCCTTTCTTTTTGCAGTAACGTAACTTGCTTTAACAACCTTGTAATGATAATGATAGCATAAAACAGAATGGGTCAATCAATTTGTATTGTATTGTATGTTTATTGACTGCAAGGTGGGTTAATAAAGATTAATGTATACACATAAATCGATGCACATGCAGCACTTCTCCTTGAGCATCTTCTTATACTCTTCACCATTGTTAAAGGTCAGCTATCATTGCCCTACCTAAAGCGGTGATATTGCAGGTGAATATCAACAGGAAAAGCTGCACTTTTTTCTCATTTCCCGGGCCGAGGAAAGAGAGATCATGTTTCACCAGACAACAATTTCTCGGACAATTTCCTGTAAATGTGAATTGAGTGATAGGACTGGAGGCACCACCTCTATAACACATAGCACAGATATGAAGAGACACTTTTCTTTACTAGAAATGATAGATGTTTCTCCATATGGTGGTTCACACGCACACACACACACATACAAACACATACATACATACATACATATATATATATATATATATATATATATATATATATATATATATATATATATATATATATATATATATATATATATATATATATATATATATATATATATATATATATATATATATATATATATATATATATATATACATATATATATATATGTGTACATATATATATATATATATATATATATATATATATATATATATATATATATATATAGAGAGAGAGAGAGAGAGAGAGAGAGAGAGAGAGAGAGAGAGAGAGAGAGAGAGAGAGAGAGAGAGAGAGATTATGTTATGTAATTCTTGCACCAGTCGACCGGACGGTAGCTAGTGCCTGGTTATAGAAGCATAAATGAGATACTATGTCAAAAGATAATAGGCCAAGCACATCAATTACCCACGTTATGCGTGAATCAATTGTGTTCCGTCTTTATCCAGTTTGGAAATATGGGAAGTATTACTTAGCAAAGAATTCAAAGTGCTATGAAGCACAGCATGTGAAGAGCTTTTCTGAAATCAACCCACGTAAGATCGAGGCCTTGCGCAGAGGTGATATACAAAGTGCAATCGGAGCCTATGGAACGCCCAGTGTGCCAAAACCACATGTTTCTGAAACATGTGAGATGTTTAGGAAACATGTACATGTTTCCTAAACATCATTCGCCATATTTATGAGATATCACCTAAATGCAGAGATATCTCCTAAACCTGAGAGATGTTTCAGAAACATCGCGGAATACTAGATTTGTCTGACAGAAATCATCAATAAAGTCAGAGATATTTAAGAAACATCTCTCATTTAAGTGATATCACTCGTGATATCACTTAATTGAGAGATGTTTCCTAAACATGTACATGTTTTAGTGATATCACAGTATCACTTGAGTGATATCACCTAATTGTGAGATGTTTCTTAAACATGTACATGTTTCTGAAACATCACTCATTTACGTGATATCTCGGACAGTACCCTTTTGGATACATCAGGCACTAAAAGAGATATCACTTAAATGCAAGATGTTTCTTAAACATGTACATGTTTAAGAAACATCTTGTATTTAAGTGATATCACTCACATTTAGGTGATATCATGATATCACATAATTCAGAGATGTTTAGGAAATATCTCTGAATTATGTGATATCGCGATATCACCAAAATGAATTAGGTGATATCTCTCGAAGTCAGAGATGTTTCGTAAACATCTCAGATGTTTCAGAAATATGTGGTTTTGACACGCCAGGCGGACCTGACGCCATTGTGCCAAAACTATATTGAGAGATATCCATTAAATAAGAGAGATGTTTGCGAAACATCTCTCAATTAGGTGATATCACTTCAAAAATTAAGAGATATCTTGTAAACATGTAAGATGTTTGTGAAATATCGTGATGTTTCCTAAACATCTCACATGTTTCAGAAACATCTCACATGTTTCAGAAACATGTGGTTTTGGCACACTGGGCGTTCCATAGGAGCCCAATGCGCTAGTCCGTGGTGCCAATGAGGGACGCCCTTGGTTGGCTTGAAGGGCTCAAGTACTACACTTGTGAACCAATCATTTACGCAGTAATTTATCAGGATTTATATTTTCATACGTCTCTGTCATCGGCGCTCCCGCTTCCTTCCTGACTGCAGAGGAAATGATCTGCGTTCGTGAGCGGTGCAGCATGGAAGGTGATTGTGTTTGTTAATATCAGGCCTGACGGTTATTGATGATCAGCGTCACCTTCGCTTTCTTACCTTCATCTTAAGATAGAGTTTGATGTGAGTGGGTGTACCATGAAGCGTCTCTACTATACATTCAGGCGTAATGTATACATGTAGTATATGCAGTTTACACCAAAGCCCAGTTTAAAGCTGTAATTGTGCTGGGTCTTAAGATATACAGTCAAACCTGCCCGTGCGACCACCTCTATTAGGAGACAACATTTTCATTTCCCTGGTCTAACATTCCAGTTTAAATGACCCTCTATTAAGGGACCACCTGTCTTTAGAGACCATATTTTGGAATTCCTTTGGGTGGTCCCTTAATGCAGGTCTGACTGTACATTGATTAGATTGGGCCGTTTCTTTATTTGGGTGTTTAGTTCCTTTCAACACCTCTGAGTATATTGAGAGGTAAAAGGGGACGCAATGCCAAAAAGCAAAAAATGTCCCTGCCCCTCTATATTAGTTTCCTAGGAGTCCGTCAATGGTATAGGGTTCATTATAATGTTGCTCATAATAACACTTGGACGAATTATTGTTTAGACTGTCCTAACTTCTTGTTGACTAGTACATGTCGTTAAGTTCAACAATGGTATTTCGCCATGTCAGTTTCAGTTTAACAATCAACAATGCAGCTAAAATATATAGAAAAAATAAACACAGTACATCTTTCATTTCTATTTATTAGGTTTTCATGAAATAGAATCATTGTCACTATCTGTTCATCCCCATTTTGATTTCTTGCAATTTCGCAAGTACTAGACCACACTTTGTACTGTTATCTCGACACTTGCTGTATCATATGATAGGCGATACAGCATCATTGATAATAGAGTGTTGATACAGGACATTCACTACACAAAACTTACTGTCCGACTACCATGGAGCACGGCTGGTGTGAAAGAGAAAATTAAAAAAAACACGTTTTATTCATCCTCCTCAAAACGGTCGTGTAAAATGTGTTTTTTAAAATTTATTTTCTCTTTCACACCTGATCCATCGTATCCGACTACTGCGCGTTTTAGCTCAAGCTGGTCATGGCAACTTTCACGGTCTATAATCATTCCAATGTCAATTTGGCAAAACCGCTGATGAACCTGGAAGCGTGCAAGAGCGGAAGTAGTAGATCTGTTGTTCGGGGAACGATCAAGAGAGCGTTTCGTGTGAGGCGCTGCTGTAATGTAGTGATGGATCGCCAGGGGAATTAGCCTTAGTAATCAACGTGCTCTTCATATAATATGCGCCGTAGGAAAGCTGCTCGCTCATTTTTCACTTCTTTGTGATGGATGGGGAAAAGGTCAAATTTCACTCCCCTCTCATCCTTACTCAGAGAGAGAGAGAGAGAGAGAGAGAGAGAGAGAGAGAGAGAGAGAGAGAGAGAGAGAGAGAGAGAGAGAGAGAGAGAGAGAGAGAGAGAGAGAGATCTTGTAGGCCAGGTACAAGGACGGACATCTGTATATTACATAAGACTTCCTGGAGTGCACTTAGTCCTGTAGTATAACCCTGCCACAATATGATTATATACAATCATGAATATATACACTTTCCTATGTTGCAATCTGAAACAAAATCTTCGCAGATTTGACGTATGTTTGCAGTAAGTAAATGACATTTATTCGATTATTTCCGCATGGTGCAATTATAAGAAGCTTTTCATCATCCGCCTTTCGCCTTCTATACATCCATTAAACAATGCAACATACAATGGCCTGGTTACTGGGACGTGGAAGTTTGATTTAATTACATGATTTGTGTGGCAGATAGTTGAAAAATGTCCATGTAAATTTTACACTCGCAGAGATATACAATTTTTGAACAATCACATGTTTTATCTTTAGAGCAATTAAGTTGTCATTTCAAACCATTATTGTGGCATTGCACTCGTATGATTGAAAACGACATCGATCGTATTGGCGGAATGCCAGTTTGAAATAGGTACAGTGCCGACATTTAATTCCTGCACTAAATGCTTGGGCATAATACATGACCGCACGCCCAATTGCCACCCAGTTTGCTGGTTATGGATGCATGAATGACCTCACAACTGAACGTAGATTTGATTCGCAAGCTACGTGGGTCATTGATGTGCTTGCTCGCCTACTGAAAGAGAGTTGAGTTAGAAAATGTACCCGCATTTGTAGAAAGCTAGTAGGTTATAGGCATGAAGGTATTTTCCTTGTTACAAATCAACCAATTAAGTACAAAACAACCGACAAATAGAGCAGAATACATAGAACAGCACTGTGTCCAAAGTGGGTCGTATAATTTCATGTTTGCTTCGGATATCACTGTGATAAGCATCTAAACTGCACACCAGGGGTCGCTACATCTCCAGCATTGAGTGACACAGGAAGGACAGACTAGTACTTAGCGCATGCGTAGAGTAGGTCACCTGATTTAGTGCACCCAAGGCAGGACAATTGTCTGCCGACTTGCTTTAGCCGCACTCGTACAATATATCAGGCTTAATGGAACGTCTGTAGTAGCTAACCTATCTGTCCCAACGGCTACTAAAGAATGCCATGCGACTACTATACGGCTACTTTATGCTGGTCGTCTAAACTCTATGCCTTTCAGAAGTCCAGCATCAAAGTACTCTATCAGGTCTCCTCAATACTATCCTCTATGAGATATTGTAACGAAGGTATCAGCTGGACTTGCATCAGAGGAAACAACCCGAAACTGTTTTAACAATCAAATTACCATTGATCAGTGCCTTACTTCTACTAGTTAGTTATGCAAAATTGATCCACTCTAATGACTTAATCGCTATAGGAAGGCAAGGATAGGGAAATACTATGCGAACATACTTAATCGATAATGTTCAGAGGGTACGCTGTATTTCCACTGAAATGTAGACAATGAAAACATGTTTACAGCGAATTAAAAAAAATCCACTGAAATACAGCATCGTAGAAAGACAAATACCGCACAGAGGTAATTACGTGTGGTTACAACAAAGCAAACTCTGTTCTGTAAAAGTTATGACTGCCACTAGAAGTTTGCGCCGTTTGGCGGTATACCCATGGTGCTTCTGCAACTTAGTGGGAGACCCCGAAACTCGTGGTATCAGCCCAAGCTGTTCAAAGCGGCATAAAACTTAATAAGCCAAATCAAACCAAACCTATAACGGCATCAGCTGGCGAGCGATTTAACAACTCAATGGTGCCTGCGCAGGCTTAACTCTGGACCACCGCACCAGGGTAACGGTTGCTCAAAGTGATCCCTCGGTGCAGCTCAGGAATTAAGCTGACCTGAGGATACGCCATGCCGCCGAAGGGCTTGGCGTGCCGACTCCCTCTCGTGCCTCTATTGACCTCTCGGGACGCAGATAGTTCACAACTAGCAAGGGTCTTGTTGTGTCCCCGCCACAATGCTCCAGAAACACACACACACACACACATATATATATATTTATATATATATATATATATATATATATATATATATATATATATATATATATATATATATATATATATATATATATATATATATATATATATATATTGTATATATATATATATATATGTATATATATATATATATATGTATATATATATATATATATATATATATATATATATATATATATATATATATATATATATATATATATATATATATATATAGAGAGAGAGAGAGAGAGAGAGAGAGAGAGAGAGAGAGAGAGAGAGAGAGAGAGAGAGAGAAAGAGAGAGAGAGAGAGAGGGGATTTTCTAATATATATATATATATATATATATATATATATATATAATATATATATATATATATATATATATATATATATATATTATATATATATATATATATATATATATATATATATATATATATATATATATATATATATATATATATATATATATATATATATATACATATATATATACTAGAAAATCATTCATTCCAGACATATACCTTGTAGGCAATTTTATTGAAATCCTAAATATTAGAATAGATGTGAAGAAAGAATTTATCAACAAGAGCTTGGATTTTGGCAAATGGAGTGCAAGTAGTGCCCGCAGAGAAGGCATCACTGATGAGCCCCGTGTCCTGGGGCCATACACGAAGCAGCACAGGGTTGTTTGTAACTTTATGTGATCTGAGTGCATTGGCCACATTTTAGCCTCATTCCGAGTCTAAACAAGCCAGCAGACTGATAAACTATCAATTACCTTCCCGTCCCGCTAAGACTGGGAGGTCTGCCACATGATCCTCATTGAAAACAGCGATAGTGGCGCGGAGACGAGCGGAGTCTACCTTGCAGCAGTAACCACACGCCTGGCAAGCTCCCGAAGACGGGATTGGATATCCCTGATGACTCGCTTGGAACGCTCCTGAGGGCACCAAGCAACTAGACCAACAATGCCCCAGCGGCTTTCATCATGCCACTGACTGTACAACTGGGAAAGGATGGGCTCTGGAATCAGTAAAGGAGAAGCTCCGACTGCCTCAATACTGCATGGGAAAGTCGGAAACTTGACGTTATTTCCTAACCCTTCCAACGCTGAGGCTACTTTCATGCAAAGCACAAGAACGCAAATATTCATGAAAACCATCTAAACCATGTAATGTTGGTACTCATTAGATTGCTCTCACTGAGTACTTTCATATGAGTACCCATCTGCCAGGGTTTCGGTGATTTTTCAGAATTTTTGCATTATTTTGTATTGGCCAACTTAGCCAGCAGCAGCATAAGGGTTAAAACGTTACTTAACCCTTCCAGTCTGAAGCTACTTTCGTCTAAGCATAAGGACGCAAAGATATTTGGAAAGCATCTAAACTCTGTCATGTTGGTATCCAATGGAAAGCTCTCGCTGGGTACTTTCAGACGAGAAACTTCGTGCTGGGGTTTCAGTCATTTTTCAGTTTTTTGCATCATTTTGTGTTAGCCAAATTAGGTACTATCAGCAAACGAGGCGCTCGAAGGGGAGGAATTAATTCAAATTAATTGATAGTCTTGTCAAAATCGCCTGTCTGTTGATAAACATTCTGAAAGAGATTCATTCGTAAGTAGATGAGAAACAATGCACACAGTGTGTTGTATATTTGAGGGGTTGGGGTGAACAGGATAACAGGGGCCGTTTGTAAGCTACAGATTGCATTATAAGAGGCGTTTTCTTGATTTACATGGACGGGCTATTTTAATGTTGGAAACGGTGACGGTTGAGTCTTGAATGACATACAAAACTATCCGTGAAATAAGCTGTCATAATAGATCTAGATTGGAATTCAATACCCTAGTGACACGAGAGAAATAAGCGCGTAACCTAACCTTATAGTGTTTGGAACTGAATATTTGGAAATATAACTCGACTGAAAAACAAGTGAAGGACGTGGCGAGTTTTTCAATATTCCTTCCTCCACAATAGTACAACACGACGCAAAACTTTGGGCCATTGTCAGCAAACTTAACTGTCAGTTGACATAACAGGAGACTGTAGAATATCATTTACGGCACAAAGCAGGTCTAGGTATTCTCAGAACGTATATAGTCAAATAAAGTAAACCTACATATACACATTGGAACCCCTCTAAATTGAGCACTCATTGGACAGGCCACAACTGGTCAATTTAGAGGATTGGTCACTATATATATATATATATATATATATATATATATATATATATATATATATATATATATATATATATATATATATATATAT
>OZ012684.1:49126766-49151629 GCA_963942565.1 Maea johnstoni | reverse complement strand
GGCAAATGGAGTGCAAGTAGTGCCCGCGGAGAAGCCATCACTGATGAGCTACATATCCTGGGGCCGTACAAGAAGCAGCACAGGTTGTTTGTAACTTTATGTGATCTGAGTGCAGTGCCACATTTTTAGCCTCATTCCGAGTCTAAACAAGCAGCAGACTGATAAACTATCAATTACCTTCCCGTCCCGCTAAGACTGGGAGGTCTGCCACATGATCCTCATTGAAAACAGCGATAGTGGCGCGGAGATGAGCGGTGTCTACCTTGCAGCAGTAACCACACGCCTGGCAAGCTCCCGAAGACGGGATTGGATATCCCTGATGACTCGCTTGAACGCTCCTTAGGGCACCAAGCAACTAGACCAACAATGCCCCAGCGGCTTTCATCATGCCACTCACTGTACAAGTGGGAAAAGGATGGGCTCTGGAATCAGTAAAGGAGAAGCTCCGTCTGCCTCGATACTACATGGGAAAGTCGGAAACTGGACGTTATTTCTTAAAATGTTGCTTAACCCCTCCCTTCTGAAGCTACATTCGTCCAAAGCATAAGGACGCCAAGATATTTTGCAAGCATCTTAACTCTGTCATGTTGGTATCTAATGGGATAGCTCTCACTGAGTACTCTCCTATGAGAAATTTCTTGCTTGGGGTTAAGTCATTTTTTCAGTTTTTTTGCATCATTTTGATTTAGCCAAATTAGCCACTATCAGCGAAAGGTGTATGAAAACGAGGCGCTCGAAGGGGAGGAATTCATTCAAATTAATTGATAGTCTTGTCAAATCGCCTGTGTCTGTTGATACACATTCTGAAAGAGTTTCATTCGTAAGTAGATGAGAAACAATGCACACCCTGTGAGGGGCTGGGGTGAACAGGATAATAGTGGCCGTTTGTAAGTTACATATTGCATTTTCTTGACTTACATGGACAGGCTATTTTAATGTTGGAAACGGCGACGGTTGAGTACTGAATGACGTGCAAAACTATCCATGAAATAAGCTGCCATAATAGCTCTAGATTGGAATTCAATACCCTAGTGACACAAGAGAAATAAGCGCGTTACCTAACCGTATAGTGTCTGGAACTGAACATTTGGAAATATAACTCGAGTGAAAAACAAGTAAAGGACGTGCGAGTAAATATCTTTTTCAATATTCCTTCCTCCACAGTAGTACAACACGACGCAAAACTTTGGGCCATTGTCAGCAAACTTAACTGTCACTTAACGGGACACATGTAGAATATCATTTACGGCACAAAGTAGGTCTAGGTTATAATGCTCAAATAAAGTAAACTCTACATATACACATTGGAACCCCTCTAAAATGACCACCTATTGGACAGGCCACAACAGGTCAACTTAGAGGATTGGTCACCATATATATATATATATATATATATATATATATATATATATATATATATATATATATATATATATATATATATATATATATATGTATATATATATATATTTAAATGTATATATGTATGTATGTATATATATATATATAAATATATATATATATATATATATATATATTATATATACATATACATACATACATATATACATACATACATATATATATGTATATATATATATATATATATATATATATATATATATATATATATACATGTATATATATATATAATGTACGTATATATATATATATATATATATATATATATATATATATATATATATATATATATATATATATATATATATATATTAATATATATATATATACATGCGCTATAGTGAAGGCCTGGCTATTACAGGGGTCTCGAATCTTGTACACGTGTGACGTCATCAGGAGACAAAGACCAATGAGGGATCTCGTATCGTTTACAATAGAGAAAAACTCACCAACATGCACAGAACACGACTTTTGGGCTATTCGCCACAGCCAGCTTGTTCATGTTGACCGGCTAGTGGGGACATCCGTCGCAAGTATTCAGATAAACTTAAACAACCTGTCCTTGAGCTGATCGGGACCTTCCTCAGTTCAGATATTAACAGTGCCTTGATAGATAACTTGTTCGAGAACCTTACCCAGGTTATACTAAGAATTTCTGAGAAATTACCCCATTCTAGTTTCAAGAAGAACCTTAAGCCATTTTGGAATGTAGAACTGACCGAGCTTAAACGGCGTAAAGTGCTTGCATATAGAGTGTGGGTAGATACAGGCAGGCCCAGAGCTCCTGAGGATTATCGCTTTAGAAATTATAAAAGTACAAAGAAGGAGTTTATGCAAGCTCTGACGCGGTTGTCAAAACAGTATGAGAACGAGGAGGTTCTTAATGCTGTGAGGTTTGCCGAGGTAGATCGCAATAGGTTTTGGAGCATGTTAAAAAAATGTAGGAAAGGTTCGGGGCACAGATCACTTGCAGTGAAGCGTGAAGATGGTGTTGTGGTGCATGAAATTAATGATGTCTTGGAGGTCTGGAGAAATCATTTTTCAGTGCTTGGTGAAACAAAAGATTCTCCAGCTTTTGATAATGTCCACTGTTATGATGTCACTAATTTTGTACAAAATTACAACAGGGATACAGTCAATGATGACATCTTTCTCAATGACGAATTTACTAGGGCTGAAATTCAGCGTGCTATTAAAACCCTCAACCTAGGTAAATCACCCGGATTTGACTGTATCACTGCTGAACATCTAGTCTATGCCTGTGATGAGATCACGGATCTCTTGTACTTTATTTTCAACGCAATTAGAATTTCTGAGTATGTTCCCCGAATGCTTTAGGGTTGGGGTCCAGGTTCCTTTATTTAAAGGGAAAAACCTTTGTAACCTGGATCCCAACAACTACCGTGGTATTACTTTATTATCTACTTTTAATAAAGTCTTCGAAATTTTAGTCTGGAACCGGATGAAAAGATGGTGGATGGATGAAGAGGTAATCTCTGAATTGCAGGGCGCCTGCAAAACAGGCCTTTCATGCATTCACACAGCATTTACACTTCAGGAGGCCATAGCCACGTCATTGGAGGAGGGAAACAAGTGTTTCGTAGCCTTCTATGACGTGTCTAAGGCCTTTGATGCAGTCTGGATAGACGGTCTCTTTAGACAGGTTTATGACCGGGGAATTACAGGCAAGACATGGCGTTTATTGTATCGGAGCTACGTAGATTTTCGTTGTTGTGCTAAGGTCCAGGGCTATTTCTCTGACTGGTATACCCTATATAGAGGGATTCATCAGGGTGGATATATGTCTCTTTTAAAGTACACTGTGTTTATAAATTCACTTTTGACCGAGTTACAAAATTCAGGAAATTGCTGTCGAATTTACCAAACGCCAAGTACACCCGTGGGCTATGCTGATGATTTAGCCTCTGGGTGTTCAAGTGAGAAGAAACTAAACAATATTATGGATATAGTCTACCAACACGGGTGTACTTGGCGTTACGAGTTCAATGCGAGGAAGAGCGGTGTACTGATCTACGGGAAAGATGAAGGTATCCACCCTGATCGTGCCCCTCTGAGAGAATACAAACTGGGCCCCGCCACTGTCAATGAGATGCTTTTGTATGATCACGTTGGAATTTGTGCCTCAACAGACCAACTTGATATCTCTGGTATTGAGGAGCGCCTATCTAAGGCAAGGAAAACCTTTAATGCAGCGACAGGGCTTGGTATACGAAAGAGTGGTCTTACAATGGCCACCTGTAACATTATTTTTTGGTCTTTGGTGGTCCCTTCTGCAACATATGGGTCCGAAATATGGCACTTAAACGGTAACTCCATCTCTCTTCTGGAATCCTTCCAAATTTACGCGGCAAAGAAAATCCAACGTTTCTACCACAGAGTACCTAATGCTTGCTGTCTCTATGCCCTTGGTTGGATGAGGTTAGAGAGGTTCATACAAGTTTAAAAACTTTTATTTGTCCACTCAATTTTAGCTCTAGAAGATGGTGCACTCTCAAAGACAATTTTTTGCAAACGTGCAGAAGTTTACTACAGGAACGAGCCAGGTCAGGACCCCCTGCATGACGTCAGTTGTAGTCCGGGAGCTACTTGACACTGTATCTATCTTTAATTTAGATGACATTGTTAGGAGCATGGTCGAACAAAATTGTATGTTTAGTAAATTTGAATGGAAAAAGAAAGTCTGGGCTAGAGCCTGGGGATCTGGAAGACGTCTTCTGGAAGTTGAATTTAGAACCCCCAAGCATCTGGATATCATTCGTAGAACTAGCAGTTCCTGTATGTACTTGACCTGGTGGTACCTTTCGGACAAGTACCCTCATATGATGTCCATGCGTGAGACGATAGCTAAGTTGGTGTGCCACGCCAGCCTCCTTAAGTCTGACGATGTACGATTGAGGAGGTTAAATAGGTCCTCTAGATTTTGTTCCCTCTGCGACCTCTAAGAAGAGGGACAATGTTAATCACCTTGTACTGCAATGCCCCAGATTACAGGCTGAGAGGAACGCCATGTTTGTCGAGATATGGGCCCTACGACCAGGGAACGAAACAATCTTTGAAAATGGTACGTGTGATACTCTTGGTATCTTACTCGGACAACCTGTAGAACGTCTCTCCCTTGATAATATGGACGATGTATGGCTGACAGCTGGGACTCACATTAGCCATATGTATCGACAGAATCTTAACCTCAGAGAAGGAATAGGATAGTCATCTATACCCGCCCCTCGAACTGCCACAAACCCCCTCTTATGATCTATGAACGTATCTAGACAAACACGGCAAAAGGGAAAAACCTCTGATGTATATATATGTTTTGATCCGAAAGGATCACCTTATCTTATTTTGTTTGGTACATATACCACTATTATATATCTATTTCTGGGACCACATTTTTCTCTCACCGTTTATGTTATGTTCTGAAGTTTAGTCATATACTTTCTTCAGGTTTAATTTATATTGAGTTGCTTAATACTCATCTACTTTATTTATTTATTTAAATTATTTGTGTATATTATATATGCTTTTGTAGCAGAACTACAGTCAATAAAGAATATATATATATATATATATATATATATATATATATATATATATATATATATATATATATATGCATATTGAATTCGCTGAACGTAACATGCCATTAATTTTGTTATTTAGGGTATAAAGGAAATGCATCATAATAAAAAGTTTCAATGTGCGTGTGCGTGGGTGTGTGTATGTAAAAATATATACACGGGCAAAGCCTACACCTCTACTAAGCGGAATCCGTCATTCTGCATTTGAAAGTGACGGAGCTTGCTAATCTGGACACAGAGTACCTATACTTGTTTTAGAAAAATGACCTGTGTTTATCGGATTCTGTTCTTTCTTGGAATCTGACAAGTAATACCATGGAAATAGGAGTAAGGATATCACACCTAGCGTATGTGTGTCATTAATGGTGGGCGAAAATTAAGCCTACGCTATCTGTACCAACTCACATCGCAACTCAAATACCTTGTGCAGCGGCTTGAATATCCATACTAATTGGATATCACCTGGCCAGATTTCCGAAATTATAAACCTGGCCAGCAGTGCATGTACCTTATTAAAGCTTGTTATGATTTGCATCTATGTAGGTGGCTTGTTGCAATAATTATAGGTTTCACCCATAACCAACCATTTGCATTGCACTGTATCCTATATACAAAAGAGAAACTGTCTTTGTCCGCTATGTGTACCGATTGTTCTGGCCGCACGTAGATGCCCTTTTGTTTAATCCATGCATTATTACTCAAGGAATGGGATAGGTACAGCTTTTTAGAATGAAATCCTCCAGTAGGTGGTTTTAAGATTTTATGAAGTGGGACGTGTAAGTTTCATTTTGGCAGCTGTGATGTTTGTTTGACGTTGCGGTGTGTGGTTGTGACGTCACATGTTTATATAGCAAGGGAATCCAAGGACCTTCGGCGACTACATTTCTCTCTCTACATTCCCTGTTTGTGAGGTGGCAACTTTGTTCATATGTGCTAAGGAATAAAATGGGGAGGTTTATTGTTATGTTTGACAATAAATGATAAACCTCCCAATTTGTTATATTTTCCTGTGTCACGTTATCAATGGCATAATATTCTGCTTTCATCATTTGAGCCTCGAATGATTTAACCTTATTCATATTCAGAAGAAAACCACAATTTTCTATATTAAACATCCTAAATTCACATTTCAAAATGTTACAATTATAGTTTGTCTACATTCCTTGAGAGCATTTTCTGTATCAGTTTAAATTGCATGGTCTTAAGGCACCAAAATCATATCAGATTAAAAAAGGTCACTTTCACTAAATGTTTCTTTACTTTGTAGAGCTGTTTCTTTTTCGTGGAAGCAAAGTTAACCAAACATCCCTCAACTGCGTCAGAATTACATGTACATTCCAAAATAAATCTATGTCAATCATGTGTTCCATATAATTATGTTCAAATGACTCAACATAAGATGGATTATATGGTGTAGATGCATAAATGCTTACAACCTACTATTTCCTTTCTGCTTTTTGACACTAATAAGTCGTCTTTAACATGTGAGTTATTGATTTTCCCAACACCTCTATCCTCCTCTACCTTATTGGTAAACAGATCTGCAATCTTTGGGGCATGGCCTGTTCTATAACTAGACAAAATATTGTGTAAATGAAAATTGGCAATAAATAGCTTAATATGAGATAATCTTTTTAAACTAAACCTTCCTTAGAAATCATTCATTATACCATATGAATTATCTAATGTTCTTATCATTCACTACCCATATGTATAGAATTTAATTATCAATCAATCAATTTTCATAATCTGAACAGATATTTCTCGAAAATACCATCATAATTTCGAGTATCTATACCAGGATTTGAGAAACGATACTCGTCTCCAACCAAAATGTAACTTCTAATTTCAAAAGGTGCCAGAGATTCATTATTAAGGCATACATGTTTACTGGTAAAAACCTTGCCAACCCTGGCAATTTAGCACCCATCAGGTGTCTTCCTTCTTTCTGGGTCGTGTTGAACATTATTTAGTTTGAACTCAAAAGTTAATACATGTACCAATAACTACACAAGACTGATTTTGCTTGCGATTATAAAAAGAGTTGGATTTAGATTTCCTCTTAAGCTTGACAATGTATATTGCAGTAATATGTGAATACAAAAAATATAAAGGAGAGTTGTTGTTAATGTTCTAACTACGGGCATTGTATACTTGGAATAAAATTGAATCTTTATTTTCCAAGCATTATTCTTTTTGCACTGATTCTGACAATGCATCAGATTGGGATGCGTGAAAATGGTATTCTATAAGATGTCTGGGATTATTATTATCTTATTGTGTACTCTTATCAGTGCATGATCTGAAGAACTTAGCGATGCATTATTAAGAGATGAGATCTTATGTGTATGTGTTGACTGGTTAACTTTTAATTGTGTAAGTTAATCTCTGGTTGTACTTGTTCACTAGCATTTTATCTTAACTGACCTTTTGCAATTTCCAACTTTTCGTATCCCCATTTCTATGATTTCATAATAAAATTACAGTCAATAAACATACATATATGTATATACGTACATCATTTAGAGTAACTGCAGTATTTTGGCGCGAAGCATTTTTAAAGGCATCTTATATAAACTTTAAAAGTTACCTGCATTTGCATCAAAGACAGAAATATCTTTCTGAAGGCTGGCCCTTACAGTGAGATTTTGTTTTAGGTGGATATTGGATCTTATCCATTCAAAATTATATCTACTAGTATATTTTACACAGATATGTAAAACAGAGGCAAACAAGTTCGACGACATTTCAATTACTGTCCCAAATTGATTCAGCCGCCATTTACATTCTGTTCATAGTATACTATTCTATTTGCAAGCACGTGCCTGTTTCGCAACGCTATCACCTTATTAAACTGTTTAGCTAATGTATGCCATCGCTGCTGATGTTTGATAACGAGCTATGACAGGGATCATTAGCAGTACGTGCAATATGATTTGGGGCCGTCATTTTCTTACTAGGTAACAATAGGGAGTGCTAATTAAAGAAGCAAACAAACGTCCACACATCCTCACGCCATGGTTAGTGATAGGTAAGGCGTCCTGTTGCTAATGGCGGTGATTCGCATGTCACGCGCGTCCCATTGTCAGCCAATCACGACACGTATAGGACCACATTTACGACAGCGCATGCTTGTCTTGCCGATTGCAAATAACTGGTGGCTTAACCTCGAGTCAGCGCTATCACCTGTGATTTTCCATGGGTTTCAGCGGCTGAGGAGAGTTCGGGCACTTATACATGTTATCTCTTAACATATCTCTATCTTCACGTCATCATCCGTGCATTAGGTATGTATGTCGTACTCTTGTCATGAATCTGAAAAATGTACGATTTTTTCCTATTGAACTCTTTGAATTGCATCCATTTCCTTATATAACGCTAATGATAAGGATTGCATTTGAGTACATTTTCTTAGTATGGAAATGTGTTTTCAAATATATGCACATATATATTGATTTAAAACATATGTTATGTTCATTGATTCATTATATTCACTTAATCATTCGTTATCCATTTATCAATAAAGAATTATATAATTGATTCGGACCAAATGATGTTGAAAAGGTGGGTTTGATAAATATGAGGGAAGTGGTGAGTCAAGTTATCCTTTCTTTGTTCAACAAAGACCCACTCTGGGTATTGCTTGACACTTTATGCCACAGATTAGTTGATAATTATGATTTAAGACATATGTTTGATGCATCCATAGCGATCGCAATAAGGCGGCTCTACACCACACGGCAGTAATGTGTTACGTAATTGCAAACAGTGAGCCCTGGATTCTGAACATCAGAAATATGATCTCGCTTCCTTGTAAATGCACTTTCTCGGTACCAGTACCACTCTTGCTCGGGTTTCGATTTGGAATTTCGTTTTTCGTCACAATTATGCCAATTGTGGCTAATTCGTGACAAACCAGTTGTAAGTAGTGGGAGAAACCGGAGTACCCGGCGAAAACCACCACCTATCGCCAAGTCACTGGCAACTTTCTTACATGCCCAGGCCGGGATTCAATGCGGAACTAAGATGGGAAAACAGGGACATTACGTGCGATTTTCTTAAAATTTCAAAGAGTGTTTTGTATCAGTATTGTAACACATACATACATACATATATACATACATACATGCATACATACAGATAGACAGAAATGCATATAGACATATCTTAGATAAATAAAAACGAGTGGATATGAAACCAGCCGATCAACATGAGCAGGCTGGCTGTGACGAATAGCCCAAAAATCGTGTTCTGTGCATTTTGGTGAGTGTTTCTGTATTGTAAACAATACGAGAACAATACGAGATCCCTCATTGGTCTTTGTCTTCTAGGGACGTCACACGTGGACAATATTCGAGAGACCCCTGTGATAGCCAGACCTTCACTATAGCGCATATAGTAATTGGTCTCTCGCTACATATCCATTCTTTCATTCATCTAAGCATATATGTATATATATATATATATATATATATATATATATATATATATATATATATATATATATATATATATATATATATATATATATATATATATATATATATATATATATATATTTATATATATATATATATATATATATATATATATATATATATATATATATATACATATGTATATATATATATATATATATATACATATGTATATATATATATATATATATATATATATATATATATATATATATATATATATATATATATATATGTGTGTGAGTGTGTATGTAAGTATGTATGTATGTGTGTGCATGCATGTTTGTGTGACTAATGTGACTGTTTCTGTGCGAGTCAATGCGTGTGCATGTATGTGGGAAATCGATAACAGATATTAGCTGTAGGTGTAGTCACGTCCAGATTTCTGAGACAGCAAGTCACCGCTTCGTGCTGAGAAAGATATAGCTCTGACAGTTTATTATTCAATTAAGTGCGCCTTTCGAGGCAATGCTGATGGATGCCCATTGTTTGTCATTAGGTTGTGGCTAAGTGTCATGGTCAGTTGTGACGTTGGCAGGTCCTTTCAATTAACGTTAACCTGTTCGTTCCCGTGGAGCTTCACGGCGGACTTTTCGTATAACATTATAATACGTGGGTTATTTTGGTGAATATTTGGAGAATTTGGAATTTGGAATTAAGTTTTTCGTCACATCTATGCAATATTGTGGCTAATTCGTGACTAGCCAATTATAAGTAATGGAGGAAACCAGAGTACCCAGCGAAAACCGCCGCCTAACGCGAAGTCACTGGCAACTTTCTCACATGCCCGGGATGCGATTCGAACCAGGGCAGTGGCGGCGCCTTAGACCACTTGGCCATCAGAGCAGGCCCTTGAATATATGGAGAAATCCTAACCCTGGTTAAACAACTTCAAAAGCTTACAAGTTCTTATAGATTTTACACAGGACACCTGAGTGCATGCATTTGCAAATGCACCTTACATATTGTACATAGCCTCTATATATGTAATTATACTATTTCCCCAAAACAGTACATCTTAAATGTATATAAATGTTTAACTCCTTTCTCTAAAGATAACTCTGCCATATGGTTCTTTCTAGCCTAGAGTTTGAAATATCGAATAACTGGAAGTATCCCCTAGACTACATATATTATAAGGAGAAATGTAGTTCTCTATTCGTTTATAATTTCTATTTTCTATGTTCTTTCTGTATATCATATTATGTTTATTCTATGAAAGTATGATTTTGTAATTGAGACATTACAGTTAATAAACATACATACATACATACATACATACATACATACATACATACATACATACATACATACATGACTATCAAGAAGAAAATAAGCAGCGGTTACCCGAGGGAGCAAATATGAACGTGTTTAATGGATTATACTTGTTGTCAGAGTCGACGAACAGGTGTCTGACTCAGCAAGTCATCAGTTACCTTTGCTGAGAAAGATATGGCTACAACAGTGAATTCAATCTGGTACGCCGCATGAGTGGTATATAATTAACACCTCGTGCTCTGTAGTCCTATGTAACAGAGGAGGTAGATGGTCAATTCTGCCGTTGACAAGTTTCTCCGCGTGTCCATTACCAGAACGAACGACGTTGACACTGGACATCCTGTTAGGGGGGCATCTCCTTACACATATCAGAGATGTACATAATACGTTGTACATACAGGTTTAATATACAGATATCAAATGTATAGAAATACTTAATACTAGATGAAAAATGTTCTCTGTCATAGCTATGTTTAATTTATATCCATGCCTCTACGGAGACCATTTAATTCTGTAACATTTTGTTCCTTTTTCTTTTTGTTTGTTTGGTATGTACTAATGTTCCTACTGATCTTTTGAAAGAAAAATAGAGATGAATGATTTTTAATTATTCAATTGCGCAAAAAAACATACTACTACTACTACTACTACTACTACTACTACTACTACTACTACTACTACTACTACTAGCTGTATATCTCTGCACATATCTCATTTGGTAAATATGTGAAATAGTGTTAACCGAAAAGATCAATACTATTTCAAATATTCCACTAGTTCTTACTTGATTGCATACGCAAATATCACAGAAGCCTGGCAATATGTCCGACCAGTACCTCACACAATTATGTTTCATCGATCGCAGCTTTATGGTCGCTGATCAAATTTCGGAGACACACAACAAGTTTTAACAATCTTCTTGCTGAAAAAGATATGACTGTAACAGTGAGTTCAATCTGGTACCCCTTAAGCGTTGTATAAGATTGATATATTTTGTTTGTTATTCATGTATTACAAGATGTAATTTTGTCTGAAAACTAATATTTGGTGACAGGTGTGAGTAAGTAAGGACACCCTTCGACGCAATTATGAAATGCCATTTTGATTATGCATTGTATTGTATGTTTATGTGTATTGACTGTAAAGTGAAGTACAAATTAACATGCATGATTAAGCGCTAAAAGCAAGTAGAAAGTAAGGAAATATTTTTCATGAAGTATCTATTTTGAGAGGAGTTGGTACTAACAGCATATTGGTAAATACCGGTTAAATACTCATGTTGTCGCTTATGTTGGGAGGAACGCTGTGTATAAAGAGTGTACCGTGCGAGAACATATGCATTTTGGCGTTCTATATAAATAAGGGTATTATTTCTAACCATACTAACCGTATCATTTCTAGTCCATATTGCTATTACATGTATGTTGGTTTGCATTTATTTTATATAAGAATAATATTTTAGGCAGTCTATCGATGCAGTTCAAGGACGTGTCGCGAAAATAAACAGAGTGCTTAGTAGCTAACCTATTTCAAATATTTTGAAATCTAAAAATGAAGATTATACGTAGCACTTATTCATTACGGTATAAGTACACGTAACGGTATTTCTGTACAATCGTATTTTGGAAATCCATCCGCACCTACAGTGGCAAGCCCTGTCAATGCATTTGATATGATTACTGTTGATTTACATCTTGACCCCGGTCTGGTTCTCTAGTTCCTTAACTACAATGTACTTCTACACAAGGCATCGATTTCTCATTGAAAAAAATATTGAAAGAAATCAAAAGATCGTTATTGCTTCTTGCCTTGATATTAGAGCGAAGTAAGTCAGGAAATACGAATTGAGGACAAACGATTGTCGAGGCCAAAATGTATTTACATATGGATTGGACAGTGCAATTCTTTTCGCTTTTTTCCCGATATTCAGCTATGGAACATAAACATGCACCAATCGAGTGTATTATTCGTTAAATCAGAAATATCAACACGATGTGAGTGATGAATGTGCAATTGAAAAGGAATAATCACCCTGTTTGTCGTTATAACATACGTAACTCTTGCTCATTTCACTGTAACCTCCAACACTGGGGCTCACCACTGACTGACCTGTAAGCATACAAAGTAAAAAGCAAGGATTCGCCAATGTTTCCAATTGTTTTTGCAATTGTTTTTGATAATATATTTGAATAAAGAGTAATATGCATATATATATATATATATATATATATATATATATATATATATATATATATATATATATAAATATATATATATATATATATATATATATATATATATATATATATATATATATATATATATATATATATATATATATATAGGTTTTTAAATATGTTCACGTTAGATCATATTCTAGTAGGTCAGGGGAGATAGTTGATTAGAGGTATGATTATGCAGTGAAAGCTTATTGGCTAATGTGTGTATTGCATCGTGTTATCTCATTCGTTGTGATCTATTTCAGGTCATTCAATGTGACAGCATTGTATATGAAGGGAAATCCATTGCTACTCATCAATACGGTGAAGTGAAGAAGAAGTCTCGCTAAAACTACCCATGCTATAAGCCAACAACCCCGTAAAGTACACTAGCTGCCAAGTTTACCACGTAACGCCCAATCAGATGTAATCGGCTACGGCATCACTGTTTCGTGACAACGACATACATTGTTAAACGAAAAAATGCGAATGCCACGTGTGGCCAAAAAAGATGATATCAATGTTAGTCCGCAGACTGTATCTCTAAGAGTCATGACATCTATTATGGGAGGCCTAAGCAAGTAAAATTGGCAATGGGCAAACAAAAAACGAAAACATAACGTGAAAAGAAGCCAAAGCCAGCGGAACGGGAAGTATAGATTGCATTCATGAGGGCTACTAATCCGGGATCTCAACAGCTTATGGCCATTCACGTCTGAAGACCTTCGTCAAGATACGATGGGAGACCACGTCTACTGACTCTTACGAGGCTTCTTCTTGCCAGCTGGTGATACCTAACGAACTGTGCATCATCCTCTTGCTTCTATGTCAATCCAACCCCGCAAAAAAGGAGCTACTCTTAACGAAGACGCCGTCGACGCCAATTGGTGCCGCAGCCGCAGCCGCGAGCCGCGACCGGAAGTACAAGCGCACGCGCTCCTACTTGCAGCGAGGCACGAGAACCTCACTCTGAGGTCGTTACTGCAAGGGCCCACAGCAGTTGGAGATTTACCCCGACCTGCAGCGGGATAAACAACAATGGCTTTGTTGAACCACACGCTACCACTTGGCACGACGGCCATGTATGGGTTAGGCCAAAACCTAACCACTGAATCTGAGGGTTTGGTCAATACGACATCAATCCTTGATGGCTTTCCTACTCTCGATGAGGATGATTATGACTACGACTATAATGCATCCATAAGTTACATTCCCTTGGAAGAACTGGTTCCCGTCAGTATAGTGTATGGACTCACTCTATTACTGGGAATAATAGGAAATGGACTTGTCATTTTTGCTATCATCAGATTTCGACGGATGCAAAACGTCACCAATATATTCCTGACAAGTCTAGCATCTGCTGATTTATTACTGGTGATAATTTGTGTGCCCATTAAGGTAAGTACTCGACATAAAAATGTCTCATTTAATTTTGCTTTTTAATTGCTTTGTATTAGTACTATTTACATTCGGCTTGACTAGGGTTCTTTCACCGCATAAAACTGTTTACAAAGCCTATCTATTGTGCATTGATTTAAGTCATATCAAAATATTTCGATATAGAACAATATTCTACAAATCGTTTTCAAATCGTATTAGAATGCGGTTACTCATCACATTCGCATAAATATATATATTTTTGTCATTTACACATACGTGCCAATTATCAATGATGTATGAGATAATAATATGTGAAAGAGTTTCAAATTTTGCTTTGATTTCAAAATCATATACTTGAATAGATAAACAATACTTTCTGAAATGTTCATAATTAAACATTGGCATAGTTTGTCAAATGTAAGTTATGTCTAAAGTTCACGACCCAAATTATAGTATATATATATATATATATATATATATATATATATATATATATATATATATATATATATATATATATATATAGTAAGTATGTATTTACAAAAATGATGTGCTATACATATCCAAACAACTTGAAAACTCATACTCTGGTGGTAGTACTACAAAACCATTCATTTGGTTGTTTTAAAAATAAGCAAAGTTCTTCCCTACGCCACATTTAAAGGAATGGTAAAAGGGCAACATGATATGGTGTTTACCTCTAAGATTATTCATACGTGACAGGCACAATTAAAGGAGATTTTATTTAAACGTTACATACACAATTGTAGAGAGTCCTATTGATACGTGACAAAAAAGAGAATCTAGGTTAATATAACCATAGTTTCTGGTGAAATTGAAACGTAAACATGTTGTTCTATATGTATGACGTAAATATGTATTTTATATATGTATGACGTGTGCTCCAACACACAATGCAAGTGCAATACACACCTGCATTAATTACGAGGTAAAGAGGGTGCATAAACGTGGTATCCTTCTATAACACACGGGGGCAGTTTCCGGTTCTAGAACACATACGTAAGTCAGAGGCAGGCTAGAGGATTCAATCACAGAAGTCAAGCATATTTATTATTATTATTAGTAGTAGTAGTATTAGTATCATTAGTAGTATTAGTATTGTTGTTATCATTATTACTGTCCCATATATATATATATATATATATATATATATATATATATATATATATATATATATATATATATATATATATATATATATATATGTATATATTTTCATTATTATTATTATCATTGTCGGGGTTATTGTTATTAATTACTACTTGCATAAATGTTAATATCACTATAATTGCAATTTCAATGGTTCATAATGCTTGAAGAACCCCATGATCAGAGGACCAGTGTTACAGACGATTGTTTGAATAACATTAGGGGTGACTAGGGTTAGGGATATTTGTGCGGTGTGGCAAAATAAAATCAGACATACATATTTCCAAGAGCTGAAGATTGATGTAGCAATAAGCAAGGCGGAATTTAATTCATTTGGTGTAAACACGTAACTAGTCACAGCATGGGCTAAGGCAGTAACTTATGGATGTAGGATAGGGTTACTTTTGCTATGAGATGCGTGTCAAAGCATGACGCTAGGCGTATCCTGACAGATCGTCCGATAAAGGAGGCGTATAGTTGGATTTTAGATTTCGTTTGTCTACATTAAGGCGAGTGAGGTGTCAGTCCAATATATTCGAACAATTGCAATTTAACATGCACTAAAACATGGATGAAACGACAGGAACGTTTATCAGACCGTTGAACCGGAAGTATGTATGATGGTTTTTATAAAGGCAGACAGACGACTACCACTTCTATATAGACCCTTCTTGCTGAGTCACTAGGAGGTTTTTCTTGAAAGCTAAAAGTACTATTTTTCAGGGACTTAACTAAGGCAATAGTATGTATGTATATGAGCTACATTTACATGTCTTAGGTACAGTCATTCACGTTACACACACATAGATACCACGATTTTGTAGAACATTAATATTCATTGAACATAAAATGTTTCTCTAGGACACACATTTTTAGAGTTAATTTTAAATACGTCCTATTTTTTTGGTATTCCTTCGTGATCTATTATGGTTTTGTACTAAAGATATATTTGTTTATTAGATAAAAGTGTGAAAGCGAATTATTTTGCTGCATTGCTTCTCAACGATAATTTTAAGACTGCTACATATAGCGTATCTGAAATATATAGAATATTTTACATATACCATCTCCCTTCATAACCTAAAACATATCTTGTTTTGGTAAAATCATATTCGATTTGCTTTAACCTATACTAGCAATAATCATCTGATAAGTGTGTGTGTGTATCCTGTTTTGGTAAAAATCATATTCAATTTGCGTTAACCTGAAATAGCAGCAATTATCCGATAAGTCCTGATGCTGCTGCAGCTGCTGAGAAGGAAGGTTGATAAGCGCAGGTATGGATTTAGAGATTGGCGTTGTTGTGATCCATTGTTATCCACTCACCGTTCTCAAGGCCACGAGGCGTGTCAACTAATCAAATAGCTATAACTGAGCTTGATGTCAGCAGGGACATTCCCCTCTACTTGCTGTTTTACCTCTGCGACTCTAGAGGAGGGCAATGGCCACTAATCTCTCTTAATCTCTAGCCAGCTATCCACATGATAAAACTGCAATAGCCGCAACATTATACTGCCACGAGCAGGATGGCATACGCAATGTTCCTTCAACCAACATCGTGCAGAAATATGTGAACTCTCGCAGCTCACCAAATAATTATTTATATTTGTGAAAGTTTGTCATTTTTTTCTTTTTTTTCATTCTAAATTTGCCAAATAAATTTATTTGACAATGCAATGGACTTTATTCAGTGCATGGACTGGACGTTTTGTCTTGCTCTTTTATGTTTTGTCAGGTCTTCTGGTTCCAGTTTTGCTAAAATTGTTTTGTAGTGAGCCATTTTTAAATTCGCATACTAGTAGGTCTATTCTTATCACTGTTTTTCTTTAACATGGTTTAAGTAGCTATTCTATTCAAATTATATAGCTATGCCATCCAGTCAAATGATCAAATTTGTCCGAATACGTCCAATTATCATACATGCAAGACACACGGTCAATTAGACTTAAAGTACAAAACTACATTACAGTACTTACAATACTGATTAAGTTCATGAAGGCCTAGACGTTAACATTCAATAAGTAAGAGATAATTTCTTTCTGAAAGTATTTTTCGCTTTTTCCAGACATCATGGGTGGTTGCTTCTTGTAAATAGGTGTTTTGCTATATCTAAAGGGATTATTGTATGTTACGTAGGGGCATCTCTAATCTTATTATGAAATGATTCTTTCTCCCGCTCACTGCTATAATTGATTTGGGTAAATCTGATTTGGGTGGCCTAGATAGCCAGCCATCATGCCAACTGGAGAAGCATGTTGGCCCGGAGAATGTTATAGACAGAACTTAAAGGATGTATTAATGGTCAAAATAGACTTCGAAAAAGCCTTTGAGAGCTTATCTTGGGATTTTTATAGATAGAGACGAAGGATAGGTTTCCTCTACGAATGTTAGTGGCTTGGATATCCTGGCCAGGGATGATGGATATTATTTTCATCAAAGATACATATTAATGATCACTGGCCATCCTTCTCGCCAAGCTACTTTCTATATACGAGACTGAGAGTAAAACAATGCAGGGGCAGCTAGCCCCAGTGATGATACTTATTGTTGGATCAGCTCCAACCCAGAGTCTGTGTGGAATACAGACACATTTCTGCTTAAAAGGGATCGAATTGACAAAACTACTGATCTCTCATTTGGTTCTATTAACACCCCTACTGCTACACAACCAGTTATATTCTTTTCATCATAAATTAAGAACTTGTTGCAATTCAATTGATGTACTATATATGGAGTGAAAGCTTTTGCAGATTTGTAGAAGTAGTAGAGAATCCCAAGTTTGCTCAACAATACACAATGCCTTAATATTCAATTATGAAAATATTCTCGTTACGATAAATGGTTGCGATGAATGTTGGAGGAAAAACCTTTCATCATATGATTACTAATTAGCAATTAGTGGACTATATACAATTTCCATGTATTACATCTTACATGCTTTTTAGAACATCTTATTTCGCTTAAGTTTAGAGAAATCTGGAATTATGGTCACAATAAAACTTACTTAAAACTTACCAAAGAAAATCTGGCACTCAAAAGATACTTTGCAGAGAGTGTAAGACTGGCAATAACACTACAGTGATAATTGTTACAAAAAGGTATAAGCAATGCAAACAGATGATTCAATTAGATATAATGAAACACTTGTGGTTCTTAGTATGGCAAAACAAAATGAAAGTAACAATCTAAAATACTAGTATATCAGTCTGTTTCTGGAGCGATACAAATCCTACCCTGTTATGTACTCTCTGTTCAATTTTATATTTCTAAAGATAGATAGTCAGGCAAAATGACCAAATCCTATCCTGATATGTACTATTTATGCCATTTAACATTTCTAAACATAGATAGTCAGGCAAAATGACCAAACCCTATCTTTTTATGTACTCCTTACGCCATTTAATATTTCTAAACAAAGATAGTCAGGCAAAATGAACAAATTTAGAAGTGTTGACAAGGAGGGAGTCAGTATGTTGAGTAACCTGAAAATGTGGAAAAGGAACAACTTTGTCTTCGTTTTAACGTATCAAAAACTAATTCCGAAGCTAAGGTTGGATGTGCGTGTGATAGACGCTAGGTCTCTGTCTGGTGAATTGTAGAGGTTATATCTTTATATCATGGTGACGCCACACAATGAATTCCATTGCGAACTCTACTACCTGTGATTCATCATCTAAACGCATATTAATACTCATGCCATGCTACGACAAATAGAGGCTGACATTAAGACTGTCACGTTCCCATTCCAGCCATATGAACATTGGCGTGCCTATAGCACACGCCGACTATAATGAGATTAGACGCTGCATTGACCGCTATCTATTCAACAAGAAATCCTGATAGTTTTTTAACCACTCAGGTGGCTTGTCAGAAGTTCTTTCAGAACAATACTGATGGGGTCCTTTGATTCAGTTCTTACAGTAGGTATTGATTGCGACTAGAGCTATTATCTGCCTAGATGCCAGACACTCAAAGACCCACACGATGCTTGCATCTTCCCCTTTCAAGGTAGCTCCCTGCTATTTGCACCTTAATGCATTTATGTTTGAATACATTTATTCGCAACAAAACCCAAAGGTAGCAGATCTGGAAATCGAGAAAGATTTTTTTTCTTGAAATCTCTTTATAGCATATTCATACCAGTTGAGGTTAAGTATAGCCCCAGATGAATCAACAGCGCCCCCTAGTGTGCATAATTAAGCCTGGCATTTAGAGTGGAGTTTTCGCCTACCATGCCCAGAGGGTAAGAAGTGCGAAAAGGTGTGAACATCTGTTTGATGTATTTCATACGTTAGTCTTCAATAATACAGTTTTACACGGATACATGATAAGTTAATCTAGCACTTTACAGTAAACCCACGCATGGTGTACTAGTAGCGGGACTTAATACGTGACTCATCCTCATACATTAAGGCAACTCCTGTTATCATCTGTATATTTCGTTGGATTTCTGAGTTCTGTAAATCACTTAAGTATAGCGGGAACAATAAGATAGCGATAATAGCGCTCTGACCGTATGCGCTATTATAAAATCCCCGTCTTTATTAAATTGTCAATTGAACTTGCTGCTGCTGTTCCCGTTCACCGCTATAATTAGAGCACGCTTATCCAGGGCAATACTGTAATCGCGCTGTATAATGTTCACGCCATGTTTAAGTGATTTACAGTATCTAATACGTAGAAATGCGATATAGTAGGCAGTATTGTTGTATTGTATGTTTATTGACGGAACGTTGGCGGTACAAAATCATAACAAATACAAATTAAGTGAACAAAAGAGAAGTGGAAAGTATACAAACACAAAAGACAAAATAAAGTACAAATGAAAACAGGAAAACAGTATGCTACTTGCCTTGTCGCCAAGTCTCGTTTCTATCATACAAGTATTGATACAACTTTTGAAAAGATGCAGTTTAAATCCATCTTTATTCACCATTATCCATTTATCAGGCCCTGATCACCTTCTTTATGGTGATGCCTATACCTTCTGTACAGCAATGTATTACCTGTTCTTTCATTGCTTATACTTTATGCATTTCAATACAATGAGTTATATTGTTTGTTCCTTTTAGTAACACTTCTCTTTGAATAATTTTGTTCCTGTACTTACATTTGATTATGAATCCCACATATAGAAATAGGGATATATCTATGTTGATTCTTTTTCTCATTTAGCAAGATTTTTTTAAATACCTTAGCACACGGTCATTTTGCTCCTGTAGTCCTGTATACAGGAGGGTATGCCTTTTAATACTAAAGCCCCACATTTTTGCATCAATTTTCTTGTCCATTCTAGATTTCAACCTAAGAACTAAATCCTGAAATTCTTACAGGTTTCATGAAGGTTATGTTCTGAATAATTCTTCCATTGCAACCTGTTTTAAAAGCACACACTAGAAATGGGCATCATCTCACATGATTCCCTCTATTCAGGAAAGGACAATGTACAATTATCCAAGAAATTCCCCTATCTTTACCACAAGTTCATTTGCAATATTACTGTAAAGGGCACTTCACTATGCCGCACTTTTGATTTAAGACAAACCACAGCTAAGTAGCCAGCGCCACTAGGCTACAGTTGAACCACTTGTGTAATGATTATTGAAGAAAAATTAACCAAATTATTAAATTGCTATGAAAAATTATGCAAAAACAAGCTTTTTTAACACCTCAGCCTACATACCATCTACTTCGATAGGACTGTTTGATGGTGTTTTTTAGATTGATGTTCACCAACGGTGTTGGGGCAACTCTAAAAAAACGGAAAGAAAGACATTCATTTAAAAGCATAGCAGCTCTCAAAGGCTACTTGGAACCATGAATTTTAATAAAACAAAGGTATTTTTTTTATTGTTTAAGACTAAGAAAAAGCAATACACGAATAGAAAGGGCTAAAATTTAAGGGCTGGACGCAACACTACCGTTTATTTAAAAACTGTTTTGCCAATGAAGAGGGTATGGTGATGTTAAAAAATACAATGGAAACTTTTTTTCTTTTCGCTATTCAAAAAGGCGTTTTATGTTCAGGGGAAAAGTAATGTCAAGCGAAACGTCGTGCTAAATATCTCCTACAATTCAACCAATGAAAATGCTTCATGTTACAATCGGAAAATATAACACTAACAAACACATCCTGCAAAGCCCGCCAATAAAATCGAGTAAGACGGCGATATATTTGCTCCTTTAGCGATGAAAATTAGTCGGGAGAGGGCCCATAAACGTTTTGTCGTCCATATTTATTAAAAAGGAAGTATGGAATGACGTCTTCGCGGAACCTTCCGTGCGAATGCTTTGTGCCAAACCCGCCTCATTAGGGAAGGTGAACATAATCGTTTCCCCCTCGACCTTCAACAAACTAGCTCACACACCTCCCTCCTATTGCCTTCTCAGACAACGACATTGACGTCATCATGTTCTGAGTTGCAATACTTTGCATACTCTGTATGTATCTGTCAAACGGCCTGTGCACATATATCAATTTCAGAGCAATTAAGGTGCCTTTTTATGATGTTTGCTTTAGATGTTCCGTGTTGTCCTCTATTGCGGCTGACACAACACGCTTGAAAATGTCAGTCCGCCCACTCCCCCTATTTATTCGTATGTTTAGCAAAACAATTAAAGTGGGCTATTTAGAGCAGTTCCTTGAAAGATAATGTGGAAATGAATATGAATATGATTATGCGCACTGGCGGAATTAGGAAACCTTTACAAAAGGTATTTGCTTGGAAGCTTTTCAAGGGGTACTCCGGTTTCGTCTACTAATTACAACAGGCAAGTCACGAATTAGCGATATGGCATAAATGTGACGAAAAACAAAAAAAATCAGAACTTCAAAAGGCTATATTTTCAGAAGAATTCTACAATTGATATTAGTGAAGCTGTATAGCATGCACCTAGCAGAAGATTACACAAAAGGGTCTATACAAATAAATGAAGAAAAGACCCATTCAAAATAAATACGCATCACTCATTTGCTTAACTTTGCCTAAGTTGATGGAAAATGTGGGTGATTAATCGGAAATTGATTTACTGTTTAGAATGGTATACCTTATAGTTTGATATCAACTTGTCAAGCCTGAATAATATAGAGGAGGAAATGCTAGCTAAGAACAAAAAAGCGATAGAAGTGAAAGGAAAACACACAATATGATATATTGAAAGATGTGACACGTTTAACAATTGTAACTTAAAGACTTGTCTTTTAAAAAGATGAGCATATTTGATATATTGCGGTAAAACATGTTGCTGTCAACATGATGTGAAACCTCCATAAAAGAAACAGCTAACGACATAACTATTCCCTAAAAATACATAAATAGAAACCATTGTTCAACTAATTAGTGTATCTAAATAGTCATGCTATAAAATGAAATCCCACCCTTTATTATTTCTAAGAGATGAGATATGTATATGTATGTATGTATATATATATATATATATATATATATATATATAATATATATATATATATATATATATATACACACACATACGTTCATACATACACATTATCCATTTAACAGCACGCAGAGCAAAGTTGTATTAGCCTTAGCCAATGTTGAAGCTGGCCTATGAGTTCGCTGTTTGTTTTTAAAGAAGCGGATATGTGTTTTGCCTGGTGTAATGGGCGAAGAAACGCCTGCAGAAACACTTGACATTACAAAGAGACTGCCCTGCTGCTCTAACAGCTGAGATGCTTAGATACACTTACTTGTTTCTCCTCTGCCTGCCTGCTCAACCAAATCATAACATATTTATTGTGATACCATATACCTACTTAGACCTAGGACAACCATTACATGTAGATCTACACACACACACAGACCCTCACATGTACACGTTATATATATATATATATATATATTTATATATATATATATATAGATATATATATATATATATATATATATATATATATATATATATGTGTGTGTGTGTATATATATATAATATATATATATATATATATATATATATATATATATATATATATATATATATATGTATATATGTATATATACTTATATATGTATAGTTATATATATATATATATATATATATATATATATATATATATATATATATATATATATATATATATATATATATATATATATATATATATATATATATATATATATATATATATATATATGAATATGTGTATGTATATGTATACAAGTAATCTTTGGTTCAGTTAAAGCCATGCACAGGGTACCTGGGAAAACTACCGATCAACCCATACGCTGGCATTGCTCAGGTGGAAGAAGAGAACCCTGGACACTGTGTAGCCGTAAATAAGCCGTAGCCCAGTCCTAGCAGCTGTATTCTGCCACCCCTAATTGTTTTATTGTATCATTTGAACTTATTATAGCCACAGTGGTTAAATCAATCTTACGCATATAGACGTGAAGACGTGAAGGTCAAGACACTAAATAAACCTTAATAGTATGAGCCAGTAGTTATGTACGCTTCGTCCAGGGATCTTAACATCAAAACATAGCGCTAGAACAAGAAAATGTGTTAAATGTTAAATACACATTCCAAGCAAATAAAGATATCTTTTAAATAAAATGAATCGTACATAACCTACTTTTTGCCATTATTAGTTGAGAAACAGTTTCCAATTCAAGTCTTTAAAATCTAATTATAGAACGGATGTGGTACTTACAATTTAATTTCTTTCGGAACAATACGTGTACGCCTGACTCAATTAGGCAAAAAGTAATTGCCGGCATAAAACTCCTTTATCATTTCCACTTTGATATTTCATCTGTATTAAATATGCCTTTCAAGCAGGCATTTTATTAATCATTTTTCAATTCACTTTTACCAAATCAGGATAATGTCACAAAGAGCTCGTGGCACTAAAGTCTGGGAGATTTTGGAATATCATACAACACTTAACGGTGAATAATTGTTAAAACGCAAACCATAACGGTTCGTAAATGCAATATGAGAACTTGACATATTACCTGCATGGTAATATCTAATATAAGAACGTCATGGGATGCGGAATGGATGGGTGTAGAACGGCAAAATAAATATGGATAGGAATGAATGATTGGAATCAAAGTCTTCAGGTTTGCATAATAACACTGGCCTTAAGACATTGTGTAATTCATTTAAATATTCGCAGGAGGCAGTAAATAGGTACTTAGGCTAAGAATAGATAATATCTTTAATTGGAATATTATCCTTTTGAGAGGGCTCTTGTTGGATATAAGTGATTAGCTTTGTTTCATTTTCTTTTTCTGTTAACATGTTAACAGTTTATCCTTAATGGAGTTTTTTCTTTAATCTTTAATTGGAATATC
>OZ012684.1:49116766-49121766 GCA_963942565.1 Maea johnstoni | reverse complement strand
AAATCAGCGAGCAAAGCAAGCAAGCAGTAAGAAGATGTGAGACGTGAAATGTTCTTTCCTCTGAGAAGTTCTCATCCCGTGGCAGATCTGAAGGGCCGGCTGAATTATACACCTGGGACCGGAGATCTCCGCGCCACGCCACTGTGGCGCTCCCTTGCCTAGAATGTAGGCTATTGGGCTATTCGCTTACTTGCCTAGAATTTAACCTATTGGGCCATTCGCTCACTTATCTAGAATTTAGGCTATTGGGCTATTCGCTCACTTACCTAGAATTTAGGCTATTGGGCTATTCGCTCCCTTGCCTAGAATTTAGGCTATTGGGCTATTCGCTCACTTACCTAGACTTTAACCTATTGGGCCATTCGCTCACTTATCTAGAATTTAGGCTATTGGGCTATTCGCTCACTTACCTAGAATTTAGGCTATTGGGCTATTCGCTCACTTGCCTAGAATTTAACCTTTTGGGCTATGTGCTCACTTGCCTAAGATTTAACCGTTTGGGCTATTCGCTCACTTACCTAGAATTTAATCTGTTGGGCTATTCGCTTACTTGCCTAGAATTTAGGCTATTGGGCTATTCGCTCACTTGCCTAGAATTTAGGCTACATGTATATGGGCTATTCGCTCACTTGCCTAGAATTTAGGCTATGTGGGCTATTCGCTCACTTGCCTAGAATTTAGGCTATATGGGCTATTCGCTCACTTGTCTAGAATTTAGCCTTAATATGGGCTATTCGCTTACTTGCCTAGAATTTAGGCTATATGGGCTATTCGCTCCCTTGCCTAGAATGTAGGCTATTGGACTATTCGCTCACTTGCCTGGAATTCAGGCTATATGGTTATTCGCTCACTTGCCTAGAATTTAGGCTATTCGCTCACTGACCTAGAGTATAACCTATCGGGCTATTCGCTTACTTGCCTAGAATTAAGGATAAAAGGCCACTTGCTTAGAATTCAGGCTATATGGCTATTTGCTCACTTAGCTAGAATTTAGGCTATTGGGCTATTTGCTTACTTGCCTAGAGTTTAACCTATTGGGCTATTCGCTCACTTGCCTAGAATTTAGGATATAAGGTCACTTGCTCATAATTCAGGCTATTGGGCTATTCGCTCACTTGTCCAGAAATTAGGCTATTAGCTCACTTGCTTTGGATTTAGAATGCTGGGCTATTCACTCACTAGCAATGTACATGTATGTTATAATATTAAAAATATTGTAATAAAATCCCAATACCGTTAGAGCATACCGATCATGTACAACTATTTACCGATTTTGTCACAACTTTGAGTTATGGATCGTGTTATAACACCTCTACCAATGATGTTATACCCGAGGGTTACCGATCGTGTTATAAACTTTAATAACAATGTAATTCACTGTAAGAGTTGGCATATATGCACTCAGAGGCGATGCGTTTACTTAGCTGGGGTTAGATACCTAGTCTTATCGACCATGGTTTGGTTAGGCTTTTTTCGCTTCTCAGGCTTATTCATATTGTGAGGACATATAAGCCCGGAACGACAATACATTCCCTTCTACTCTTCTATTAGAAATGTTCTCAGGGGCCTGTCTGCTGCAAAGGCATCTTGTCTTCACAATAGCGCACATTTGTAAAACGACAAAGCCTAATCTCAGATCAATATAATCGATCATACAGATAGGCATGGAGACTAATGCAAGTTGATGTATTGAATTCATTATTTGAAATGTTTTCAGGGGCCTGTCGGTTGAAAAGGCAAGTCTTCACAATACCGCACATTTGTAAAACGACAAGTCCTAATCTCAGATCAATCTAATCTTTCATACAGATGGGTTGATTGCTTATGCGAGTTGATTTATTGAATTCATCTACTAACAGTTATTAGAATCACACACATGTGTGTTTGTGAACTTTGTGTACATGAAATTCGGAGGCTGCGAGTTTGTGTCCTTGTTGTTTTGAAATAAAGCATAAGCCACACATTATATGTGCTATGAAGTGCGTTGGTATGTGAACGGATACATCCATAAAGGGAGTTCTACGTAGGAGATGCTTATTATAGAATATTTTCACCAACTTTTGATCGCCAGTTTGCGAGCTGATACTGCACCCTTGGTCCGCATTTTCAAGGGCTATAGCGTGCCTTCACAAGGAATCCGTAATAGCCCCGAGATAAGCCAGTGTGGTTAGTGGGACTTATGTGGCTTAGACTTACTATTTTATCGCCAATTCCTGCAGATGTAGAGCCCCCTAGAGACATCTCAACACCTTGGAAATACCTGATGTGTTAACCTGTTCCTGCCTGTTGCAGACATAAGATGGATCCTGACCATTTTGACGATATCTTTCAGCAAAAAAGATACGTGAGAAAATTCATTTTAACTAAACGAAAATTTCTCCTTCAATTTTTGTGCAACTTCACACTTTATCTAAAATAATTTGTAAATGAATAAAGCATCCAGACGACTTTGTCCTAGAGTTAATCTTCAGCACGGTGCCGTGATGGAGCTGAAGAAGACGGATATCCGTACTTGGACTGTATCACCACGAACAGAACTCGCGGGACACGTGCCAACGTGAAGCAATTAGAAATTTTGACGATCGCTGCCCTGATCGGCAGGCCACCTCTCAGAACTATCTTACTGATACCCCAGGCGTCGGGGTGATCTCTTGAGGTGTTACCACAATGCCCTGATGGGGTAGCGGGACCTGAATTTTGAATTTTGTTTTTTCGTCACTTTTTCTGCCTTATTGCAGCCAGTTGTGATTGGAGTACCAGGGAAAAACCACCGCATAAGCCCAAGCCACTGGCAACTTTCTCACACGCCCCACCCAAGATTCGAACCCAGGCAGTGGTGAGAGACAGCTAGCAGTCTGTGGCGACGCCTTAGACCACACCGCCATCAGGGCAGGCCCGCCAGCAGTTGCTGATCGTATGATTTCTGGCAATGGTGAATGGGGGTGGAAATGCTTCATATGGCAACATCAGGCAATGCACCATTTTATTATACGTTTCATCTCGTCAAGGAAATGCATTGGCGCGGGAGCTCTTGCAAATGTGTAAAGGTTCATTAAAGGCAGGACCGTTCATCCTAGATCACTCCGTAAATGAACCTTGTGGAAGTAACTTGACAATGAAGAGCTCATGGAATTCCATTGAACTGTGTATCGATTTTATATCAATGCGTTGTAGGTAATCATATAGCTGTGTCTCATACACACAAACACACACACACACATATATATATATATATATATATATATATATATATATATATATATATATATATATATATATATATATATATATATATATATATATATATATATATATATATATATATATATATATATATATATATATATATATATATATATATATATATATATATTTATTTCCATATAAACACACACACACGTTGAGCTTTAGCTCTATACCTTTTTTAGTTTTAAAAATTCTGGTCCTGAAAATCAAGAAACACACATACTGGCCCGGAAAGGTAAGACAAAATATTATTGCCCTGAAAATTGAGAATTTTTTTCTGACCTTTTTTTCTTGTTTTATTTCGAAGAGAAATAGCCTAGGAGAACTGATGTTATTCGAAAAATAAAAAGATAATCCCATTGAAACAATGGTGTCTTCCTGAAAAAAAAAGCTGTTCTGTATTATGTCCAAAAGAATTCTGGCTCTGTCAGAGAAAAATCTGACCAGGTCAAAAAAGGTAAGCCCCCCCCCCCCCCCCCCCCCCAAAAAAAAAAGAATCAAATGTTCCGTCCCTTACTCCGTGACTGTGGAGCACCAAACAGTCTAAGTGAACAATTTACTACTCTATTCCATTTAGCGACACAAAGCCCGTTTCGTTTGTCAGACTTCACTCAAACGAGTCCCATTTATGACGACTTAAATTACATTGATCCGTTAGATGCCTGAATTGAACAACCCAATTTGAAATAATTGAACTCCTTTGTGACTGGCTGGGTTCCAAACGAGAATCAAGTATTCAAACACTCAAACCAATTGACTCAAATTTAACTGAAATTTATCGCAATGCTTTGATGAATGTTTGTAATGGGTATCTATGCAGAATGTCATTTGTCTACAGGATGTTCACCTAGCCAGGGAAAATGAACACTTTTTAGAATTCTTTTGTGGAACTCGTGCACATAATGAAATGATACTGGTGATGGAGATGATGATGATGATGGATGTGACAAGAAGAAATGGGTAAAAAAGGAGAACCATGACATGGGCTTTAAATACAGTCCTCTGACTACGTGCTTTTGTAGTTTATTCTTTATGTATTTTTTGGGAATACGTCATGTAATCCAACTGAGCTCCCTAAAGATCTGAGTGGGTCAGCTTTAAGTCACAATAATGTAAATTACAATGTTAGGTTTTGTAAATAGAGGGATGCTAAGCTATACATATACCCTCGTCGTAATCGTTGATTCTCATCGTTGATTCTCTTATGTATTATTTATATAACAATTTATTTAATGTTTTTCTACTACACTAATCAACCTGTTTCACATATATCATATATGCTTTTGTAGTTGTCTTACAAGTCAATAAACATATATATATATATATATATATATATATATATATATATATATATATATATATATATATACTATATATATATATATATATATACTATATATATATATATATATATATACTATATATATATATATATATATATATATATATATATATATATATATATATATATATATATATATATATATATATATATATATATATATATAGTATATATATATATATATATATATACTATATATATATATATATATATATATATATATATATATATATTATATATATATATATATATATATATATATATATATATATATATATATATATATATATATATATATATATATATATATATATATATATATATATATATTGACACCCTTTAAACGACACGCATTGCAACTGTGTACTATCTAGCTAGACTCTAACTTGAATTGTCATGATTTGAGTTCCAA
>OZ012684.1:48923284-49116566 GCA_963942565.1 Maea johnstoni | reverse complement strand
TACTATCTAGCTTAACTCTAACTTGAATTGTCATGATTCGAGTTCCAAAAAATTGATATTTATTAATTAAGTTTCGTTTCGGTAGTTGGCTGTTAGAGATTCCGGCGTTTATCTCGTGGAAAATAAATATGATTACAGACGCAAGCAGTTTGGAATATCTTTACGGGGGGGGGGGGGGGGGTACGCTCGTACCTTGTGAGGAAGATAAAGAAAATATCAATTCCAATCTCCAGCACGGAGGCTTTAATGCAAAATTATCAAGTGGAACAGATAGGATGGGTGTCTTGGAGATTACTCAGTTTTATTTTCCTACTTTCTGTCTGAATTAGATGCTCCATAGCCCGCATGATAGACAGTGTTCCTTGCAAACCTGGGGTCGTGGCCTTTGGGACTGGCGCCAGTATCCCAAACGGCATCATTACACTCCTATCATATAATAAATTGAGGAAAAAGGGGATAACTTTGAAAAAAGATGGGTTATGTCAAAAAACTACCTGAAGATAAATGACAAAATAGAAAATATATACATTCAATACAATTATTGTACACTGTATTCCGTGGTATATATAACACATACCAATCCCTGATGGTTACGGAATTTCGTTGCAGAAATATACAGTGTAGCCACGATGATTGGTAAGCAGGAAAATAAAAACAAAAAAACCCCCAGAAAAGTCACATGATAAGCTAAAGCAAACCTTTGGGATGATATGTATTTTCTTTATCATCATAGTCTGACTTTGTATTATACGACATTTAGTCATCATAGTCTGACTTTGTATTATACGACATTTAGTTTCCTTTCTGTTTTACGTTGAGCGTTCGGACATAATGGTTGGAATGATGGTTCCATAGGTATTCGGCGGCATAAACGTAGACTAATCTGGCCTGTTAACTGGTGAAAAATAAGATAGTGATACAATGAACAGAGTAGATGTTGTAGAAAATAAGATCATTACTCTACCTTAATAAAAGAACTCCTCTCTCCTTGGAGCCATGTTGAGAAGACAAAGACAACTTTGCTAAAAACACAGTTTAAAGTAGTTTTGAAATAGATGCCTGAATATGAAATTATTTTCTTTTGTAGTTTGCAAAATTCTTTTCCTTCACGTGGGACTTCGGAGAGATTCTGTGCAAACTGGTCCACTATCTTCAGAATGTGTCTGTCATCTGCTCGATACTTACTCTCACAGCTATGAGTCTAGAAAGGTAGGATATGTGTTTGTGGTGTTTGAATATCTATTTCAATATTTATCTATCATATTTCGCCTTCAAGATGTTTCGACATATTTCAACAAGGCTTTGTTTGTTGTTTGTTTGTTTGAATATTTCATCAAGAGGATAGGACATTTTGACAATACAGGAATCTTGGATCAGAAAAATATACTTTGAAACTGTATATGCATCGTTTATTCAAAATGGTCTTGCAAATTTGATAAATTTGATGAAGATTCCTATGTCGTCCAGTAAATGCCTGATCAAGTTTCTACTACTGTAGTATTTTGTACTATGCGTTATTCCATGTTTCAAAAGGTGTACAGATACTGAACACGAATCAAACATTAGAAGCGAAACTAGTAATATCCAAAAACAGACAATACAAAAGAGCCAGAAGGTCACAGCAAATACAAATACCAATTTGAATGTGAAAATTAAACGAAACAACTTAATAAATGTAATGAAGAGTCAAATTAACAGAAGCAGGAGAGAAAGATATCAGAACAGATTTAGAGCTCAGTAAATATATAAGTAGTCGAAAATCATCTAATCCATCAAAAGGGATGGCCGGAACTACATGTAACTTTGTCTGTATCCTTTAAATTCGCCCAGTACTACAGGAGTCTCTTAGCCGACCCCTTCTCTCAATTTAATGGTCATATTTTACATTATACACCCAAAGGGAGAGGAAGTATTCAAAAGACGTTGAAAATGGCTGAAACCTTGGCTTATGGGTACTCATCTGACAGTACTCCGTGAGAGCTATCGAACGAATAACAACATGATAGGGTTTAGATGTTTTTCAAAAATGTTTGCGTCCTTATGCTTTAGACAAAAGTGGCCTCAGCATTGAAAGGGTTAATGGCCCTATTGTACATTATGCAGCCAAAGGTAGGGGTTAGGAGAAAAACTGTAGCCAGCCAGTCAGCTGCTGTGGAGGACCCAGATTCTCTGCCTGGATAGCTAGATTGATCAGGCTTATAAAGGTTGCTGTATCTCCCACCAGTCTCCGGCAGCACGAAGATGATTGCTCTACTGATTACCTCAGATCCTTAATATCATTTTCTCCCATGTGATGAAAGCACGCACATTTTAGCGAGCCATCAGTGGCAGCAATAACTGCCAGTTCCACTTATTCCAGGTAGCTATGTCAGCGCCCTGTCTCTCCGGGACGGAGAATTACCCTCAGAGCCTTGATTATCTCAGCCCTATTCATTTCTACTCTGATAGCATTTTGTTTGAATGAAAAATACACTTGCTGCTAGTGTATATGAAATGTCTGAATTCGTTTAACCCTTATACTGCTGGTTGCTAATTTGGCCGATACAAAATAATGCATACAGCCTGAGAAATGATTGAAACCCTGGCACATGGGTACTCATCTGAGAGTACTCAGCGAGAGCTTTCCAATGAACACCAACATGACAGGGTTTTAATGTTTTTTATAAAAAATCTTTGCATCCTTGTGCTTTGGATGAAAGTAGCCTCAGCATTGGAAAGGTTAATTCTATAACATTTCTTACTGTGCTTGTATTCGTGATCTTGACGTGGATAAGATGTAACATAATTCAAAATCAGAAAAGTGCATGAGTCTGAGAGTGTAATGGAGTGGCTTATGGGGTTAATTTGTGAACATAGGGTCATCTTGAGATTTTCACATATCTTAAAGCCCATCCCCTCATCCTCATGATCAGACCAACCAAATTTGACTGTCTATGCCATCACTGAACACAGAACGACAATAAAATAACAGAACCTCCCAAAGTAAGGCTTGCACACAGACAGGGAACGTTTTGGCTCTTTTCTCTGAATTGAATTTCACCAAAACATAATCGCTTTAAACAAGCATTAAGGTTATCAATTGTTAACGACTGTGTTTGCAATTCTGTGTATGAATAGCTTAAAGTATTTTGAAGAAAAATGTAACACAGATTTTTCAATTTTCACTTTTTATCAAAGGCATGGAATCTAGATGTTGAAAAATACACATTCTTTCGAGAAAAAAATACGAAAGAAATGATCGAGACATTTTAACGGAGCAAATACTTGGGAAATGGTGAGACCCTTCTCTCTATTCTCCACATTTATGTAATTTGACAGTCCTCGGTCCATAATTGTGAATAGGAGTTCCGTTTGAAAACACTATGCATATGTTTTCAGTTTCTCACACCAAACACAAGTTACACCCTGCTGGGATGGGATGGTAGATGTCTGATGCATGATGTGTTTCTTATCAAAAGACCTTTCAATATAGACTATGTATAGGCTAGCTAGTCAAGTTACAGCAGGCTAGAGGAAATACCGAATAAAAAAAATAACCCCATAAGCTACCTTAAATAGAGGGCCATTTAAGGTCCGTAAGAGGCGGACAATTTGATATTCTGGGGGCTATCGTGTTTTTTCTTAACTGGTCAGAATTCCTTTCTCCTCAGAAATTATCAATGAATGTTTTTTTCTTACCTCTCAGGAACAAAATATTTTCTCTTGAATTTCATGGCCATATTTTTCTTTCTAAAAAGGATAATGCCCCCCCCCCCCCCCCACCCCCAGAATACCAAATGGTCATACAATATCATGTTTTATGTTTGGTACATCCTGCAAATTATTATATTTCATTTTCCAGGTATTATGCTATTCTGCACCCGATGAAGGCAAAATACGCGTGTACACTGAGCCGAGCCAGGAAGATCGTAGTCGCGATATGGTATCTTTCGCTTATACTGGCTGTGCCTATACTGATAGGACAGGTAAGAATTTACTCATATCAATAAGGTACAATGGATCCACCATATGTCATGGCTGATACCAGAATAAATGTTGCTAGTAATTTTCTTCGAAAATGTTTAGCAGGTGTGTTCGTTTACTTAGCTTGCATGTTGAAAAAAACAAATGAAAATGCTATCTTGTCAATGACATGCAGTTACTCATAGGCATAATTGGTTTCTTGCAAATCTGTTAGAACGTTAGAACACGCGCCCACTTTACATACGGTGATAAAAACACGTACGATGTTCTATTCAATTGTGGCAGAGACTTCGAGATGAGTAAACTAGATAGAAAGAGACTTAAAGGGCATTTGCCCGGCCACTCTTCCAATAAAGCTTTAGAAAGGACAGGCAATAATTGCTGTCGTGTTGACATGTAGAATAAGTAGATAAAGGGCTAGAAGACTACTTACAGTCTACATTTCTCAAGCTAAAAGGAAACATCACAGAAACGTAGTCTTTCTACGTTATATGTTAAAGGTTAAAATAGAAAATTCCCGAGAAACAAGTGTTAATTGGACCTGGATTGTTTCAGGTGGCACAACGTTCGTTAAAGTGACCTGTTATTTATGCCTATATTGGTTCAATAGTAATGTTACACCCACTTAACCTGATCATTCCTCCTGATCATATAATACACACACACACACACACACACACATATATATATATATATATATATATATATATATATATATATATATATATATATATATATATATATATATATATATATATATATATATATATATATAAATATATATGTGTATATATATATATATATATATATATATATATATATATATATATATATATATATATATATATATATATATATGTGTGTGTGTGTGTGTGTGTGTGTGTTAGAGCACCTCTCGGGAGTTATTTGAGTGGTACTATTGATCGGAACCAACCCAATAACTCTCTTCCTATTAGTTTGCTATCATTAGCATTTGCTATTGCCATTCTAGTAGTTTTTAAAGTATCGCAGAATGCAGATGGCATTTTAAGTGTGACTCTAAACATCGGTGTGTTTAAAACGTTTCTAACCTGATATAAAGTGTTAGTAATAGAGGCCATACATGTTAAAATAACTAGAAAGTAACTCGTACTATGTTTGCTTTATTCTGTCATAATGATACCAACTTTTATATGTTCAATAGAGAAAATATTGATAATCAGTCTCAGGCAATGCTACTAGTGGAATTAAGAACTAATAGCCTAATAAACTACCGATAATGTAGATTCACTGGTCAGAATTTCTAACTTTAGACTAATATTTTGTTCAACTTATTTAGTCCCATGGACTGCCTGTTTTTGCCTGAATCAAATTGTTAATTTACCCAAACACAATTGTGTAGCAGACATTTCGAATAATCTTAACCTCAGCAACCAAAAACGAAAAATAGAAAAATACATCTGACAACTGAATCCATGACAAACAGCAGTGCGGCGCTGCTAGTAATACAGTGCACATATTTAATTCCTGCAAAAGTCGACCGGACGTATACCAGTGTCTGAATGTACAAACACCCATGTATAGCATGTCAAAACATTAAACTAAGCACGCCAATGAGCCAAGTACATTTCGAATCCAAGCTATGTTCAGTTGTGAGGTCAGGGACATCCATGCTCAGGTAACTGGGTGGCAATGCGGGCGTGTATTATGCCCGGCTGCCCACAAATGTAGTGCAGGGATTGAGTGTCGGCACTGTATGTGTTTACAGTATGGTGCATGCTGGTAGTGGTGTTATCATTTTAGAACCAGCCTCTTCTGTTTAACGCCTCTAACAACATGGCACTATCAGGGAGGTCTAGAATTCCCCTTGGATCTTGATATATTCCTGTCATGAAGACACCCAATCTGAGTGGAGAAACACCCCCGCTATGACTTATTTATCTTTTAAAGTGCTTTTCTGATAAGACTCCTTTGATATTCTCGGTTTTTGAGCTACTCGTCTCTGCTTGAAGAGACTACGTTTGTTTGTATTACACGTACGTTTGTCACTTTAAATGGGTGTACACTCACCGTTATGGGGGAATTAGCATCTTTAACGTTTCTTATTTAGCAAGGTTGACTTAATTATCCACTACACCCTGGAGGTTATGAAGTGTAACCAAAATGTATGAGACCTTAGATAAACAGTGCCATTGAATGCGTTGCAAATCACCACTGTAAACAGCATTTTCTTGTCTGTGTGGAGATGTAATGAGATCGTTAACCGTGACTTGGTCATTCATGTTGTAGTTTTGTGACAATTCTTATGACTTCCTTTAGTTTAAATAATCTTAAGGGTGAACATAATTTTAATCTTTTATGCATATCCTGGAGTTCTGGGAATTGGAATTTCATTTTTCGCCATTTGTTCTGCCATACTGCGGCTAAGTCGTGACTAGCCAGTTGTGACTAGTGGAAGAAATCGGAGTGCCCGGTGAGAACCACCACCTAATTGCAAGTCACTGGCAACTTTCTCACATACCCCGGATGGGATTCGAGGAAGTGTTCTAGGAGAGTGCATGGTCATTGATATGTCCTCCACCTGTGGACAGTTGATTAATCTAACCAGTGATTTCAAGTACTCCATCTCTTTGCGAATATCAAACTATTTCGCCATCCATCAAACATAATCATCAGGCAAGTGTGAGCTCGGTTTTGCCTGCATGAATAATCCAGATGACCATGGATTTATTTTCGTGTCATGAAATTGTTGACGTACACCTGCATTTGAGAATGAAAAAAAAACCACCCAACTCAAATATGTATTCAATATATATCCGTTGATTTATCCAATGAGATATTAATAGGCACAATTTATCTGAAGAGAAAAAGTGAAATGTTATACGGATTATGTGATCCATCATTTATCTAATTGATAACCAGTCCTTTGCCGTGTACCTTTTCAATAGAAGGTACACTTTAAAAGGTAATAACTGACATATTTTCTCGACAGTTTAGCCCTAACCCGAATAAAAAAATGTGATATCCTAAGTCCTAATCTTCGTAGAATGTATACTGGCTATTGGTTTTTATATAAGCCCAGGAAAGTTATTGGACAATTTGCAGAGGAAGGTCCGTTTGATGAATAAAAATGCTTTGAGAATAGTTGAAAATCGCCATTGTGTTGATCATGCATTGTTGCAAGAAAGGCCAGTTTAATTATAAAGCGAACATTTGCTGGATTTCAAAGGGATGGCCTTCGGCATAATGTGAAGTCTTTGCCCGTAATCCCAACCAGTATACGCATAGATAAGTTACGTGCCAAAATCACCTCGAAGTTAGTCTTTATCCCCTTTTCACCTCAATACATATAATTGTGACATGCCCCAGTTCATGAACTCGTCAGATCGTCTGCATGTCTCATCCAGAGCGTGCCTTGCTTTTTGGCGGGAAAGTTGCAGACGACACGCGGCACGAAATACCTCCATTCACTGCCTTAATTAACTCAATCGGGCATGTCTGCGGTAATCAACCACTGAATTATCAACTTTTTCAATACCATCATGAAGGATAACTCAATGACTATACCTACGGGAAGTTGAAACATATTTTGATGAGATTCTTGCATTTTTGCGCATCCTCCATACGTCGATGGCGGGGATTCTCAACAGCTGGCCTAATTTGTCACTTGTAGCAATTTAAGATACAGAAGTGTTTTATTATGTCATTAATCATAACTTTCCTAGAACGGTTTGGATGATTATGTTTCACAATGAGCTAGAACGAGGGGAATATGACAAGAATAATACTGGAAAGAAGCTGTTCGGGTATTTCTATCCCCGGATTTCTATCACACTTTAATTATATGGTATATTTATATGTACAAATGTATCAACAACACCAAAGGTTGAATCTAGAAAGTAAGAGAACACAAAAGAAGAATATTGCAGAAAAAATGCCAGCACATCTCTGTTAAAAACCTCTACCAATGTATATTAACTTGAAAATGGTGAACGGCTCTAATAAGGAAATGTTTGTTTGAATGTTTTTAATCATACATTCAAATGTTATAAGTTGTTTTTATCACGAATTAGAGTAGAAAGGGGTAGAAATAACACCGACAAATTGAGCTGTTCAGATTTTTTTATTACACTATAAAGTAGTATGTGGGAAGTGGCCAGATTCAGTAATATGACTGATATGAATTTGACTTGTTTTGGTTACAACCAAAGTAATATTAGATATCTAGTATTCATTGTCAGAATCCAATCGTTTCTGGTACGGAATACCTGCATACGGATAACTAGGTTAGACTACCTAATCACGATGCGCTTGTTAATGAATATCTAAGTTATCATTATGGTGATCTCGAAAGGCTCGCAATGAGATTCTTCCTTTTGTACGAGATAAAAGAAGCACTAGAAATGAGCTCACAAATAAAAGCAAATTTGAAATACACTGAAACTAATTGGTCATTTGTGATGCTTATCAGAACAACACATAGCAGACACGAGTGAAAAGGAATCTCGCTCTACCTGCCTAGAGAATAGCTTAACATCGTGTCTACATCATTCACCAACAAGCATAGCAGATCATGCGTAAGTACAGTGCTGATATATAATTCCTGCACTGAATGTGCGAGCTACTAATGTGTATAATACACGACCGCAGAACCGATTGACACCCAGTTCCCTGGGCATTAATGCATGGATGAACTCACAACTTAGCGCTAAGCTTTGATTCGCAAGCTACTTGTGCCATTGACGTGCTTGGCTGATTATTTGCCATGTTATCCGTGGAAGTTTATACAACCAGGCTCTGGCAGACGTCTGGTCGACTGGTGCAGGAATTTATTTCCCGTACTGTATATACCTATCGAACAGTATTAACCAACGTGGTAAATTTGAAGTGAATGAAAATATGCGCTGGAAAAAAGAGTTAAGTCTTTGAGCTATTTTCAATAGAGACGATGTATATGAGCATGCTGTTTTGAAAGCCCTTAACCCATTTGAATCTGCAGTGCACATACGGTTGATTTTTTAAAAACCTCATCAAATTGTGCAATATTTGAATTAAAAAAAAGGAGAGGTATCGTTTACGCCAACAAGACTAACATATTCCTTTCGATTTTCTTTTCAAAATACCATGTTGTTATTAATATATGACCATGTCTATAAAAACATATAGACATTCCATGTGCAGATGTGGGTTGAGATAGAGACGCAAGTGCATGTGTTTTGGTCAACTTTTAGGGCTTACCGTTTTTCTTTCTGTAGGGGCACTAAATAATGACATACCTGTTATCCTCATTTTATTTTCCGGATACCGGATACATGAGCTTGTATGTGGGGGATGGGGGCAAGCAAGGGACACACCTATAGTATTTTCCAGGTGCACAAGCTTGTAGGAAGGATAAGGAAGGCCTACTGTGCTCGCAGGAGTTGGGTGACCCCATCTACAGTGACGAAAGCGGTAGACTCTATATCCGCCCAGTCCTTAGGAAGGAGGTTAAGGAAACATGATCTTGGAATCCCCTAACTAGGGTTAGAGTTAGGGTTAGGAATCAGGTCCAGGGTTAGGGTTGAGGTTACTCTTAGGGTTAGGTAACCCTAGACCTAACCCCTACTTAAGTTAGGGTTAGGAATCGGGCCCAGGGTAAGGGTTAGGGTTATGGTTGGGTAACCATAACCCTAAACCTGGACCTCACTCCTAATCCTAAACTCTAATCCTAACCCTAGTTAGGGGATTCCAAGATCATAAGTTTCCTTGACCTCCTTCCTGAGGACTGCGAGGATAAAGAGTCTACCGAGGAAAGCATTGACGAACCCGTCATCTCCCCTCTGTTTTGTTTTCCAGACACACAAGCCTGTGGGCGCACTGAGAAACGCCTTTAGGTGGATGCTGGAGTTGAGTGACCGTCTGTACTATGGGGGGGGGGGGGGGGGGGGGGGTAAACAAGGGACATACCTATCACATTACCATTGTTTTGTTTTCCAGATACACTAGCTTGTGGGCGCACTAAGGAAGGTCTTCCGGTTGATTCTGGAGTTTAATAACCCCCTCTACTGCGGGGGATGCAAGGGACATCCCTGTCATGTTGTCATTGCTTTGTTTTGAAGATTCACAAGCTGGTGGGCGGTTATGAGGAAGGGCTACTGGTGCCTGCTGGTGTTGAGTGACCGTCTCTACTGTAGGGGTAAAGCAAGGGACATAACTATTATTTTACCATTGTTTTGTTTCGCATATACACAAGCTTGTGGGCGCACTAATGAAGGTCTTCCGGTGGATACTGGAGTTGAATGACCCCCTCTACTGTGTGGGATAGCAAGGGACATGCCGGGGACATGCCTGTCATGTTTCCACTGTTTTGTTTTGCAGATACACAAGCTGGTGGGCGGTTATGAGGAAGGGCTACTGGTGCCTGCTGGTGTTGAGTGACCGTCTCTACTGTAGGGGTAAAGCAAGGGATATGCCTATCAGTTTACCATTGTTTTGTTTCGCATATACACAAGCTTGTTGGCGCACTAATGAAGGTCTTCCGGTGGATGCAGGAGTTGAATGACCCCCTCTTCTGTGGGGGAAAGCTAGAGACATGCCTGTCATTTTACCATTGTTTTGTTTTGCAGATAAACCGGCTTGTGGGCGCACCAAGGAAGGTCTTCCGGTTGGTGCTGGAGTTGAATGACCCCCTTTACTCCGGGGGGGAAAGCTAGGGACATACCTGTCATTTTACCATTGTTTTGTTTTGCAGATAAACCGGCTTGTGGGCGCACCAAGGAAGGTCTTCCGGTTGGTGCTGGAGTTGAATGACCCCCTTTACTCCGGGGGGGAAAGCTAGGGACATACCTGTCATTTTACCATTGTTTTGTTTTGCAGATACACACGCTTGTGGGCGCACTACGGAAGGTCCTTCGGTGGATGCTGGAGTTGAATGACCCCCTCTACTGTGGGGGAAAGCTAGGGACATGCCTGTCATTTTACCATGGTTTTGTTTTGCAGATACACAAGCTTGTGGGCGCACCAAGGAAGGTCCTTCGGTGGATGCTGGAGTGTAATGACCCCCTCTATTCTAGGGAAATCACGGAACAACACCATTATCATTCCACAGTCTAGTTTTGCAGATACAGAAGCCTGTGTGCACACTGAGGAAGGTCTTCTACTGCGGGGTAAAGCAATTGACGCAACCGTCTTCTTTCCACTGTTTTGTTTTCAAGATACACAAGCTTGTGTGCGCACTAAGGCAGGTCACGGTCTTTCGATGAATTATTGAATGTAATAACCCCCTCTACTGTGGGGGAAAGCAAGGAACATACCTGCCATTGTTTTGTTTTGCAAACTTGTGGGCGCACTAAGGAAGGTCTCTCAGTGGATGCTGGAGTTGAATGACCCCCTCTACTGTGGGAGAAAGCAATGGGCATGCCCGTCATGTTTCCACTGTTTTGTTTTGCAGATACACAAGCTGGTGGGCGGGAAGAGGAAGGGCTACTGGTGCCTGCTGGAGTGGAGTGACCCACTTTACTCCAAACTCTATGAAATCTACATGCTCACGCTCATCTTTATCATTCCTGTCGTTGTCATGACATTTGCCTACGCTAGTATTTGCCAGGAATTGTGGATAGTGACGTCACATAGAGCAACAATGAGAGCCGGAAAGTAAGTATGCCCAAGTATAGTCTGTCTGACTCGAGTTTGGCAATCACTTTTGCCACTTTTTTGTGACAAAACGTTCGCGTTTTCCATCCAAGCTTGGCAAACATGTTAGGAGCACTACTACGTATATGTGTAAACATATTTTTTGTCTCAACTCCGCAAAATGTTGATTTTGCTCATTAGGTTCCATTGTAAAATGTGTCCATTACCAACAATACGATCTCGCGTGTTTGTATTGTTCGCAACAGACAAACACGCGAGATCGTAGTGTCGGCAATGTGCCCATTTTACAATAGGAACTAATGCGCAAAATCAAGATTTTGCGGAGCTGAGACAAAAAGTATGTTTGTACATACACGTAGTAGTGCTCCAAAGAGGTTTGCCAAGTTTGGATGGTAAACTCGAACGTTTTGTCACAAAAAAGTGGCAAAAGTGATTGCCAAACTCGAGTCAGACAGACTATAGATGGTGACAATGTACATTATTCTTTTTAAAATAGATGCGAATTGCTTTTTGTTCGCAACAAATTGAAGCTTGGGTTTCAATTCAACGAAATTAATTCAAGTTATTGATTAACAAATACCATTAGACATGTGAGATGATATAGAAACCGACTGAATACAATGCGTACCATAGTAGCAGGGTCATCCTTCAAAGTATACCATCTACCTATATCATTGTTTAACCCTAACGCACAGTTGAAGAAAGAGTCCAACCGCTCTATCGTTGTTTATTTGACGTTTGAGAGCTATCATGACGTATTTACCAGTCTCTTTTTTACGAATGAAAAAATCCACTATTGAGTGATGACGGTGGCCATACTACCAATATCCTGCATTTTTCAGTTAATGTTTGCGGGTGTTAGACGTTAGAGAGTTCATTGAGTGGTTCATGTAGACCAATTTAGGAAACACAAATTTTAGGTTTTGTAGCCGAGATAGTGTTGTTCATATTCGTAGTGACAGATTGTTGAAAAATGTTGATAGTCCGCGAATACTGTTAAACAAAACAAGCGAACCGGGACGGTGGTGAGAGACAGCTAGCAGTCAGTGACAACGACTTTGACCACACGGCCGTCAGGGCAGGCACATTCTAGTGACATCGCTCTGATAAAGGCAAATCTTGAAAATTGTACAAGAAGACATTTTTTCATAAACCGGCATACATTCCCCCTGTAAATAGTTTTATTACGTGTCTTATTCCCAAAACAATCCCAAAAGTAGCCAGCTAATAATTTTCATGGGAACTCTTAAACGAGTTAAGATAACTGATAAGCTTAACCCTTCCAATGGTCACGCTACTTTCGCACAACGTACAAGGACACAACGATTTTTGAAAAACATCTAAACCCTGTCTGATGATGTTGATATTAATTGGAAAGCTCTCGCTAAGGTCTCCCAAATGAGTACCCATTTGCCAGGGTTTCAATCATTTTCTAGAATATTTGCATCAGTTTGTATTGGCCAAGGTAGCCACGATCAGCATTAGGGTTAAGAAGAGTCCATTTGCAATTAACGTTTCTTGTCAATGGCCGTCCGTGCCTGTCTTGTAGTCAAGGAAGTAGCCCTTAGCAACAACTGAGACGGCTGCACGTGCATTCTTCTCATATTATATATGTGCTCAGCTTTAATACACCGTTTCACGGGATTGTAATGACACGACCCTCGTATCTTTCATTTCAGCTCGTCGGGGATGATGACCGGCCAGGAACGTAACAATCTGGTGAAAAAGAATAGCGATGGCGCCGCGCCGAGACACGCTGTCCAGCCGCCAATTAGACGTCGACAAAAGACCACGTCAGATGATGACAAAACACGGAAACAGGTATGATCAAATTCTTGGAGCTTGATGCCAAAGATCCAGTTTCGTCCCTGGATGTAACTTAGATATGTTCGAATGAGTTGCATGGCAGACATTGTTTGTCAAAAGATACACTACTATGAACAACGGTCGGCATAAGTTTGATATTACGGAAATAATGATAGTTCTGGCGAGCAGAACAAGGAAGGTATATTCCTTTCGTTTCACATATCAATTCTCATTTTTATGTGGGGTCAGTGGTGGGACTCGGTTTGTTTAAGGCTTCTGACTGGCCATGACGAAATATCAAACTTCGCATTGGCCATTATCGGTGTTATTTCAACAGTTACTATCCTGCGGTCTGTGCTGCTCGGTAGATTTTCGCTACCAGTATCTTCTGTGAATATATGAAAAGCCCCTTTTATGCTGATCATAAAATGGGGGGGGGGGGGGGGGGGGGGGGTGTTCCGATGCTCATATATCATATAGAATATGTTAACAAGAAGATGTCCTAATTTTTGGCCTTAAATGTTATAAGTAAGAGATAAACCAATACTAGTATACTGATGTTCACCGTGACACTGTTCAAAAGAGATGAAAAAAATTGTTTATAAGAAAATGCTTCAATTTTTGGCCTTAAATGTTATAAATAAGAGATAAACCAATATACTGATGTTCACCATGACACAGTTCAAAAGAGAACAAAAAAATTGTTTAGAAGAAAATGCTCCAAATCTTGGCATTAAATGTTATAAGTAAGAGATAAACCAATATACTGATGTTCACCATAACACAGTTCAAAAGAGAGGGATTCTTTTTTCTTTTTTCTTACCTCTTTTTCAATTAGGAGACCACGCTGAAAAAGGCAAAAAAATGGTCGAGGGCATTTTCTAAAACAGTATAATTTCTCTTAGAACTGAATTAGTTCATTATTCTAAATGCACGCTAGAAAAGCACGTCACTGAATTAAAGATTTGTTTCAAGGAAAAGTGGAGTGATTTAGATCATCCTGTAGTCATAAGGGTCGTTTTAAGAACTAATCAGTTTGTTTAATGCAGAAAAAAAATCCAGTTCCAATTCAATGCACACCTTGTTCTCCTATTGCCTTTACCGATTTGGCATGTTCGTGTTTTTTGTTTATTTGAAAGGTCTTGCAGAGCCGATTTGGGAGAGTAGAAGAATGTAATGTATGTAGTATCACTGCACAGCACTGTGGCACACACATAGCCTTATAGCCTAGCGCATTGTTGTGATCTGGTAGAATACAATCAATGGGCATTACTGAACATCAAGTTGAAATCCACTTTTTATACTCTTTCGATACTGGTGAACATTAGCAAACCTGTTAGTTATAGTACTCCACTATACATTTTAGCTGCACAAAATAGATATCTCAGCATTAAAACCGCAAAAAAATATTTTCTTTCTCTTGTTTATTTGAACCAATGCTTCGACAATATAAGGACGATAGTAAGGTATGTTTGCATCGAATAAATCAAATCTACGTCCCGAAAAAGCCTAATTTCTGATAAAAATAGCAAAGGGCATGGAAATTACCATTTTTAAAATTTGATATATGGTCATTTTTGATATATGTAAATGAACTATGATGCATCAAATCCTATGGTTTGCTATTTTAATGCTGGTGTTAAATTCAGATATGCTAGTAGCTCAGGCCTAATCAATGGACGTGTATATTGCCGTGAAGTACTTGTTAAGGAACCATTAAAACAGATTATTTGCTTGGTTTAAGTATCAATCTAATTCTTGTAGTTTTTTGATGTTTAGAATACTGATTTTTTATCTTAGGACTGATAAAAGTATATGATTATAGGACTGAACCATACGTGAGCTCGAGATGCGTATGTACAAAAAAGCATGTATATGCATTTATAACGCGAAATGACAGGAATGTGCAGGGAAATTTTATCTAAAATTGCATAAAACGGTAGTACCACTGAAGAACAACTGGAAATGCAGGAAAAAGAACAACTGATATTTCAACAAGTTACGCAAGATAAAGATAATGTCAAGAAAATGCAACCATGTGAGAAAATACAATGTTTCCCAGAGTACTGGTAATATGGATACAAAGTAAAAGAGTAGTGGTTAGTGCGGGGCAGAGCAGTGGTAAGTGTGGGTCAGAGCAGTGATCGGAGCGGGGAAGAGCAGTGGTCAGCCTGGGGCAAAGAAGTGGTCAGCCTGGGGCAAAGAAGTGGTCAGCCTGGGGCAGAGAAGTGGTCAGCCTGGGGCAAAGAAGTGGTCAGAGTAGGGCAGAGGAGTCAGATCGGAGCGGGGAAGAGCAGTGGTCAGCCTGGGGCAGAGAAGTGGGATCGGAGCGGGGAAGAGCAGTGGTCAGCCTGGGGCAAAGAAGTGGTCAGAGTAGGGCAGAGCAGTGGGATCGGAGCGGGGAAGAGCAGTGGTCAGCCTGGGGCAAAGAAGTGGTCAGAGTAGGGCAGAGCAGTGGGATCAGAGCGGGGAAGAGCAGTGGTCAGCCTGGGGCAAAGAAGTGGTCAGAGTAGGGCAGAGGAGTGGGATCGGAGCAGGGAAGAGCAGTGGTCAGCCTGGGGCAGAGAAGTGGGATCGGAGCGGGGAAGAGCAGTGGTCAGCCTGGGGCAAAGAAGTGGTCAGAGTAGGGCAGAGCAGTGGGATCGGAGCGGGGAAGAGCAGTGGTCAGCCTGGGGCAAAGAAGTGGTCAGAGTAGGGCAGAGCAGTGGGATCAGAGCGGGGAAGAGCAGTGGTCAGCCTGGGGCAAAGAAGTGGCCAGAGTAGGGCAGAGGAGTGGGATCGGAGCAGGGAAGAGCAGTGGTCAGCCTGGGGCAAAGAAGTGGTCAGAGTAGGGCAGAGGAGTGGGATCGGAGCAGGGAAGAGCAGTGGTCAGCCTGGGGCAGAGAAGTGGTCAGAGTAGGGCAGAGGAGTGGGATCGGAGCGGGGAAGAGCAGTGGTCAGCCTGGGGCAAAGAAGTTGTCAGAGTAGGGCAGAGGAGTGGGATCGGAGCGGGGAAGAGCAGTGGTCAGCCTGGGGCAAAGAAGTGGTCAGAGTAGGGCAGAGGAGTGGGATAGGAGCGGGGAAGAGCAGTGGTCAGCCTGGGGCAAAGAAGTGGTCCGAGTAGGGCAGAGCAGTGGGATCGGAGCGGGGCAGAGAAGTGGTCAGAGTAGGGCAGAGGAGTCGGATCGGAGCATGGCAGAGCAGTGGTCATCCTGGGGCAAAGAAGTGGTCAGCCTTGGGCAGAGAAGTAGTCAGAGTAAGGCAGAGCAGTGGGATCGGAGCGGGGCAGAGGAGTGGGATCGGAGCGTGGCAGAGCAGTGGTCAGCCTGGGGCAAAGAAGTGGTCAGCCTGGGGCAGAGAAGTGGTCAGAGTAGGGCAAAGGAGTGGGATCAGAGTGGGGAAGAGCAGTGGTCAGCCTGGGGCAAAGAAGTGGTCCGAGTAGGGCAGAGCAGTGGGATCGGAGCGGGGCAGAGGAGTGGGATCGGAGCGTGGCAGAGCAGTGGTCAGCCTGGGGCAAAGAAGTGGTCAGCCTGGGGCAGAGAAGTGGTCAGAGTAGGGCAAAGGAGTGGGATCGGAGCGGGGAAGAGCAGTGGTCAGCCTGGGGCAAAGAAGTGGCCAGAGTAGGGCAGAGGAGTGGGACCGGAGCGGGGAAGAGCAGTGGTCAGCCTGGGGCAAAGAAGTGGCCAGAGTAGGGCAGAGGAGTGGGATCGGAGCGGGGAAGAGCAGTGGTCAGCCTGGGGCAAAGAAGTGGTCAGAGTAGGGCAGAGGAGTGGGATCGGAGCGGGGAAGAGCAGTGGTCAGCCTGGGGCAAAGAAGTGGTCAGAGTAGGGCAGAGGAGTGGGATCGGAGCGGGGAAGAGCAGTGGTCAGCCTGGGGCAAAGAAGTGGCCAGAGTAGGGCAGAGGAGTGGGATCGGAGCGGGGAAGAGCAGTGGTCAGCCTGGGGCAAAGAAGTGGTCAGAGTAGGGCAGAGGAGTGGGATCGGAGCGGGGAAGAGCAGTGGTCAGCCTGGGGCAAAGAAGTGGCCAGAGTAGGGCAGAGGAGTGGGATCGGAGCGGGGAAGAGCAGTGGTCAGCCTGGGGCAAAGAAGTGGTCAGAGTAGGGCAGAGGAGTGGGATCGGAGCGGGGAAGAGCAGTGGTCAGCCTGGGGCAAAGAAGTGGTCAGAGTAGGGCAGAGGAGTGGTATCGGAGCGGGGAAGAGCAGTGGTCAGCCTGGGGCAAAGAAGTGGCCAGAGTAGGGCAGAGCAGTGGGATCAGAGCGGGGCAGAGCAGTGGTCAGCCTGGGGCAAAGAAGTGGTCAGCCTGGGGCAAAGAAGTGGTCAGCCTGGGGCAGAGAAGTGGTCAGAGTAGGGCAGAGGAGTGGGATCAGAGTGGGGAAGAGCAGTGGTCAGCCTGGGGCAAAGAAGTGGTCAGAGTAGGGCAGAGCAGTGGTTAGCCTGGGACAAAGAAGTGGTCAGAGTAGGGCAGAGCAGTGGTCAACCTGGGGCAAAGAAGTGGTCAGAGTTGGGCAGAGCAGTGGTCAGATCGAGACAGAGCAATGGTCAGTGTGGGTAAGAGCCAGGCAGAGCAGTAGAACCGTCCGTGGTCAGAGCAGGCAGTATGGTGTAGGTTTACAAATTACAAAGTATCAACCTAGATATGGCAGTGGCCAGAGCAGGGCAGTGCAGAGGTTACTAATCAATACAAAATATCTACCTAGGTACTACAGTTTTTGGCCAGGGCAGTGCAGAGGTTAGAAATTATCGCAAAGTATTGATATAGGTATGGCATTGGTCAGACCAGTCAATGCAGAGGTTACAAATCACTACAAGGTATCAATCTAGGAATGGCAGTGTCAGTGTGGCCAGTGCAGGGCATGCACAGTGTACAATATACCAAGGATTGCGTAAGTTATACAAGCCAAAATATTCGAGGGATCAACTTATTGAGCAGCTCAGACCGAGGTACCCTTTAGTCACTAAACAATGGATCTGGCCAAAAGGGGGTCTGACCCGTTCAAACTCGTTTTGCCACCAAATGCGGCTGAATTACTAGTATCCCATTCCTATCGAATTACGAAATGATACTGAAATGCACCCATGTTAAGACACTTTCCGTGACGAACAGACAGATACGCCGATTTCAACAGAAATATCGATTTGCTGCCTTTCACCAATGCGCGGATTCAAATCTGGCTAGTGGCATGTAATAAAGCTACAAGTGACTTGCGATAGCGTAGGTTTCGTTCGGTTCCTCTTGTTTTCTCCACTACGGACAACTGGCGAGTCACGATTTGACATCGATATTAGGCAGAAAAAGTGACCATAAATCAAATCTCAAGGCAGTAACATAAATCATATAAAGTATCGTTTCCATTCATGTTACACCTGTTGCGAGCTTGAGATATTGGACAAGATGTTTCGTGCAGTAAATAAACTTTCAGTGTCGGTGAAAGTGTTCATAAAGGAGCTGCTAGGGTCAGATTACCGGAATCAAAAACCTTTCATTTACGCCTGATCACGTAATCCCCTACAGAGAGACTACACGTGTTGAGTAATAGCTGCTCTTTATTGTGCGATACCACGGCACTAAATTACGCCTCTTAATGGCGAAGGAATAGCGTATCAAATATTCAGCCTTAAGCAATAAGATCATTAAGTAGAGAAACAAGAATGGATCTGACTTATTATAGCCATAATACAGCTATTAAGTGCCTGTCTTTCCTATTTAACTTTCCCTATCAGGAGAATGTAAACGACATGTTGCTTGAAGGCTGGGCTGTTATGCGTCAGTCAACGGGGAACCCATAGAGCCCCCTCAAGGCCATGCCATGACAAAGAATGCGCCTTAAAGAATATTCGTCTGTATAAGAGCCATACCTTAGTTTACCTGTCCCTATCTTGTCATTTGAAACGAAACAAAATGATTTACACTCATTGGAAAAATAATATCATCGTATAACATTTTGCAATAGGGCCTGTACTTATTTTTGAACCTATAGCACACATTCTAAATTAACCGGGGAGCCTCTCCCATATCTGAGTGGTCTAACGCTTCGACAATAACATGACTGCACGCTTCGTCCCACCAATTTTCGGGTACAAATCTATCTCAAAGCATATGGGATTTTCGCCACTGACTTTTGTTAAGGTGGTGGTGGTCCAATGACTTTTTCTACAATTAAAACTGGCTTATTAAGACATCTGCAATAAAAAAAGAAGTAATTAAACGACGAACAGAGTGTTTAATTCTGCGGTTCAAAAATACTCTCACTGATCACAGTGAAAATTGTATAAAGGAATGGCGTAGCTAGTAGAGTGTTACTATAAAGGGTATCAGAGATACACAGTCTGTTGAATGCAAGCAACGCGATCAGTAACTCAAATGATAAATCTCAGGGGTTTTATATTTCCAACAAATTGTGCGGTTAAAGACTATTTAAAAAAAAAGTTATTTTAAAATATTATAAAAAATGGCAAAAAAATGGCAAATTTTGAACCAGTTTAAACCACAAAGTGAAACAATAACCATTTACGTTTTAAAATGCAGATAATGCTGCTTCAAGTCACACGTGATGAAATACGTCGTTTATAAACATAAGGACTATGTTTAAGGTGGTAAATTTATTTATGCGTAAAAAATGTCATTTTCAAAATCTGTACTGTTGGTATAACTATTGACATGATCATAAGTTTTAGGCTGTGGTGTTGCATTGAATTGGTGTTGAAATGATTAAACACCTTTGAGGTGTTTAATTTAACTAACTTGGATGGGTGATTCCAGGAAATAAGGTTTGGGGCAAGGATTTCTTTTTGAGGTTTTGATGAAATACCGAAGACAAGCACAATACTCAAAGTTCAAGATACCGCTAAGGGGGGTTCATGTAATCGCTAAGCACACTTATATAAAAGAGAAATGCTCTAAAATGAACGTTTTAACTGAATACATCTTCGAGTATAGCAGCATATATGTGAAGAAATTTTCCACTTTACAGTTGCACAGTTGACTTGATAGTTACCGATTTTCCAATCGTGCTGTTCGATATTGCTACTGTTTATCTCCGATCTTCCCTTATCAGCAATGCATACAGTAACAAGATGCTATATTGTTAATCTTACTCCCTTATTATTCGCAAAATAGAATATATACCTAACTGGCAAAACTGACAGCAATCATACTCTTATTATTGGCCATTTTTGACTAAATTGATGCTGAAAAAATGGAGGAAAACGACAAATTATGCCACTTTGTAGACAGTTAGCACTCACTGATAGACGTTTATCCCTGCAATCTTCACTGCAATGGTTGGAAGCTATAATATTCATCAGAAACGCTTTGTTTTTCAGGTGATCAAGATGCTGGTGGCGATTGTCGTTCTCTTCATCATCTGCTGGGGACCATACCTCACTGATAACGTCCTGGTTGCCTTTGATATACTAGACCGCTTCCACTTCGGCTATCTCAAATACATGCGGGAGGCCTTCTCGCTCATGGCTTACTTCAACAGCTGCGTCAACCCCGTCGTCTACGCCTTCATGTCCAAGAACTTCCGTGAGAGCTTCAAGCAGGCCCTGTGTGCCTGCATGTATCGGCGGAACACTCGTGGTAGATTTCGCTACGGCCGCCAGATGTCGTTTCAGACAACTCGAACGACATCCTTCAGCCTTACGCGCGCAACGTCGATCAAGAACGAGGGGGAGATCGATCGAGGCGACGTGCTCGATGTGGACAAGACGTCCAGTCACTACAAACTCGTGTCCGAGTCGTGCGATGAGAGGTCCTATGGAGACCTCGTTATGAACAACCCTGTTGCTTGAGCCTCTTCGTGACACTGCCTGAGTCAACCCTTATGTTGCTGGTGGCAAATTTGGTGGCCGATGGAAAACGATGTAAAAGACATGAAAAATGACCGAAACCCTGGCACATGGGTACCTATCTGAGAGTACCCATCGAGAGCTATCCAATGAATACCAACACGGTACACCGTGCACGGCAAGGTCTAGATGGTTTTTCAAAGTTAATTTGCATTCTTGTGCTTTGGAAGAAAGTAACCTTAGCATTGGAAGAGTTAAGGTATTTTTTTTGCAAAACAGCCTGAATAGTTGCTGCCTCGCGGAGTCTCTCATCGGAGTGTATCGATTGTTGGTTGTGCGTATCGTTGGCGGTGTCGAACGAATTTTACGGAAAGGCTTTGAAAAGTGAAATGGAGAGAGAATCAATTTCTGTGAATCGAAAAAATGTATGCAGTGTGCATGTATGTATTAAGTAAGTTAAAATGGGGATACGAGTTGGAATCAGAATGAGAAGACTGTGTGCCAGTGGGGACGGGAGGATACTAGTACTTATCTTTCTGATAAGGTGACTCCACAACTGTTATAAATGATAGTTAACCCTCATGCTTCTGGTGCCTAATTTGGCCAATACAAAATGGTGCAAGAAACCTAAAGAAAATGGCTGAAAAGCCCAGCATATGGGTACTCATCTGAGAGTACTCAGTGAGAGCTATCCAATGAATTTCAACATGACAGGGTTTAAATGGTTTTCAAAACTCTTTGCGTCTTTACGCTTTGGACGAACGTAGCCTCAGCATTGGATGGGTTAAGAAGGGTGATCTAAAATGCACAAGACTTCACAAATACCATCTTCTGTATTTTGAGTATGGATCAGAGCCGAGCAGAGGCAGATTTCCTCGACGAATGCCGGTTGACTTTGACAATATATCGAAGAGAAGGACAATATTTCGAGATCATCTAGATAAATAGCGTTTCTTACGTGAATGATATCGCTCAATTTATATTTGCCGTACAAACTTTGAGTCAGCGTGAATATCGACTGCTGAATATTTCTCATGGTGAAGTAAGGGACAAACGGCATTCGAAAATGGGCGGCATTTTTGTTCATTTCTTTTGTTGTCTATATACGTTTCTCTATCGTTTAAGATGCGTCATGCTCGAAATTTGAATTTTGTTACTGGACGGCTGGAAACCTCATCAGTATTAACACGAATTACGTATGCCAGGTCCATAGTCAATGGACTAACGGAATGCTTACCTTCTAAATAGTAGCAATCCAACATACGAGTACTGCAGTACAGATATTTGATTCCTGCACCAGTTGACCGGACGTCTGCCAGTTCCTGGTTGTACAAACACCCATAAATGATGTCAAAAATAAACCAAGGACATCAATGACCCATGTAGCTTTGGAAATCAAAGCTACGTTCAGTTGTTGGGTCATCCATGCCCTCATGCCCAAGAAACTTGATGGCAATCGGTCGTATGTTATACCCGGGCTGCCTACACATTTAGTGCAGGAACCAAATGTCGGCACTGTATCTAGTAAGAGTATACAACTCTGGCTTGTGCTGTTTGCATGTAGACACTAAGTTGGGTCATGTGTTCAAATACCGGTAAGCAGGAACATTATCTTAAGGCAATGTTTTCAGTGTGATGTGAGGGCAGGTTGATTGAATGCATCTGTGCTCTCCTGTATATTTCCTGCATTGTATATATATATATATATATATATATATATATATATATATATATATATATATATATATATATATATATATATATATATATATATATATATATATATATATATATATATATATATATATGCTCAAAGTTGGTTTGGTATTCTTGTTTTGATTGTATCCAGGAAAACAAGGGTGAAACATGTAGGGTATAGGTGAATGTCTACGACAATGCCTTAACGCATTATATATATATATGTATATATATATATATATATATATATATATATATATATATATATATATATATATATATATATATATATATATATATATATATATGTATATATATATATATATATATATATATATATGTATATATATATATATATATATATATATATATATATATATATATAATATTAGTTATCCCCTGTAAAAAAGGGAAACGGCCTGGTGTCTGCGAAAAGCCAGCCATATCACACGAGGCTGGAGGCCGAGTGTGATATGTGTGGCTGAACGATCGAATCTATCATCAGCCCCCCCCCCCCCCTTCCGACATACTTGTATTGGTGGCAATGGGCAAATTCCACAATGGGACCTAATGAGCAAAATGAACATTTCACAGAGTTGAGATAAAAAGCATGTTCATCTATACACGACTTAGTGGTCCAGAGAGGTTTGCCAGGTTTGGATGGCAAACTCGAACGATTTGTAACAAAGAAAATTATATATATATATATATATATATATATATATATATATATATATGTATATATATATATATATATATATATATATATATATATATATATATATATATATATACATATATATATATATACATATATATATATATACATATATATATATATATATATATATATATATATATATATATATATATATATATATATATATATATATATATTTATATACATATATATATATAATATATATATATATATATATATATATATATATATATATATATATATATATATATATATATATATATATGTATATATAATATAAATATATATATATATATATATATATATATATATATATATATATATATATATATATATATATATATATATATATATATATATATATATATACATTTAAAAGACAAATTCTCAAAATGCCCTGGTTGATTTAAAAACAAGTGTATCCGCAGGGATGGATGTGTTCAAAGTGTACATAGAACTGTCAGCGGGAGATTAGGAGTCTGTTCAAAAAAGTCTCCTGCGCTGGAATTTGGTGGAATAATCTTGCGTTCTTCTTCGCCATCAAATCACAGTGAAATGTTAGCCCAGCAGAGATAATTGTATTGACTTTTGTTTGGCTAATAGTGCCCGTAATCTGCATAACGCCAATCAATGCCGTCTGCATGGCCAAGGGCAACACAGCAAGATGATTTCCGAACCCTTATGAGAGGTCCATAGAGGCTACCTCTCGGCCTCGATCGATTTAATTTTCAATTGATGTCATTGCAGGAAGTATGATTTTGCGTACAGATGCGCAATGAAAAGCTTATAAATGCGTGAATTTAAGAAGAGGATTGGAGACTGAAGAAAGCGTATGGCAAAGTTTTGCCACATACATTCGGCCCAGGAGTTACCAGTGCAGTCTATTGAACGCTGATGGGATGTTAAAGTATTCAATGTATATAAGTGTTCAATGTATGGAGGGTTCACATAATTGGAAAAAACTGCTGCAGTGAGAATATAGGGAAATGTGTTCAATGGTTAATATAGAGAGGTCCGTCAGGCCGAGTTCGTTTAGTATTACGGGATATTATAAAGTATATTGTATAGTTCAATATGTCTACATATCAGACGTTTTGTTTGTTAGTTAACGTCATGGTAGATTTTCATTTAGTTATATTGTTTAAACTAAACATTTAGGCCGGATAGAATAACTCGGGTTGAGATATGCTATGGTACGTTAGGTTTCTTCATTATTTTCTAGTTTAACACATGAATTTGGAATTTCGATTATTGTCACTTTTTCTGCTTTATTGTGGCTAAGTCGTGACTAGTTAGTCAGAAATACGGCGAAGCGACGAAGTCACTGGCAACAAACATTCTCAGCCCATCAACCCACAATGTCTAGAACTAACACGTTGTCTGGCGAATATGAAAATATGAATATTAATATGAATATCTCATTGACAAAGCAATATTTTAACAAATTTTTATTTTCCTGTTGGGTAACGATACATTCTCAAAGGTTTTTCAAATATTTATCTAGGTGCGTAAATGTGAAAATGAAAATGGATTAAGGTGCGTAAATGTGAAAATGAAAATGGATTAAGGTGCGTGCCATATAATCTGACTAAAATAGACTATCAATAAAGTGCATGTGGAGTGAGGGTGTCCTCCAAGCCTGAGACTGTATTGATTCGTCTATTTTCTGAATGTAGTGAAGAGAAGTTGATTTTCACGCTGTTGGGTTGATGTAGTGATGACGCAAAGAAGATCAGGCTGCAACGCTAAACGCCTACAGGAAACCGCCAAGAGAGATCGTGATTAACAGGAAACCTACAACCGACTATCGCGGAAATGGACAGTTTCAGGTGGCAATCCCTCTGTTCCTAATTAAGATCGAGGAGGAGCGTTCGTATTTACGCAGAGAAATGCGATATATGGCGCGAAGGAGCTCGAAATAATGGTGTTAAAGAAACCGTAGAGGTGAGATCAATTAGACAGTAATGTAGTGCACATTAAACATGCCTACGTCAGCTGAAATGTGCTTTAAGTGCAGTTCTATGTTTTTCGCTGAGATAGAAGTTTAACCCACACATATCTGGACAATACCCAAAGTCGGGTATGTGTAGAAATAGCTAGATAACAAAGCAATATTTACAGATAACATTGACAGAATTATGTTGCTCCTGTCTGGTTGCATAGCTCATCTTCAAATATCTTCTAATAATTACTCACGTTGATACGATATGTTCAATTGCGTTAGATTTTGTATTAACTCCAGCCGCCAATGGGTTAAAATGGACTCCTCTGTGACATCAAATACGATGGATTGACGGACAGGTTTGTACGTCGTTCCATAATGGCAGTTGTCACGAACATATTTTTGCAATTTCAAAAAGAATCTGCCTAATTTCATTTCATCAACCGCATCAAGTTCTGACTTTTATCTATACATGTAGGATTGATAAACGCTTGGATGGTGTGAAGTTTGAAGTACGGCCCACACAGTGTATTTTCATCTTTAAAGTATTTTTCTCACTCAATACATGTGGTGCTTTCTTTTAGTTCCGGTGAAATAAAGGAGTGCATTGATGCAAACTAAACTCGTCCACGGGTGTTATTAAGTAAGTCAAAAGAGAGACATGTAATTGAGGAGATATGTAATTGGACTATCTAACTTATTCACATTGTAAAAGTCTTGACCAATCAATCCGAGCAACGTGGGGGTTATAACAATGGTGTACAAAGTGCATATATAATTTTTGTGAAATGATATATTTTGTAGCCTAAATGTAGTTATATGTCCAATGGATTTAATATTTGAACAGTATTGATGAAGTACTTAGTAATATTAACTTAATGGTAATACTGTGGGTAGTACGTTGTTTTTATATGCATTTTGTTACGTCGAATATTTATTTCAATGACAAGTTGGGAAATTTGTAAAGTGGGTCTTTAGCTCTGAAACCAAAGGTTAAATTGCTTCTGTATAGCTATAAGATTAAAGAGTCACGTCAGCTTTTGACTATTACCGAGCAGAAAAACGATATTTGACAAATGTGTGCAATACTTATTTGAGTTATTTCTTTTGTGTATTGGTATCTTATCTATAATGTGGTTGATTGTGATAGAGCTGGTCTCTGAAGTGAAGTAGGTACATGAATGCGGGTTCGTTAGAATAACTAACTATATATGATATGCTGGTGTCAAAGTTAGAATAAAAATCTACATATGTTTACATCCATTCTTCTAAAGCAGCCAAAGATTTCCGTCATTAGACCATAACTTGGATCCATATTTGAAGTTGTGATCCTCGTCACGTTTTATTACCATATTTATGGTAATAGATTATAATATCATTATTACTTTAATGCTAAATTGTGACCAGCTAGTTCTTGATGGTGTTGGTAAATGAGGTACTCAAGTCACTGGTTTCATTCACATATTCCTCAAATTAAAATATCGGTAAGTGTAAAAGAGTTATTACATCTACGTACGTATGCTTCTAGCCCTCCATAGCAACCAAAACAATTCCGTTATTAGAATGTATTTTTTATTTCGATTTGAAATTATGTTTTTCGTCACTTATCTAACATATTTATAAAAGCTTAATTGTGACTATCTAGTTGTTCATGGCGTGGGTAAAAGAAAACGTTGATACCAAAAGATGCACCCTAGAGTGTGAGCGATGCACGTGTTTCGATGTAAACCAGTGTGGATCCGCACCCGGTACCGGTAGGAGGGCGAGTAGTCGAAATGCAATCATATGGTCAGTATTGGTCACTCGAGACTAAACGTAATTGAAAATAATCCATTACCGTTATCTTCCAAAGCCAAAGCATCTTTTTTTTTTACTTATGAGTGATTTGAATACGGCATCTCGATGGCAAGAATTGTAAGCCTTGAGCAAAATCAAATTGTCGAAGATGTACACATCTAAGACGGTTTGAATCGTTACGTAATTTGTAAAATTAAACGTTTATAGTTATCATTGAAATATAGATATCTCAGTTGATATGCGATTGTAAGAACAAATCGAGATGATATAACGCAAGGGTATTATGTACTACATATCGTGATGTTATGATACTTGAAATGCGAAAAGGGTAACGACATACAAAGGTTGAAACTACTACATATGCCATGAGGTAAAATAATACTTTACCACATACATGTACTTTGTTTATTCTGAGATGATAACCTCCAAGGTGTCTTGAAGCATTTGGAAAGTTTCATCCAAGTTCTTAACCCATTTATGCTTAAGAGTACCTACAAAAGTTGTCGTCTGGATGTCCGACACTTTTGACAATCATTTCGTAATTGAGAACTTTCTTACAAAATATATGGAGAGTTGTTAGTTACTAGTCAGTAATGTCCTGATTAACATTTCTCCATCAAATATTTTCCTAACTATGCTTTTGCCTACAAGATTTCATAAAAAATGTCAGGCTGCTTTTGGCTGCTGTGCACATTATTGGGTTAGCCCTTATGCTGCGGTGGCTAATTTGGCCAATACAAAATAAGGCAAAAAACTGAAAAATGACTGAAACCTTGGCGTATTGGTACTTATCTGTGACAGTACTCAGCGATATCCGTCTAATGAATACCAACATGACAGGGTTTAGATGGTTTTCAAAAATCTTGTGGTTTGGACGAAAGTAGCCGCAGCATTGGAAGGGTTAAACAGCTATACTTTGATCATGACAAACAGGTTCTAGGCCTAGTCATATACATGCAAGAGTAATAAGAGCCTTTAAACTGTATGACGTCAATTCTTACATATCCCGAATACTATGCCATTAGAGTTGAGTTCACAAGGTGTAGACGTGGGCAGTTCGTTGGAGGAGTATCAATTGTTGTACCAGTGTACATTTACATTGTGTAAATAAAAGGTCACTGACTGATATGTTAGTTCTGTTATACTGTTATATTTAATCTCTCTCTCCCTCTCTCTCTCTATATATATATACTAGTATATATATATATATATATATATATATATATATATATATATATATATATATATATATATATATATATATATATATATTCATATATATATATATATATATATATACATATACATATATAAACATCTTCGAAGAAATCTAACAATCTACTAGATACACAATATTCCTTTCCATGTGGTATCAATTGTCATGTTATGTCACGTATCAACCATTTTGGCAAAAGCATGAATTCTAAGATATCTTTAGATTTAGAAGATATTTAACAATCTATTGGATACACAGTTTTCCTTTCCATGTGGTATCAATTGATATGTTATGTCAAGTATCAACCATTTTGGTAAAAGCATACATTTTAAGATATCTTTAGATTGAAAGCAACTTCTACATCACGCTGCTTCAGCCTCGCCTTCACAAAAGTAGCTTAACCCTTATGCTGCTGGTGGCTAATTTGGCCAATACAATAAGATGCAAAAAACCTGTAAAATGACTGAAACCCTGGCAAATGGGTACTCATCTGAGAGTACTCAGTGAGAGCTATCCAATGAATACCAACAAGACAGGGTTTAGATGGTTTTAAAAAAATCTGCTTCCTTGTGTTTTGTACAAAAGTAGCCTTAGCATTGAAAGGGTTAAGACCATACCATACTATATATTATAAAGGGCAAAAAATCAACTTCCACCTGCAGCATAACTCTATACCTGAAGCGAAGATGACCCAAGTAAGTATGGGTAGTAGAAAGTAAGAGATTTTGCACTGATTTTTAGCCCGATGGTCTCAAGTTGATATTTGTATAAATCAGTTTGAAGGCAATGAACTAGTTTAGTTAAGACAAAGATAACCAAAAAATAAATTCTCATATCACGTTTTTCCAAATGTGCCTTCCACACAATTTCCTTTAAAATACTTATAGCAATACTGTTTCAACAGAGGGACTATCCGCACAATGTCTTTTAATTGTTTTATGTTCTCAAGATAGCCACACCTACATACTGGAAGAACTTTGAAATTTGGAATTTTATTCATTGTCACTTTTTTGCAATATTATGGCAAGGTTGTGATAAGCCAGTTGTTAGTGAATGGGAAACCTAGGTATAGGGCAAAAAACAAGGGCTAAAGCCCAAAAGACTGGCAACATCCTCATATGCCATAGCCATAATTTGTACCCAGGCAGTGATGAGAGAAAGCAGCAGTCAGTGGCAACGCTTTAGACCACTCAGCCATCAGGGCGCACCTACTGGAGGAAGAAAGAAATCATAAATAAGATGTTTTTGTGATTACAGATTATACAATTTTATTTCCAATTTACAGAATTAGTTTCTGCTGAGACATATACAGTAAGCAGTCGATTAGACCCCAATTTATGTACATACCATTGCTGGGAAGGTTGTATCCAGACATGAGGCACCACCCTGCACATGACACAGTGAATATAACAGGATACACATCTAAAATATCTAAAGATGTTCCATATATACTTGTATTGCATTCATCTTTTTATTTTAGATATTTGGGTGGAGACAAAAATAAACATTTTTTTTGTAATACATTCTAACCAAACGAATTTCCATTAAAGTAAGAGTGCAGCCATTTATGAGGTATGAATGAATCAAACCAATAGTATACATAAGACAATCTACAATTGAGGTGTTTAAATAATTGAAGTTAAGAGGAACCTGTCAACTTGAGCACTTATATATGTTGAACAACTTCATAATTAGAACAGTGGCATGAAAGTTTATTTTCTGCTATCTATGTGAACAGTTGTGTATCAGAAGCATTCTTTCTTGGCTGTTCATTTCAACCTACGCTGGCTCCACTCAAATTAATCACAAATTACCTTAGGGCATAAATTCGCCTGTTATTCAAATAAGAATGCAGTAATATTAATAGCACTTTAATGCACTAAAGCAGATGAAAGGTTTACAAAATGGAAGGGGACTCAAAATATTCCCTTCCACCTTCCTCTATGACATTATACTTGCAAATGAAAAAAACATCTTACCTAAGAAATATTCTTAAATTAAACAGGTTGTTTTTATTAATGGGTTTAATTCATCAAAAATAATGCATAAAAGAGGTCTTCTTGTTTAAATTAAGGAGGAAAATATTGCAGTATAAATGAGCTGTCCCTCTGAAAGCTTTCAAATAGGTAACTTATAAGCTATAAAATATATAAGTGAATAACTAGTATACCAAACCCAGGAGAGCTGCATTTAGTAGAAGTGGGGCATTTGCCTTTTTACTAAGAACCAGTTTACAATAAAAAACAATTCTTGGATCAGCAGGTTAGACAGACATGTTGACAATTATGGGAACAATAGCAAGTAGAGATTGGTACCGATACTTGATACAATACCAAATTCCAATATCAAGTGGGGAAAAAATATTGTATCAAAAAAGTTAAGTATCGTATCATTTAACTTTTGAAATATACACAAAATTTACTTAATTGCTACCTGTATGTCTCTGGGCAAAGAAATATCACTAATCATTAGCAAACTTCGGAAGCTGACAGTGTTATATTTAACCAAATTAGGTCCCTGGGAGATAGGCTGTATTGTTAAGCATATCATTAAGGTACCCTATTGTCAAGGAAATATTGATATTGTATCATACTGTGAAAATCTTAAAGGTGCCAATCCCTAAAAGCAAGCATTTAAATCTGTCAATGATCACAATGATTATCTGGTTCTACCAAGAGCATAGGATGCAGTGCATTTTATTCTTGGCCTGTGCAGCAATACTGTACAAGCTGTTTAGCCCAATGCAGCCACAGCCAAAATTTGACACATGTGCTGGTACCTAACATAAAATGTACAGGCAAGTCTCTTAGTAATGAAAGCCACTCTTCTAGCAATTGTGAATAATATGTCACTATATGGTTAGTAGAGCTTATAAATACAAAGCTGCCCAATCATAGAGACCTCTTGCCTTTAAAGACCAGTTCCAAAATTACCCAGGTGAAAATCATTAACATTTCACCTGATAGTAACAGAGAAAAGTCTACAGGTATCTCTTTTGCATCTTGACTTTATGTACATGTGTGTGTGTGTGTGTGTGTTGTATCATTATTTTCATCGTTAGGAAGGTGCGGATGGCCTCTCATTTAAGTGGGGTTACAAGTTAAAGCTATGATCTTTTGGGTTCAAAGGATTTCAAGTTAAAGCTATGCCCCTGCAGATTGATTGTTAGTTCATAAGTGTCCATCTGGTCTTGCAGTGGTAGTGGGCACAAGATTGTAAAAAGATAAAGAAATTCAGACCTACTTTGCATTAAAGATTTTGTAAGTATTCATTGTGAACCCAATTTCATGACATGTGCATATACTGATGTTCCAATTAGTTCAAACCACCTATACAGAGATCTTGTAAAACTCTTATCTGCGCAAATGGTTACAGAAAACAATATATTACACTTGAGATATTGATGACATTCACTATGACTATGTCTTCCCACTAGCAAGTCACAACCATTGCATGTGGATAATAGTAAATGAATTGTATGAAAAGTTACAAACACCTATTGATGTAGGTATGTTGATGGATTATAGATTCTACCAACTTCAACATGTGAAAACTCTACAAGTGAACAACACTGAGATGTGAACACCTCCTATTGTGAACATATTTACTAGTCACATTTCTTAAATACTTCTGGGGAAAACCTCAAAAACATGAAAACCTCTCATTGTAAACACATTCATCAATGCATTTTCATGTGATGAAATATAGAAAAGCTCTTGAGATGTGTACACTTCCTAATGTGACCACCCCCTGCTGATCTCAAGGTGTCCACATCTCAAAGAAAGGTCTCATGGTTTAATTAAGTGTTGACATACCATCTGGCTGCTCATCTCTATTGATGTATGATCACATATTGTCCACACTCTGCCTTATATAACAAAAGACAGGTGATCCCAGATATCACAGGTAATCAATCCCTGGTGTTCCATCCTACACACCTTTGTTGGGCTGAAGCTGATCAAGTTACCGTAAATTCTCAGTAATTTGGGACACGTTTTCATAATTACAATTTTTATGGGTTTAGGATGGCCCATGTTTTGTGAAAACACCTTGATGTTGTGTCAGCAAAATTTACAGCTAGGATCAAATTTTGTGAATTGGCAACTGAAGATACATCAAGGTTGCCCAGATTTCCCATTGATTATTTTGCAAAATAATAATAGTGGCCCAAACTCCTAGGGGGTCTAAATTTCTTAGAATTTACGGTAATTTGAATGTCCAGAGAAATGCAGGGTGAAATATATAGGGGGTTTCGGGACGTTAAGCATCAGCCCCCAACCTTCCCTGAATTTTGTGTATATTCAAGATGTACCACTTAATACTTATACATTCACCTTTCTTAGATTTTGTTTAAGAAGAGTCTTTGTCAACACATTGTACAGATAAGACTCAACCTCATTTGATTATAAATGTGGCTATAAAACTCATAATGCATTGCATTGCATTACTGTATTAACTATAAGTGAACCTCTATAAATGGTTACTAGGCTGTGATTACAGTAGAACTCCCTAAATGCCTTTTTACACATATATTTATATATATATATACCCTTTGATCATTGATGTCAATTATAAAAGCAGATATGTACCATACCACCTGAAACGTGGAGATCTGCATAAGAATAAGAATTTTTTCCATCCAATCCAATAACATTGAAACAGCAAAGGTGATCTGAATGTGTTTCAAATACACAGTAGTAGGACATATAAAAGTTGATTACAAATAATTGTAAACTGTTCATCTGGTATTGAATTTTCAGTGAAACATTGCAAATTTTGTAAAATGAACATTTCTGAATTCAATCACTGCCAATCTTACCCCAAAGTCATGATGGCCAGTTAGCAGATAATAACCAAAATCAAATGCCATGACCGCAAAATTGTTCAAAAGCAAATGAAGCAGATATTGAATCTGATCATCAGCTCCACTCCGATTCTAGCAGCTAATTGGTCAATTTCTTTGTTGTACTGGACTGAATTGGGCTTCTAACATTGCTTTTAACAATTTGTCAATGTTAGGACTCCAATATTTAACCTGCATCGGGATCCTAACAATGCTTTTCACAATGTTCACTGTTAGTATCCCAGTATATTCATACTACTTCTGGATGAGCCTCTGATAAATTTGTTATCCTTGTTGTGAAACTGGTACACGGCCGATGTCTCCATTCAACCATACAATATTGCACTTGGCCGGACAGCCAGTGCAATATTGCTGGCTTCTCGCACACATCTTGCCATATACCAATTTCACAACAACGATAACTTATACTGTAGAACACACATATGACGCGTGTCCCAAATATAGCGAATTGGGGAGTTTTCGCATCATAGCGTACCTTTATGTTAGCCGCCGCTGACAGCGCCAGTACAGTAGGGAAAAAGTACAGCGTTTTTACATATAGCGAAGTGGAACCACATGCTACTTACGCTATATATAAACAGACGCGTACATTATGTGTTCTACAGTATTGTCTTTTTTTAAAACTAGAATTACAGTGACCCTTCCCTTTTCAATTCATGTTTTTGTTCTTAGTTTAATATCACACCGTGATGTCAGTTTTGGGGGTAGGAGTTGGTTTAGAAAGTCTATACTTAACCGCTACCATCCATAGAGGTACTGGGGTCATATCTCTCTTACTTATGGCAAAGCTTACACCCTCTCTATACAGTAAGCTGCTAAAATGCAAAACAGGCAATTGCTTCACACAAGATATACAATCGGAAGTCTTGACAATTCAATAGCTTGCATAACTCTGCTTTTAGCCCATATGCTGATTTGGCCAATACAAAATGATGCAAAAAAATTTAAAAAGTACCGAAACCCTGGCACATGGGTACTCATCTGAGGGTACTCAGTGAGAGCCATCCAATGAATACCAACATGATAGGGTTAAGATGTTTTTCAAAAATCGTTGCATCCTTGTGCGTTGGGCAAAAGTAGCCTCAGCATTAGAAACCACCTGTCTTTCAGGACCAGAACTGCAATGCATTCTGGTGATAATTACTCCATCATATTCTATCATATTGTATTTGTTGGTTAAGACCACCTGGTTCGAACTTCGAAGTCAACTCCTACTTCAACCCACAATTGGTTTTCCTAACTGGTTCGCCTACATAGTTTTCACTCCAAATCAGTAGCATAGCAGTAGCTTGAAGAACAATATCTAACTGAGACTAGTGCTAGCAATAAGAGATGCATCCTGAAATCAACAACCTTATGTATGCTTTCATAATAGAACATACAGCATTCATTGGGACTCATCAATAAAACTAAGGTACCAACCAACTGAAATCTAGCAGAGAGGCTAAGGAATAAAATAGAAATACTCATACAGAATCAATGGGACATCTGGTCAGCAGATTTTTGGCCATTATAAAGATTTACCTACTTCAATATTTGTCTCCCTTTCATCCCTGATTTAAGTACTAATGGAGTTTAAAGGCTATTTAGACAATGTGATTGTTATCAATTACAGTGGAATGAAATCTAGCTGCATCGCAAAAGGACCGAATTCCTATATCATATTTTGTCAAAGGGTCAAATGATGTTCAGCATGGTGATGTTTTTTATGCTGAAACGTGTGAGGTGCAGTTAATTAACTGAAAGTACCAAATGAAAAACTAACATTAAACAAATTTACTATCTATTATCAATAAAAAATCTAAAAATATTGCAATCTAGCACCATTCTTGCACATTCATCTTTAGATTTAGCCTATAGATATATACAATGTACCAATGTCCATTTTGAATTTGCCCCAATAAACACCAACTGAGACTTTTCGGTAAAATAGAATGTTTTCCATTCAAAATTATTTAAGATAATAGGACTGCATTACGCTCCGACTTTGTGGAATTTTCTAAAAAGTTATCCCTATTCTTTCTGTCTTGTGCAATACTAGATTTCAGTTTTTTGGTCAACTGTTCTTATTAATCTGTTAGGTAAGTGGTATGTAATTGGTCTGCAAGTGGTTTAATCTGGGAGGCCAGCTTTCTGTCGGCATCGATGGATTAGAGCACGCAACATGAACTGGTTTCTAGACAGCTCTCGCACTTTCTGTAAAGAAAATGTAAAGAAAAATATTTCATTACTATGTTCTCCTTTTTGTTGATTTAAACATAATTCAGTACTTGCAGGATAAATTACATGTATGTGCAAAAACAATACAATATAGTCCAATACAAAAATCTGCAATACAATACAGATACTCATAAAACATCATGACTGATAAAACATCACTTCAGGTTTTGACACCTTTTCATCTTAGCAGATTACACAAGAAATGTATATAGGTCAGCAGCATTACCAATATCACCATACTGTACACTTCAGAATTTCCAAATCTAATAATCTAAATCAATTGAAAATCTTTGAAAATTTCTGAAGTTAGGAGGTTGTCATAAAAAATAAGACAGTTATTAAGGAGAGTTGATGGTATTTTACAATACAGGCGAACTTGGATATAACAGACTCAATGGGACCAGGAAAATTGGTCCGTCATATGCAAAATCTGTCATATACATATGAAACATACTCAATATGCATGGGACTAGGACCAAGCATATGGTCCGACATAGGCAAAAGTCTGTCCTACAGTGGTACGTCATATCCATGTTCACCTGTATCAGCAAATACCTGAATCTAAGTGCCGAGTAACGTATATAATTATCACTGTCTGAAGCAAGTTGAACAATAGATAGAGCCAAAATTGAATGTTACCTTTAAGAACACTGCTAGATCTACGACGCCCCTCCTCAGTCCTTCACCAAGATAATATATAGCATCCTCCGTAGCTTGCTCCTCAGCAAAAGCATTCAATAGTCTACAAGAAAAATTAAAGTTATCAAATATCTATATACAGTATCCAATACTAAATAGGGAAGAGTCCAAAGATCTTAGAAATTGACTGCTCAAAATTGCCAATTGTACGATTTTTGGGCGTCCTATTTTTGAATGATAGACCACAGTATACTCAGATTACATCCACAGACATGTATTAACTGGTTAAAATAAGGCATATTATGACTATTCGATGTCATAGGATTTGTATTGGGTGAAAAAAGATTCAGTTATATGTTTGAAAATAACATTTCAAGAAATCACTCACAAAAAAATTGAATTTCCTGAGGGGTGATTTTTGAGGGATTTGTTTGTCCAAAAGATGCCCAGATGCCCTGCTGGCTAAGACTATGAAAAGGCTTATGCTTATCCCATTCCCCTCTGTAGCACACAAAAAGAAACTATAGATTTTCCGGAGACATCTTTCAGACTATGCACCTTCTTTATTTGTGTACGGGTGATGAATGACAAGCTATCTTGTCAGCATGTTGTACCATGCTAGCATAGGGATCGGATGTCCAAATAATGGTGTGCCGTTTCATGAATACAGACTCCAGGGCCCGATATTATAAAGGTGGTTTAGCAGTGGTTTAGGCTAACCCACAGAATAACTTCCATTTAACCCACTGTTGAGGTGCATAAAGGAGGTTCAAGCAAAACAGTGGTTGAACGTTACCCTAGGTATAGAGGACAGATTGCAAGAAGGTGGGTTAGCCTAAACGGTGGGGTAAATGCGGCCAAATCAGCCGCTTTCACTAAACCTCCTAAGGGGTAGGTTTAGTGAGTAGTTTAGTGACTCACTCACCATGGAACAGCTGTTTACACAACCATTATGTTTGAGGGATAACACACAATTATTGACATTTAAATCCTGGAAATGATATATTTATCTATGAATGCATACGCTCGTTATAAAAATTTAAAAATACCCCTAAAGCACTGATTTCTGGCCAAAAAAGCACTCTTATTTTAATAAAAACGCCGACTTTTTCCAGTAAATAAACATCCCTTCTTTTATCAAAACACTGACATTGGTCAATGGATGAACGGGAACACTTATTTTAACTTTAGATTTTATAATCCTCTGCCTGTTTAGCGGCAGCAAACTCGGAAGCCCAGTCACTTCGGGAGTCACTCGGCGTCAGAGCTGCGTATATTTCGTGGATTGTAAGGGGATTTCCACCACCCATACTTTGTACCTGGGTACAAAAAAGTATCGTTCTTTTACAAAATCGCGGACATGCGGAGTTCCCTCTTCTTCCGCGAAATATGTAACACAGGTGCGGCCCCCCTCTGTACCTGAGTGCCCCCCCCCCCCCCCCCCCCCCACGCACTCCATATCCACTTGTTTTTATTCATCTAAGATAAATTCAAGCCACATTTCTGAAATTTGATACCCCCTAATGCAAGAATACAACTGTAACGTGTTGTACAATGTTTCCAACAATAGCACATGCCCCTTTTTGCATTGTGTGCGGGATCAAGCGCGAGTTCACATATATAACATATGATTCACATCAAAACACACGCTAAATATCTTTTTCTATGAGGTGCTAGTCCACCTATCCTGCCTCCCAGGCCATATCTAAATGTCTTCGATTGTGGATAGATGGCACTGCGGTATACTAGGAGGTCAGTTGGAAATATATATTAACACTAATCTCCCTCGTGTGGCAAATGTGTGAACTAAATGGCCAACAGTAGGCCGCAGGTCCCTATCTAGTACAGGTGCAGGCTTCTATATATAACAAAGTAAAATCATAATAGAGCCTTGTGGCTAGGCTACTGGTCCACCCTGACCTTGTGTAGCACTGGCAGAGCTGCTCATTGCCGTCAGTTGTTTGTCCTGAGAGACTACCTGCTCTATTGTTTGAGAACCTGCATGTGGCTAAAAATAAGCTACCCATCTCCCTGCACCTTGCCAAACCAGTTGGACTGAGGGTTGGAGTTAGCTGCCCTGAGTATTGTTCACCTACCTTTCATGCAACCCATTTTCCTATAACCTTCACCTGTGGGTGAACAAACCTGCCGACCGACTAATCCATGCAAAATTTAAACTTCCTTTATAATATCGGGCCCTGGGGTGCACAAAATATGGTTTAATTAAACTGTTGCAATATCAACATGATATACAGTAGTTAAGGAAAGCTGCTGAAATAACTATCACAGCAGTGAGGTGTGTGACTTACTGTTTGTAAAGCGGTGCTGTCGGGACAACTGCATCATCAATGTTGACTTCCTCCCTGTTCTCCATCTTCCTGAGAACCTCTTTGATCTCCACATCCTTCTCCTTCAGCATAGCTATGTTCCTCTCTACTGCATTCTACAATAATAACAACATACGGTACATTAATTTTCTCTCCTTTTTGAAATAGCAGGACGGGATTAGGCAGGCCTCAACGTGAACTCAAAATTTTACTGGGCCAGTAGGACCAGTAACAACAAGGATCTCAGGGTCCTGCAAAATTTTTACTAGTCCTACAAATCTTCCTTTAACATAACAAGAAATAACATTGCATAAAATTCACTGACAACATTCATTTTTATCTATTTCATCTTCATTTATTTCAAAACATTTGGGGACATTCCTGAGGGGAAACTCGTTAACAAGAATGTCCCCAAATGTTGACCTGTAGGACCAGTTCAGGTCTTTATTTACTAGCCCGAAGCTGGGGCCAGCAGATCACTGTTAGCGTTGAGCCCCAAAAAATGTTTGTTTTCTGTAACCCTACCTGCTGTGGTTTGGAATGTCCTACTCTAGTTTTTCATATGTTGCGCCTCCCACTTTGTAAATATTGGATACTTGAGTACATAGGAACTCATTAAGGTGGTCCTATGCAGTTGTGGTTATAACAGGCACTTTTAAAACACTGATAAATGTCAGTGAACAATTCTTATCTGTAAGTGCAATTCAAACCCCTTCTGGGAGATTAAGAGCAGAACATAGCAGCAACCTGCATATCGAATAATAATTATTCTTTTTAAATGCCTTCCTACCTAATCTTTAATATTTAGGACATTTACAGGAAACAAACAATTGTTTCTCTAAGGCCTTAGAAAAAAACAGTATAAGAAGTAGTATCAAACATAAGTTATGTAGACTCAAAAAGACTACAGAAATAAGCCTTTTGTATGAATAAATCTGTATGTGTGCAGAGGGCACTACTTAATAGCAATAAAGATCATTCACAATTTTCAAGAATCTACAATGCTTCGCATACCTAACCAGCACATTTTAAAATAAACAAAACATGTGAATGGTAGTAAATTTCCATCAGTAAGTATATATTTCTTAATTGCTGGGCTGGAAAATAAGTATTTATTTTTGAAAACTGCGCTTTTGAAAGCTCATGAGCTCATGAGTCAAAAGGGTAGTGAGCTCATGAGCTCAGCTCTAACTTTTACTCTAATTAACCCTTTCAATGCTCAGGCTACTTTTGTCCACAGCATAAAAACGCAAAGATTTTTGAAAACCATCTAAACCCTGTCTTGTTGGTATTCATTGGATAGCTCTCACTGAGCATTCTCAGATGGGTACCCATGTGCCAGGGTTTGAGTAATTTTTCATTTTTTTTCGCATCATTTTGTATAGACAAATTAGCCACCAACAGCATAAGGGTTAATACCTGAGAGTGAGAGGATTCCCCGCACTTACCTGTTCCTTCTCCATGTTGGTTACCATGGTCTCCAGCTTCTGTTTCCCTTTGATCAGGTCATCCTGAGTTCTCTTCAGCGCGTCCATCTCCGCCTGCAGATAACAAAGCAAAATAGGTTTTCAACATGACATAGATAATTTAAATTATCACTCTAACACAATTCTGATACACAAGAAAGAATCAATTTATTGACTTTTTCATATATGACTTCCTCCCTGTTCTCCATCTTCCTGAGAAGATGTAAAGTTCTTATTTTATGTTCTTATTTTATGCTCCACAATGAATACCTTATCAGTAGTGATCTCAGCAATACTGTGAAATGAGGTATCTCTTATTGTCTTATGTACCTTTGGTGGTCTTTTCCAATTTTCGGTCCAATTAAAAATATACAATTAAACACACTTCCAGAGAGATTATCAATATAACTAAGATAAGTATCAATCAGATGGAATAGCTTTTGTAACCCACATATTCGTGCGAAAACTCTTAAACCAACAGATGGCTGAACCTGTCAGACTTAAATTTGCTTATATTTGAAAAAATATTTAAAGGAGAGTTGTAGATAGAGTTCAGATACACGATTCTCCTTCAAATATTTTCTAATTATTGTTTTTGCTGCAACCGATTAAACCTGCATACTGGTACGATTAAACCTGCATACCGTGAGATAAGCCCAAAAACAATTTGGGGTACCTAAAATAACAACCCTCATATCAAGATGCTGATTTGATTAGAAGCTTAATTTACACTTATTGGTTTGATGCTTAGGGAGATAGAATACAGAGTAGGGACTTAGCCAGGACCCAACCTGCCTGTTTTTTGGACGGGCATTTTCCTGCAAAACACCTTTTAAACAGGCATAAATTTCTATGAAGAACTTTTAATTTTGGCTTTGTTGGGGGGTAATAATCAAATCATTTCTCAACAGACCATTTTCTAAGACATGGCTGAAGTGTAAATTGTCGATTTTGACCCAATAGGCTATCAAATATAGTTGGAATAAAGATTTGTAGTAGCCGAGTAGTTAAATCTGGACGGGCAAAAATTTTGAGATCGCCATAATAGACAGGCCTATTTGAAATCCTGGCCAAGATCCTGATACAGTAAAAACCAACTCACTTGCGCCTGAGCGAATATCTCCCTCAGCCTTCTCCTCATCTTGTCTTCTACGGCTGAGAGAAGGGAGGCTTTAATCTGGTCATCAGACAGGGCCAGAGAGCTACTTGTAACCAGCGGAGTATGATGCTGACCAGCAGTGCTTCCTGTAATAAACAAATATAGGGAGACTGTCATCAAACAGGGAGACAAGCTGCTAGAATATACACATACAGGGCCAGAGAGCTACTTGTAACCAGCGGAGTATGCTGCTGACCAGCAGTGCTTCCTGTAATAAACAAATATAGGGAGACTTTCATCAAACAGGGAGACAAGCTGCTAGAATATACATATAAGGAGAGTTTCTAACAAGGCTAGAGAATTAGTACTGACCAGCCTATGCGATACTGCTGCTGCTACCGCTCTACTAGTAGTACTACTACTACTACTACTGATTATTGATAATAATATTGATGATGATAATGAAAAGCTGCAGTGTTTACCTGTGGTGCTTGCCTGAGTCTGATACTGCTGTCCCGCGTAGCTAGCTGCAGGGTAACCAGAGGCAGGAGGGTAGCCTGCCGCGGGTGGATAGCCTTGCTGCCCCTGGTAGCCCTGAGCGGGAGGGTACCCTCCACCGTAAGAGCCGGGATTGTAGCCAGCACTAGACGTTGGAGGCTGGTAGCTGCTTGTGGGTGGCTGGTAACCCCCAGCAGTGCTAGGGGGGTAGGAGGGGTAGCCAGGATTGGAGGCACCTTGAATCGTTGGCATAGGCATGTACCCACCTGAAGTAGAACAAAAACCATTATGTATAACAAGGCCATAAAATAAGCAACAATCTGCCCCCAGAATCATGATTTACTTAGTTAAGGCTGTGATGCTGGTGACACACTCAAAATAAGACAACTCCTAGTTTAGCACTCCTGTACCCTTTCTAACAATAGTTAACTAATCCTTGAGGTCTTGGTGTTTCAAATACAAGTTTTCTTTAACCTAACTGCTTGAGCTGACCTCAATATAAACACAGTTTTAATTTTCAAATGAGGTTTTCTTGATCAATAAAGGTTCATTTGATTTATAAATACCATACATGTCTGCTAAATATACTAGGCTAGGGCAACTGAAAGGCAAATTTGGAGTTCCTGCAAGAGAATACTTTACAGCACGCGGTTTGGTGGAAATTTTTACCTAAGAAAGTAGGTCACAATGGACAGACATGTTGACTGCTCCATTTATGGCACTCAGACAAAACTGAAATCTTCAGACCTCTACTAAACCTCTCTAGCAAACCTCTAATAATGCCCTGACAAACAGTCATTGTTATAGCTTTCCCAGAGAAGTCAGCATACAGCATTAGAGGGATTACCACTTACCTCCTGCAGCAGGGTAGGGTGGATTGGCAGCTCCCGTATTTCCAGGTGGGTAGGGTGGCCTAGGTGGGGGTGTTGCTTTCGAGAAAACTGGAGGTTCTTCCCCAAATACTATGCCTAAAATTTGTAATAGCCCAAGGAGATCTGACTGCGGCTGAAACAGAAAGACCATCTTAATACTTTTCTATTTATCATCATTATTATAATCATAACTTCTTTAGTTTTTTTATCAGCATAAAGTAATTATTATTATATCCCTTCATTAAAATTATATATATTATTATTACTGATTATTTTTATTACTATAATCATTACTTAAGTTATCATTTTATATACAGGTGAACTTGGATATGACAGACTCAATGGGACCAGGAAAATTGGTCCGTCATATGCAAAATCCGTCATATACATATATGACACATACTTGATATGCATGGGACTGGGACCAAAAATATTGTCCGTCATATGCAAAAGTCTGTCGTACAGTGGTCCGTCATATCCAAGTTCACCTGTATTTCTATCACTATCATTACAACTGGTTGTTATTAATTTTATCATTATTATTAGAAGTATCAATATCATCCTTATCATCATTGTTGTTTTCATAGTCACCATTATCATCAACAAGTGGCTTGAGGGTACTTACATGTTTCCATTCATGTAGATATGGTAGGAAAACGCGCCCGCTATGATCGACATGTTTCCCTGCCTTTATCTGCATGGTGGCGGTAGGCTTGACAAACACCATGGGGGGATTGTAGGGATGCCCCTCCAGCATCCATAAACACAGTGGTATATTATAAACATTTCCTAAACAGACAAAAACAGAAAAATTGTACAAAACGCAATAAAATTAGATTTGATTAAAACCTACAGGGTCAATAGCGCTTGATGATACAATATCCATGATTTATCATATACATATAATTATAAACTGTAGAACACACATATGACGCTGTCGCAAATATAGCAAATTGGGGAGTTTTCACATCATAGCATATTTTTATGTTAGTGACGGTAGCCGCCGCTGACAGCGCCAAAGTACAGAAAAAAAGTACAGCGTTTTTATATATAGAGAAGCGGAAACACACGCTATGTACGCTATATATAAATTAAACAGACGCGTACATTGTGTGTTCAACAGTATATTTACACACACACACACACACACATATATATATATATATATATATATATATATATATATATATATATATATATATATATATATATATATATATATATATATATATTATAAAGGTATAAAAGTTGAAATAAAGATTATTTTCAAAATGGTGGTTGACTTATTATATTGCATTCTAAGTGTAGAAATGAACTAATTGAATAAATGAATTGGGTCATCTCGATCCATGAGAAAAACTGAGAAATATTCAGATATTGATTAACATTGGTCACAATGCTTTAGCTCCTAAAACAAAATATGGTCAACCTTGTACAGAATAAAATATCTATTTTTTGGTAAAAAATCACACATGGAATATCTTACCTTTGTAATTAACAGGTATGGTTCCTTCTAAACAAACTAGTTCCCTTCTTGAGCCATCATTGAATACTGCAATTAGAGGCATAATCAACAAATAAGTAAACAGGTGAGTCATCAAAATAAACAAACGGGTTACAGATGTATGATCATGAATCATCAAAAATGTGCAGAAATACTGAACATGATTCTTGTAGGGCTGGTACAGTGGTACTGACTTGGTATTTTTAGGCTTATGATTGGCATAGATGGTATGAATGGTATCATGATAATATAGATCTAGATATATTATCATGATACCATTCGTAAGTTTTCATACCAATCCTAATGCTAAACCTTAGTGTAATTTTCAAAGGTACGGGTATTCACTTGTAAACATCCATACTAGTTGCACTCACTAAACTGTTAAGCTTCTTTTTAAAGTGTCATGCTATTCTCAATGAAGCCCTCTTGGTACTTCCTTAAGTGTTTTACACTGAAGTATCATCAAGGCATGCAGCAGTGTCTTAGCCAGGATTTCAAAACTGGGTGCCTAAAATTAGCAGTTGTAAAATTTTTGGGCGTCCAAATTTTTAAGGGGTATCACAATATACTCATATTTCAACCATAAACATGTGTAAATTCATCAAAATAAGGCATGATGTCATTAAACAATCTCATAGGAGTTATAAGGAGATGAAAATTCAATTATAAGCTTGAGATTGAGATTTTTAGAAATTCCACACAAAAAGATTTGGGTGTCCTGAGGGGTTCTTTTTAAGGGGTTGGGCGTCCAAAAGGGCACCCAGACGCCCTGCTGGCTAAGACCATGGCATGCAGTTTAATGTGTGACTGTTATTAAATTAATGCATTTACATTTACTACTAACAGCATACGTTCTACTATATAGTCCAGTGGCTTAGCAACTCTGATATTGGGAGGATAAAAGCTTCAGATTTGGCATGGATATCTCTTAGGACTAGGAGCCCCTGTCAAATATCCAAAATGACTGTCATTGGCCTTTTATGGCTGCCTGAAGTAGCTAAGAATCATCTTATCATGGATTTAGAAAGCATATGATATGGATAGGGTGTACTTCTTGCCAAGTTTAATAATTACACAAAATGCTGTCAGTAGCCAACAGCGAAAATCCAAAATAGCTTATTTTCGTCAAAATGTAAAATAGGTTGCTGGCCTATAAATACCATACATGCGTATATACCAAACAAAACAAAGGTACAGCTGTTTACACAAACAAGATTTTCTAAAGATTCATCTTTTACAACGAGACAGCCAACAGAGCTGGCTGAAAATAAGTGTATAGCCCTGTAAAATACTTACCAAAAAAGTCTGTATTTGGCCTAAGGTCTGTATAAGTTCTAAATGCATTCAATACATCATTCTTTGCTACTTCAGCATACTGATACTGAAAAAGATGAGGATGTCATTTATAAACACAAAGATTAGAAATAGTATAAATTCATTCAACATTTAAGAAAAGTAGCACTGACTTTCATTTGCCTAAGGGCACAGACACCATAGCCATTGGTGTACTTCCGCAAAGGTTCTTAGCCAGGATTTAGAAACTTGGAGCACAAAATTGGCAATTTTGTAAAAGTATTGGGCATCCTTTATTTCAAGGGAGACCTCAATATATTCAAATTACAACCATAAATCTGTGTTAGCGCTAGAGTCAAAAACAGATGCATCCACACTCATAACAAGGTCCAGAAAATCCTGCGTCCTGAACATGGGCCACAAATGAGTATTGACTATCTATGCCAACAAATGTGGTCACTTACCCCCCCATCTCACTGAGACCCGCGCTTGCCACGCTCATGGCGCTCTCCACGACCATGCGGCGATTTGAAGGTCGGCGTGAGATCGCCGTGTAGTCATGCCAAATCGCTGTTGTCCACGCTTTTGAAGTTTTGGCTTGCTGCCTGCGCCTGCCAGAGCTGCTTTTTACTTTTATATGCTCGGATAAACGTACTAAGAGCGTAGCGCAAACGTGATAAACGTACTAAGAGCGTAGCGCAAACGTGATAAACGTAATGCCAACGTGATAAAGGCGTGCTACGATCATAGTCAAATCGTATGAAATGCAGTCAGAGCGTGTGGAGAGCGCAGTACACGCTCAACACAAGCGTAGGCAGCGTAGCTCAATCGTGGTACCAGCGTAGTACCATCGCCATACGAGCGTCGCGTATCCTCTCCACGATGGTGCAAGATCGTGCGACGCTCTCCCTGCGCTGTTAGTACGACCTTTGCGCTCGTACGCAGCTTGCGCCACGCTGTTGGTGATCGCACTGCGCTGCTACTGCGCTTTAAAACAGCCAGGATCGCCCTACGCTAATTTGATACATGCATCAAATTATCCCGCGCTCACTGCGCTCTTGGCGACCACACAGCGATCTCACGGACACCACTACGCTCACCCGTGACTCTACTACGCTCTTAGGCGATTTGTCAACATTTTGTCAGATCGTGGAGAGCGTAGGTCCCAGTGAGATGGGAGGGTTAGGGGGGTAAGGGGGTAAATGGGTAGATTTCTTTATCCAGCTTATGAAGTTGAGTTGACTGTGCTACCGCTTACATGATAAGCAGCTCAAAGAACTGTTGTAATAGGGGAATTTATGGGTTCTTATTCTTAATGGGAATTGTATGTGTCTTCTCTGGATGCAGACACTTTGACACACCTACACGTCCATATCACTGACTATGCGTCAAAAGGATATGTTGACGGCATCCACGCCATCCCTGTAAATATGTATTGATCAATTTATGAAAATAGGGTACTAAATCCTTATACAATGTCATATACATAACTATAATATAACATGCAGAACACATCCTAACTTTCCCCGCTCGACAAGTAATGTTTTAGGCAGAATCCTCACAATATATCTCCTGTATCCAACAGAGCAACAGGGCACGTGGAAGTGCCAGTGGAGCTAGTAAAATTTAGGGGCAGCTTGCCCCACTTGGCAATTTAAGTAGTTTTGGAACCTATAATGTTCAGTATGTTGCACTATAAGTCACCAACTCCTTTCTTAAACACATGAAGTCTCAGAAATTCCAGTATATATACGTATATAGTACAGATACACTTGAACTCCATCCGATTACATTACAGTAACATTTGAAATAGAGAATAATTGGGCCATTATTAATCTTCATCACATGACATATCAACCAGTGGTTTCAGATTGGATACGTGTAATTGTTGATTCAGAGAGAAAGATGGCATTTAAGTTGAAATAATTCAATTGTGGAATTCGACTGTCAAATGATGAAGAATTAACATTACATGGTCCCTGCACATATACAAACCCAAAAACGAAAATAACTTCCTTTAACTGAAAATGAAAATTCACCAATCTTGAATCTAGAACAAGTCACTAAATATCAAGTGTTACCTTTGATAACTTAGCCCGTAAGTTCGCCTCCATTTTACTTGTGTTTATTCCGAACGATGACGTTTGAATAAGAACGCTATGTATCCTAACTACCTAGTTCACTGATAAAGTTTAAGATTCTTCTCTTCCAACTCAAAGCCAGCTGTCAGCCATGTTGAAATGAGTCATGTTTTGTTCTGCTGACGTCGACTTCAATACTACTTTTCTACTGATGTAACGCACTAAACTACATCATTCGATGTGTATTTTGTTTGTATTAGTGATCAGGTCCACAGTATAATATCTTAAACCTCCTGAAACATGCGTCTCACGGGATCATTTGAAGAAAAATGAGCGTCCGATCTCGTCAAATTCTGCTGTGAAGGGCATTAGTGCGCATGTCCAAAAATCTAAGGGGAACACCCTAGATAAGCAATGACGTCATACAATTCGTGACGGGGATTCCCCTCTCCAAGTGAGACTGAACAATCATGGGATACTGCCCTTATGAATTATATCTGAAGTGTTACTGCAATAAAGTATATTCATTCTGAGGTTTTAAAAGAAATACAAGATAATTGAATGTATTTTACTTTTGTCTTTCTTTCTTAGTCCCCATCTACTATTTATGGAGTCTCTATATTGGTTCACAACCACTTTTAATTTGGTGTTGGTGTTTTTCATTTCCAGCAGTGCCTTAGATAAAAAAGTAAAGTAATCTTTATTTTAAGTCGAATAAAAGAAGATAGGTCGCTGAACTTTTTACGATGGCCCCTGGCCCTGATGAATGTGGCTGATTGGTGGTGCTTTTATAGTCTGTCTGACCCAAGCTTGGCTGAACATTTTTTCCTCTTTTTTATTGCAAAAGTCTATGGTTTCGCTTAATATACGTATTTGGTAATGCGCCATAATCGGGAAGGAAAGAGAGTACGTGGCAAGCAGAAAAATAACTCGAAAATAATTCTTCAACACTTCTTTTCCGAAACCTTCAGAAAAAATTGAATGTTTTTTCTGGAAAAAAAGTTTTATTTTTTCTTCTGATGTTTTCGAAAAAAAATATTTGGGATTTTAAAAAAAAATTAAAAAATCTGCCTGTCACTTATGCGTTTTCGTAATGGGTGTCACGCGCGAGATCTAAATGGAAATGCACAATTATACTATAAACCCGAAATACACTATCATGATACGTTTTTATCTTTATAGGCTTTAACATATGTAAACATCTCAAAATGACCCCATATTCATTAACTAACACAATAGGCCTACTTGAAAGGCCTGCCCACCTTGAATATAATAATGGAAAGCTGCGTGGAAAACTTAATTGTACATATGGATAGTTGGGGAATAGAAAGATCGGTGCCAGGTAAAGGTGGCCTCTCCTTATAAGGGTCGATCGAAAAGGTTTGATTGTGTAAATACCAACCATTTAAGGGCATATATGACAATCCTCTCAAATCACGTATTTCTACGAAACGTGGTCCAGAACGTTTCATTCTCCCCAGAGGCGTTTCATTCTCCCCAGAGGCGTTTCATTCTCCCCAAAAGAGCGCCCCTTCAGGGTATTTTAGACGAGTGTTAGTGTTGTCCAACGAATCTCTGTACTAAATTTCGTCGAAATAAGTGATTTGAGCGAATTGTCATGTAACTCTTTATATAATATTTCAATCGCGTGTGTTAGTGGAGTGATGAGACAGGCCATCATCGTACAGATCACGTGGTTAGCGCGTCATCTATCACGCTGCCATGCAGTGTATGGGTAACAATGACATCAATGCTGCACCTGTTCAATAGGACTCTAACCAAAACATATCACATTGCACGCTCTCCTTGATATGTCCATTCAATTTCCATTGGTGCTCTATTGACATTTACAGACTGTTTCAGTGTTTAATTTAAATGAGAGAGGCAACATGCACCATCTGGTCACTTTTGGTAAAATGGAAACGAAGGACATTATATACATTGTACTCTCAAATAGTCTATAGGTCTAATGAGAAAGAGAGTGTATGTATGTATGTATGTACGTATGTATGTATGTATGTATATATGTATGTATGTAAGTATGTATGTATGTATGCATGTATGTATGTATGTATGTATGTAATATGTATGTGTGTGTGCGTATATATATATATGTATGCATGCATATATGTATGTATGTATGTACATATGTACGTAGGTTAGTATGTATGTATGTTTGTGCGTGCGCATTTAAGTGAATGTATCTATGTGTGTGTGTGTGCGTGCATATATGTGAATATGTATGTATGTATGTATGTATGTATGTATGTATGTATGTATGTATGTGCACGTGTAAGTGAATGTATGTAGGTAATTAGGTATGTATGTTTGAATGTATGAATGTATGTATGTATATATGTATGTGTGTATGTATGTATGTTTGAATATATATATATATATATATATATATATATATATATATATATATATATATATATATATATATATATATATATACATACATACATACATACATACATACATACATACATACATACATACATACATACATACATACATATATATATATATATATATATATATATATATTTATATATATATATATATATATATATATATATATATATATATATATATATATATATATATATATATATATATATATATATATATATATATTATACAAATATATATATGCTCTCTCTTCGGCCTTGGGCAATATTGCTCTCCCTCAGTACATATAACCTGATATTGCCCTCGGGATCAGTCCATATTTGTTTTATTATATGACCACTGACAAATGGAAGAAGAATTAATTACACATCAAACAGAAGAAACATTTTGATTAAACTACCACTATCAAGTGTCCTTATTAATAGAATAATAAAACATCGTTTTGAAACAAATAATCTTTAAAACTTCAAAACCCTCAAAATAAGCCTTAATTCACCCTTATTGGCTTTCAAATGTTTAATTAGAAAAGTTCAGATCTTATCAAATCCCTCCCTCATTTGTTTGAATTTAAAAAATATATATATATATATTTAAAAAATAATAATAATTTATTTTTTTAATTTTTCATTTTATTTATCTTAAAAAAAAATATTTTATTATTTTTTTTTTTTTCATTTTTTTTTTCATTTTTTTTTTTTTTAAAGATTTTTTTTTTTTGCTTATTTTGGGGCAAAATGGTGGCTGGTCATGTCACAGCCCATTGATGGGCTGTTGGCATGCTTTGGAAATCTGGGGGTGTGTCACTATTCTGGCACTCTCATTGGATGGTGTGCCTGATCAGTCAATATTGCCAGTCCATCAACTGTTTTGATGGGCTGGTTGGGAGATATTCCCTAGTATAGGAAGTGGTCATAGCCTGAAATAACCAATCAAAAGAGAGATTGGTCAGTGGTCATATAATAAATATATATATATATATATATATATATATATATATATATATATATATATATATATATATATATATATATATATATATATATATATATATATATATATATATATATATATATGTACAGTCTTCTTAGTATTATTTATGTGACTGATACACTATTTATTGTGTACTTTAGTACTGCACTTCATCACAATTTCATCCAGGGGGACTGTTTCAAAAATGGCACTTGACTAGAATAGACAGGCTGTATACTAGTATATATACTAGTATATATACTAGTATATATATATATATATATATATATATATATATATATATATATATATATATATATATATATATATATATATATATATATATATATATATATAGCCTTATGGCTATGAAGTTCCTTCAAAACAGTACCAATTAAACACTCTTACTTCTAATTTCAGCCCAGGACAAACCATTTAATGTTAAAAAGTTGTTTCCATATATATATATATATATATATATATATATATATATATATATATATATATATATATATATATATATATATATATATATATATATATATATATATATATATATGTAGCCTGTCTATTCTAGTCATGTATGTATGTACGTATGAATATGTGTGTGTATGTAGGTGTGAGGGGGGGGGGCTGTTTGTTTATGTCTGTGACAGTGTAGAGTCTTCTTATGTGACAGATACACTATTTATTTTGTACTGCACTTCATCACAAGTTCATCCAAGAGGACTGCTTCAAAAATGGCATTTGACTAGAGTACAATACACAGGCTGTCAACACCACATCGATACAAGATGAAATAATGTTGTAAGCATAGATCAAGTGACTGAAGCCCTCGGGTGATATTCTTTGTTGATACTCTTAATGTCTACCATTTCACAGACTTGCCGAAATTGATTTTGTGTACATCAAAATCGATTGCAAGAAACAATTTAAATCATGGAGTGCAACAGCTGCCATGATAACTGATTCTATCTAATGAACAATCAGATAGGGGAAGATATCAAAATGCTCTCTTCAATCACATATCCTGCTTATTTCCACAAAAAATACCTGTACTAGTATAAACTTACCATCATAGATTTAGATATCTAGCTGATTCTAAGTTCCTTCAACACAGTACCAATCAAACACTCTTATTTCTAATTTCTCATTTAATATTAAAGAGTTGTTTCCATATCGTTATGGGGTCCAGAAAATGAATTGACATAATATTAGCATAATCCATTTATTTTCTGTGTATCTGCTTACATCCAAAGTCAACCGTAGAGCTAAGAGTAATATACATTCTGCTCGTATGAAAGTTATGCTTTGGAATCTTTATATCATATTAAGTAGAATAGCTAATGTGGTATCACTCTGAGAGCAGTAGACAGATGTATTTCTCTGGGTATCACTACACTAATAGTTCGGACCGATTACAATAGGCAACAAGTACGACAGCTCAAAATTGGATACGTCTTTGTTGGATCATTATGTAGATGTATTTTCTCGATGAAAGTTGAGGTCAATATGTACATGTAAACTGCTACTACTACTACTACTACTACTACTACTACTACTACTACTACTACTACTACCTTCTACTACTACTACTATTACTACTACTACTACTACTACTACTACTACTACTACTACTACTTTGTATAATATATATATATATGTCTGTTAATTATATTGTTACTAATGGGAATAGTCCATGTACTTTAATCTTAAATGGACTTGTAGAGGTGTTCCTGTCGGTTGATAATCCGTGCTAATTACCCAATTGAATACTTAAACATTTCGGTATGCTGTGTGTCTCATCTTGAAGCACTCTTTCTCAGTACGAGAAACACTCGGCACATTGAGATCATTTGCATGGAAAGGAATCCATTTTACATCCAAGTGGACACTGTAGATACTGGATACTATTTGAAAAACTCGTCAGTGCATTTCAAATTCGAACATTCCAGTATATATAGAATCCTGTCATACTGGGAGAAATTATTCAAAATGTGATATTGCCTCCCAACCTATAGCTATTCCTTCTAAACGCTACTGACCTATCATGAGGTCGAATGCATATCTACATAATATGATACCATGAGTTCCTCTCGATATGGTCCCTGATCTAGAGGTCAGCCTCTCCAATCTAATTTCATACCATGAATTTCTTGCCAACAGATTTCAACAATTAAAAGTCTTTTTGAGTGCGTGAAATGAATGAATCTCTGAGTATTGACTACATTGTCCTTGCTCGTTGACTGGGGTTGGCTCAAACAGCTAAGTGACGCTGCCTACCGTGTATGCAACTGACTGATGTCCAGGAACATGGCCCCCTGCGTGATTACACTAACAGTTTGGTTTGTTTGAATAAGAACACGTATAACTACAAAGTTACTGCACGATAGGGGTCGCTTCTGATGTGCAGGAACATGGCTTTACTGCGAAAATCTTTCAACGCTAAGAGTGCTATGGTGCTGCTACTTTTGATCGGCATGAGTGTGGTAGGTTCATAGTTCGTCTTTGAACTTTCGTAGAAATGTTTTTCCAGGTGTGTTTATCTGTTAACATCAACTGGAAGGGTTGGAGTTCGGGCAAGTATGAAATAATCATAAGTGTAAGAGTTAAGATTATCTAACTGCTAATCGTTTTTTGCAGATTCTGTTTTCCAATGTTATGCTTAGATATCAGTAACACCTACCTGATAAGTCACTGGATGTGTACAGTATTGCTCGTGACACTGCACTATATCCTTAGTTTTTAAGTGCACGTTTTCTGGTGCTTATTGAGACATAACCTACTTAACAATGATAAATATCTTTATACATGAATTGATAGGCATCTCAAAACCAAATCCCTTCAAATGTACATAACATCTTTGTACATGAATTAATAGAAACGTAAAAAACAAAAGAAAATGCCCCCTCTCTCTCTCTGCATAAATCGTTGCCTTTTATATCCGTAGGTCTTTTATAAAATGGTGCAAAACAAGCTACCAATGCAGCTCCAGCTCCAGCTCCAGAAAGATAAGCCATTCAACAGATCATATACACCGACTGGACTCGAGAATAATACCTTAACCAGCCACGCAAAGGGGAACCATAGAAATACGTATGTTCTGCTGAACCAAACCTGTGGTCGGCTACTCTCTGCTTCTGAACGACTGTCACCAAAGAACCTTATTAAACCCAAGAGGGTGCATTCTGACCGTATTCTCATTGTGGTATTTAACTTTCCCCATTGGGAAGCTGTGCCTTTTGTAGAGGCGTTACATCGTGCATCGTTCCCTAACATTGTGTATTGCACGAACACAATTATAAATACCACACAGATGGATTTCCCATTGTTCCAAATGCGATTAATTACAAACTCAACTGGTGCTATGTTAGAGGACAACAAAGTGAGGAATCTACAAATAGACGTCGTCTTTCACAGATATCCGTATATCAGACTCACTTATAACATATCATATATGCTCTATGATAAAAGCCCTATGCTTACCATGCCCGGGGCCACGCCCTACAAGTGTATAGAATCGGCATACCGAAATTGGCCAAACATGAAGGGATATATTTACATGGGAGATGATGTCTTATTTCATCACTGGCGGAGCTGGAACCTTCACGCGGAAAAATTCTGGTGGCCCGAATACGTATCAACTCATTTCTTTGATATCAAAACTTCGAGTGGTTATAGTTGTGAGGAAACCCAAATCAGAAATGTTTCCGCATGCCGCAAAACCGATTGGTATTGGTTTTATCATCATGCACAAGGAATACCATCTGCTGTGCATTTACTGAAGACGTCTTCGGAGTTGTCCAAACAGTGCTGGTTTAATCTGACTTCCAGACACGGTGGGAGGGAGGTTTTGAGTGGAAGACCTGTATGTGACTTTTATTACGTACCGCAAACGTACGTGAGAAAGTTTATTGAGATCTCACGAGTGATGAGGTCAGCCAGGCTCTGGCATGAGATAGCTGTCCCTTCGCTCATACACTGCTTGACCACAGCAACTGACATCGATCTGATCAGAGTTCACTACAACTGGAATTTCGATACAGACAGGAATAAGCCTTGGCTTTGGTATCGTAGAAAACTTGATCAACTAGCAATCCATCCTCTGAAATTAGGCCCCATTGCAACGAGGTCAAAGAATCACACTGCACTTTTCTGCAAGAGTATTTTCCCACTATTTTACCACCATGTGTATTTGCGAGGTTAATACACACACAACCATGTACTTCTGATTTGTGAGATTGTTCCCTGTCTTTCCCATTATTAACCGACTTTTCTCTTCGGGCGTAAGTTGAGCTGATATTAGCCTAACCTAACCCTGACCATAATCAGACTGAAAACAAGGAAGATATTTGCAGAACATTGTGAGATCGATCTCACGACGCACCTTCAGTGACCACTATCATTTCGGTTTTGGAGGTGATCTCAGAAATACGTACACACACACACACACACACACACACACACACACACACACAAAGGCAAAGGTGAAATGTAGAATATATATATATATATATATATATATATATATATATATATATATATATATATATATATATATATATATATATATATATATATATATATATATATATAAAATTCACAGATAGGCGAATTACATCGTAATTTGAATAATTGTCCTGCAAACATTGAACTGAATAAATAATCATTTGAGGTTGTAAGTGTTTTGAATGTATACAATGCATATAACGTACTTGCATCATGATGTTAACGTTCTATTTCGGAAAATTCTTGTTATTTTTTTTATCCTATTACAAAACATTTCTAGACAGGAAGCAATATGAAATAAAACATACTGACATACTAAATGTAATAGTATATACAAGTAACCAACACATTGCGGAGGGTTGGGGAAGATATTAGCAATTATGAGCAAGCAATATCACAGCTACATGATCATATGAGTTTCGGTTAAATTCATGAAACTTGAAAAAGTTGGGTAATTTGTATATTAAATTAGAACAGGTCCATTTAGAGAAGAATGTCAAACAAGAGAGTATTGACTAAGTAGAACAGGATTAAGGGGGCTCGTGACCTTCGTTTTTAAGTGAGACTTCCATGTAAAGATTGACCAATATCTTGGTCATTGTACAAGAAAACTCCAATAAACTATATATTTTATGAAAGCTGAGACTCTGGAGAGGTCAAATATCTTAAACATGTTTTATGACACCTTCACAGTTTCCCGGGGTGGGGCCAAAAGACAGTGATGCAGATTTCTAATACATATGTTTTTGCAAATTACCTGCTGGCTTCAATAAAGGTTTAACACAGTTGATATTTATATATTATATAGAAAACATCCTTGAGCAAGTTACATATTTTCATTTTCTTTTATTTTTGTTCCTAAAGGAATTTACAGCAAGTTTAAGTTGTGATCAATATTTTTTTGTAGAATTTTACCTTTCTTCATTTTTGAAGTTGAATTAAGAAATAACTAGAGCAGACATCAAAAAAATGAAACATCAGTATCTGCCCAAGGATGTTTTGATCATGTGTTAAAATTTCAGCCTTCTAAGATTAAAATTGAATGAATGAGGGCTTTTCAAAATGAGAAGTATGGTGATTTCAGAAAGCCTTCAAACCAGCTGTTAAAGCCAGCCCTGCATATCCTACAGCCTATTATGATGTCCTGCCCCCTTATGGAACTTTTAGGGATAATCTGGAATAAGAATATGATTTGCATGTATTGGTAGAATAGTTTGAATGTTTGATAGTTCACTTGGTACCTCAATTACTGGAATAAAAAGGGAGTTTAGCAAAGATTTGGAGGTTTTTACTGGTAGAGGCTGGACCCCCTAGTGAGCACTCCTCCCCCCAGCTGATAAGGAAAGATAAGAAACTATAACTGACTGCTAATTGCAAATTGGCTGTCTGGAGGTGAATCCACTCAATTACTTATTTCAAGTTGTTGGCTAGGTACTGATCAATAATTCTTCTTCAAATATTTTTCTGAATTTAGCTCTAACCTGTAGATAATTGGATAAAAACACTAAAATAGAGTAATTATGAAAATAACTTAAATTTACAAAATATTTCAAGGAGAGTTGTTGGCTAGGTACTGATCAATAATTCTTATTCAAATATTGTTCTGAATTTAGCTCAAACCATAAAGATAATTGAATAAAAACACTAAAATAGAGTAACTATTATGGCTTAGATACCTCATGCTTCTTGAAACTTTTGGGGGTAACGGGTAACTGTAGATAATTGGATAAAAACACTAAAATAGAGTAATGATGAAAATAACTTAGGGAATAAGGGTAAATTTACAAAATATTTCAAGGAGAGTTGTTGGCTAGGTACTAATCAATAATTCGTATTCAAATATTTTTTCTGAATTTAGCTCAAACCATAAAGATAATTGAATAAAAACACTAAAATAGAGTAACTATTATGGCTTAGATACCTCATGCTTCTTGAAACTTTTTGGGGTAACTGGAGGAGGCAGATCCATAGCTGCACTGAACTTTTGAAAAACATTATGTCCATTTCCACACAGCTAGAACTGATTGTCTGTTTATAGCATAAAATCGTCCATTTTTGTCACGACTTGGAAAGTCTGTTCACTTTCCATCACAATCCTTATTTGAGCATCTCCAAAATAGAGCTGACGAAAGTCCTTGTCTCCTTGTACTATCTTGCCATAGTTCTAACTTTTCATCAAGGCAGCATGCGCACACTGCAGCTTCCTGAATGCAGAATATGTCTTCCTGTTACCTTCTCTTCGCAAGAATCTGTCTCATCTTCTGAGTCATGATCAGTGTCTCTTTCCTCAGAGTCTGCATATTCAATTGCTATGCCACTGTCATCTGAACTAGTACTCAGTGCTGTATTTCCCATTGTAAGAATGCATTAAGACTCTGCACAGTCCAGGGATCAGCATCTAAATGTTCTCTCCTAACCCTACAGGAAACCCTCTTCACCTAGGTAAGATATCCCAAACATCCTGCCTATCACACACCAGAATATATCTGGAGCATTTGATTGGTTTTACCTGAACTGTCCGACCTACACCTGTAAAGCAAGACAGCTGATGCACAAGAATCACCCCTTTTATTCAATACCCTAATTGCAATGCAATCATTGCTCAGTGCCTGTTTCCTGGGTAGCAGGATACTTCCATTTGATAGAATACACATTCAGGACCTGGCCAAGAACTAACCCCCAATTCACATCCATCAGCCAGTAAAGCACCCTCCTAGGGGAGATCAGATAAGGATGGGATATTAAGATATTAGATAAACATCACAGCTGGGTGCCTGAGGATGTTCTCCTCTAGTGGTCAGCTTTTACAAAAGTCCTGTTTTTTGTCATTTGTAGATCTACAGGAGAGTTCTAATTCCAAAGAATAAGTAGCAAACCTTTTGAGATTTCACATATCACAAAAACAGAAAAACACCCTATTTAAAGGTGCGAAGGTCCCGAGCCCCCTTAACAAGCAATAAGTGCGATAAATTGAAGTATATACAACCAAAATCAAGAGCCTGAATTCAAGCCAAAGTCCAGATCCGTTTTATATATAGAGGTATAAATATGTCAGGTTAATGACAAAGCAGTTTCACCCTATTCGAGCCACGCAATGTTACAAGACCGCCCCCTGCGTGATTGCACTAACAGTTTGGTTTATTTGAATAAAAACACGTATAACTACAAAGTAACTGCACGATAGGGGTCGCTTCTCAATCTGATGTCTAGGAACATGGCGTTACTGCGAAAATCTTTCAAGACTAAGAGTGCTATGGTGCTGCTACTTTTGATTGGCATGAGTGTGGTAGGTTCATATTTTCTCTAAGAACTTCCGTAGAAATGTTTTCCAGGCGTGCCTATATGTTAACATCAACTAAAAGAGTTGGAGTTTGGGCAAGTATGAAATAATCATAAGTGTAAGAGTTACGATTATCTAACTGGTAATCGTTTTTTTTGCAGATTATGTTTTCCAATGTTATGCTTAGATATCAGTAACACCTACCATACAAGTCATTGGATGTGCACAGTATTGCTCGTGACACTTCTATATATATTTTCTTAGTTTTAAGGTGCACCTTTTCTGGTGCTTATTGAGACATAACCTACTTAACAATGATAAATAGCTTCGTACATGAATTGATAGATATGCCAAAACCAAATCCCTTCAAATGTACGTAATATCTTTGTACATGAATTAATAGAAACGTAAAAACCAAAAGAAAATGCCTTAAAATCTCTCTCTCTCTCTCTCTCTCTCTGCATAAATCGTTGCCTTTTATATCCGTAGGTTTTTTACAAATTGGTGCAAAACAAGCTACCAATGCAGCTCCAGCCCCAGAAAGATATGAAATTCAACAGATCATATACGCCTGCTGGACTCGAGAATAATACCTTACCAAGCCACGCAGAGGGAAACCATAGAAATACGTATGTTCTACTGAACCAAACCTGTGGTCGGCTACTCTCTGTTTCTGAAAGACTGTCACCTAAGGACCTCTTAAAACCCAAGAGGGTGCATTCTGACCGTATTCTTATCGTGGTATTTAACCTTCCCCATTGGGAAGCTGTGCCTTTTGTAGAGGCGTTACATCGTGCATCGTTCCCTAACGTTGTGTACTGCACTAATACAATCATAAATACCACACAGATGGATTTCCCGTTGTTTCAAATGCGATTAATTACAAACTCAACTGGTGCTATGTTAGAGGACAACAAAGTGAGGAATCTACAAATAGACATCATCTTTCACAGATATCCGTATAACAGACTTACTTATAACATATCATATATGCTTTATGATAAAAGCCCTATGATTACCGTGCCCGGAGCCACACCCTATACGTGTATAGAATCGGCATACCGAAATTGGCCAAACATGAAGGGATATATTTACATGGGAGATGATGTCTTATTCCATCACTGGCGGAGCTGGAACCTTCACACGGAAAAATTCTGGTGGCCCGAATACGTATCAACTCATTTCTTCGATATCAAAACTTCGAGTGGTTATAGTTGTGAGGAAAATCAAATCAGAAATGTTTCCGCATGCCGCAAAAGCGAATGGTATTGGTTTTACCATCATGCACAAGGAATACCATCTGCTGTGCATTTACTGAAAACGTCTTCGGAGTTGTCCAAACAGTGCTGGTTTAATCTGACTTCCAGACACGGTGGGAGGGAAGTTTTGAGTGGAAGAGCCATAGTTGACTTTTATTACGTACCGCAAACGTACGTGAGGAAGTTTATTGAGATCTCACGAGTGCTGAGGTCAGCTAGGCTGTGGTTTGAGATAGCTGTCCCTTCGCTCATACACTGCCTCGCCACAGCCACTGACATCGATCTGATCAGAGTCTATTATAATAGGAATTTCGATACAGACAGGAATAAGCCTTGGCTTTGGTATCGTAGAAAACTTGATCAACTAGCAATCCATCCTCTGAAATTAGGCCCCATAGCAATGGGGTCAAGGAATCACACTGCACTTTTCTGCAACAGCATTGTCCCACTATTTTACCACCATGTGTATTGGTGAGACTAATACACACACACACACACACACACACACACAACCATGTAATTCTGATTTGTGAGATTGTTTCCTATCTTTCCCAGTATTAACAAATTTTCTCTTCGGGCGTGTTTTGAGCTGATATTAGCCTATCCTTACCCTATAATGACTGTAATTTGCATTACAAAATTGACATAGACAGTTTCAAAAACAATAAACACAAATGATAATACACACGGTTAACGCAAAGTACCTGTTCTAATTTACTATACAAATTACCCAAGTTTTTTAAGTTTCATGAATTTAACCGAAACTCATATGATCATGAAGCTGAGGTATTACTTGACGCTATGTTCAACCGTAGCCGCTAAGCGGCTGGAAAAGTGAAACGTTTGCGCATGTTACAATCTGAACACACCCAGAGATGTTTTTACTAGAAGGGAAAATTTGCCGGAGAAATCGGAGATGCCGTAGATTTAACGACTTGAAAACGTATATAGCTATATTCATTATTTTGTTTTCATCGGCAACCGGATAAAGTCGGTATATCGCCAAAGTTTTTTCAGTTGTATTGGCGTTCGTAATCTCTTAATTGTTTTTTAACGACATTCGAGTGATCTGTATACCGTAAGAGTGGGGCCATCTTAGTCAGCATATACTGGACGATTTATGGATCCACATGTTGACACGGTAAGGTAGGGCGGTCGAATTCATTTTGGGGACGTATCTAAATTTGGGGGGTTATTAATGAAAATGGCCAAATAGTAAATAAAAATATTTCTTTCGATATGTTAGGCACGATCCCAAATAATGAACATGGATATCAATTTGTTTTTATCCACATGTGAGTAACATGACTCAATGGACTTATTGATATCGTACAGGCTTGAAGTGGCAAAGGTCGTAGGATCGAAACCCGTCCGATTTTAAAAAATATATATATTCTGGCAAGAGTTTATTTCTAGCTTCCAAATGCTTCGGATGGCATTTTAATCTGTAGGTGCAGTCGGCAATTTGAGAATTTCTTCAAAATAATATATAGTTTAATGGGTGGAGTAATGCCTAGCCTTCACATAGAATATGAGATCTGTTAAGTGGTCAGCTTGTTGCTTTCAACAGAATAAATATTATGTGATAAAGTTTAGAATTTCTTCAAGAAAAATATATAGTTTAATGGATGTAAATATTAATTTAAATATGTTAATAAAGGATATGTTCCCGATTATGTTGGTATTGTCACGTGCATGCACACTTGCTCCACATGCCTATTATTCAATGCAACTTCCACCCATTCACCTTCTATTTGCCCTTCCATACGTCGTCACCTGTTGATCAGTGCCCTATTTATGCACCTTCCAACTGTACTATGGGCTTGGATACGTGCGCCCGCCACTCACTTTTTGGGCGCGCGGATCCTTATTACACTGTCATCTTGTACTCATCCTGCGGCCTAAATAAGCGCCCTGCTGCAACACTTGCCTTCCACCTCTCTGTAAGTTTACTGTCTTCCCAATACCTCTTTCAACGGGGCCCTATCTGGTTCATAATTCATTTTGAGCCTATATGAAAATGGTTCCAAATAGTAACTTTGCCCACCAAGCGCGTTCAAATGAAAATTACATAATCTCTATTTACCAATAATACATAGCATATCAACCTGTCTTGAACGCGCTCGGCGGGCAAAGTTGCTATTGGGAAACATTTCCACACAGGCTCAAATCTCATTAGTAGGCATGGATCCAGTCATTTTGTTGAAGGCCACAGGTCAAGGTCACTACAGTAACATTGAAAATTTCTGATTTTCATCAATATCCATACGTACGGCCTTATATGAAATTTCATTACTGGATCTCCTCCAACATTATCATAGTATACCCTTAAAATAGGTTTTTGATCAACTGAATACAGTTGTAGCTGAAATATGAGTCAATGCAAATATGCTGATACATGTCATTTAAAAGTTGTCATATGCAATATCCAGGGCGATGGTTGGGGAATATGTTAGCAATTATGAACAAGCAATATCACAGCTACATGATCATATGAGTTTCGGTTAAATTCATGAAACTTGAAAAAGTTGGGTAATTTGTATATTAAATCAGAACAGGTCCTTTAACAGACGAATGTCAAACAAAAGAGTATTGACTAAGTAGAACATGATTAACAAGCAAGAAGCGCGATAAATTAAGGTATATACAACCAAACTCAAGAGCCTGAATTCAAGTCAAAGTCCAGATCCGTTTTATATAGAGGGGTTTAAATATGTTAGGTTACTGACAAAGCAGCTTCATCCTATTCGAGCCACGGGATGTTACAAGACCGCCCCCTGCGTGATTGCACTAACAGTTTGGTTTGTTTGAATAAAAACACGTATAACTACAAAGTTACTGCACAATAGGGGTCGCTTCTGCGTGGCCCTGATTGCTATACAGGTAGATCATCACAGTAGGCCAGGTAGTTTCCCTATTATGTGAGATAATTGTGCTTACTCTCCTCTACCTTCAAAGGCTACCGAATCCTCAAGATGACTCCTAGTCAAGTGCGATCAGAGTAAATCCTTTGTCTCATCCCGAGAAACAATAGCATCTCAAGTTGCTCAAGTAATTATCATGCGGTAAAGGTTAATGAGAAAATTAACTCCGATTTGTCTTTTTGAACTAAGTAGCAATATTTTGTCAGCTGTTGAGCGTAGATACTCCCTTTGTGGAATACATTCATTTTATTTTAGCTTGTATGATCCTTACGAAATAACAGTATACTCGAATGATACGCTTATACCACATAGCCTATATCATAATGATATACTAGTTACTAGTTTTGTTTAATGTTAACAGCTTGCAGATGATTAACGCCTACCGAGATGCTCCCTGATCGTATTTAATTCAACAGATTATCTTGTACACCCACACACAATATATACATATATATATATATATATATATATATATATATATATATATATATATATATATATATATATATATATATATATATATATATATATATATATATATATATATATATATATATATATATATAAGAGCGTCAATCTCTAGTATATTGATCGTGTATTGCTCACTTTAGTTAAAGTTTTAATAAGTATAAAACCTTCTTTTAATTTAAGTACAATCGGTAAGACGTATACTGGTTTGATAGCATCCAGTGTGCCGCCCGCTTGAATGGGTCTGTTCTAGGATAAACCTTAGATCAGTGATAGAATATATAAATGCAGACCTACGGTTGCTTACTTGCTTTGTTTGTGAATATATTGTCATTTTGAGACGCCTGCATATGATAAAGCCTAAACCCTAAGTGATCACCTGATATAGGCCTGCACACAAGGAGGAAAAGGCTTTGGTTCCTTCTCTATATTGAATTTCACCAAATCACGGTCGCTTCAAATATTGTTGTTGATAGATTACCCAGTCGACATATAATGACATTCATCACATACAATACACAAGTGTTAATAAATCCGGCCACCCACAAAGATTTATAATGGACCAAATATGATCATAAATAAACTTATAAATATTATCCGATCGTCATTCGCCATATACAATGTGCATTATATCAACTAAACAATAGTAAAAAGCTTATTGTGAGTTATATTTATAAAGTGACTCACTTCTTCATACATACAAATTCATACTACCCATCTAAAATCGAACCAGCCGTGATTATGCCAAATAGGAAGACATTTTTTAATTTTAGAAAAACTTTTTGTTGATTTAAATGCTTGTCAATGTTGCATTGTTACATCGAGATGTGCCAAAGTTTACAAATATATGCTGTCAATGTTAACGTGGGTATACACATTGTAAGAGGGTTACTTGAATTTCTCTATGTAGCTATTATAATTTTGTTCTAGTTTATTGTTTGGAATATTGTGATACCTGGAAAATTGATATATATACGACTTTTGTGAGAATCCTTACAGTCAATAAAGAATATATATTGTAAGAATATTTCTTTCCGTAGGATTTCATATTTATGACCGCATTGTTGTGGTACTTTACACGGATATGTTGTACGTTATTACTTATGATTTTCTACTACCATTATTTGGTACAATATACATAAAAGAGTCTTCTATTGGAATATTTTTGTGCCCCCCCCCCTTTCAATGTTGGATATGCCACACATTAATTTTGCGACCACTGATCTGTACGACCTTAATACGAGTGTAGTAACTACTACACCAGCTATGAGTGGGAGACCGCAAAACGCTTCGAGTAGCCACGATGTAGCCGCACTATGGTAGAAAAAGGTTACGATACACACAATTCAGAATTCCAAAACTCACTACCTCAAATTGAACCATGAAAGGGTATATTTTTTCTTTGATTTTCCTTTGATAGTTCAAAGTTTTTCGCACATTTGTGTCGCAATATTGCGAAAATCTGCCTTCAAGAAGTGAGCAGTCATCAGATTTGGTCAAAAAAGAAATTCGGTATTGAACAGAAATCTGCCATCCTTACAAGTATGTAACCAGTGCTACTGGTGCAATCCGGACTTACTCAGGATGATTGTCTGGGCTCCCTTTGATGTTAGACTTGCCGATTGGTAATTAATTTGTCTTATCTAATGAGTACTCCTCATAACGATATTGTTTATCCAATTGATAACTGCCGGCAGTTTGGTGATTTTAGGGCTCCTATCTAGTGCAATCCTATACCCTCACCGTGCAATATTGTAATCGGGATGGGTACATCAAGGGATATCATAAATTACCATTTGCCTAATCAGGAACGATTGTCTAGTTTCATTAATAGATAGGCAAAGCAACGTATCTGAATATCAACTACATAGCTAAATATAAACTTATTTTGAGTCAGCGGCGCCTAAAAAACACATTTTGGAAAATATTTAAAGCACAAATTTTCGTATTTGTGTCTATGCATAGTCTTGCCAAGATTGATGTTTACATGAATATGACCCTTTCCCTCTACATTCGTTCCCTAGCAAGTCTGTTCAAGTGTATTGGGAATATGCACATACGGAAGCATGTATTTCTGTATAAATAACACTTATACAACGTCTCGTACATACTGTAATTTACCAATTGGCTCGTCCAGAGAAAATGATTTCCGTGAGTTAAAGGGTATGGACGATTCTTTACTAACCCCCCCCCCCCAACCCATTCTCAAAACAGGGGGTTGACGAATCTTTTTTTTTCATGCCTTAATGTTAAACCCTATACACATACATTACAATACAATTGGATTCCAAAAGAGTTATTAAGGGTGAACAGGCTTGTCCAGGCCCTGGACCCAAGGGCTCTGGCAGGGAATCAGATCGGCAACCCTCGCATTACTGAATCAACAGCGAACCAAGTCAGATAACCACACCCATAGACGTAATACATGTACAAATAAACCCTTGCGCCCACGGGATTTGTATTTCGTAGGCTTGAAGATCCCCGCTCTTTGTCGAAAACCAGCGTATTTTGATCTATCATTGATCCCCCATGTGTTCTACTTATGCTGGTTTTGATATGTTTATGGTATTATTGATTCGGAAATTATTCGAAGTCGAAAGTTTGTGATAAAAACTATAATATTGAAGATTAAGTAAGTGTAATAAGGAGAAAAAATGTTGAGATTTGATAACCCCGAGTATTCCTACACCTGTTACTTAGTATCTGGATTAAGACAACTTGCAATTTTGTTCAGTATGTTAAGCACATCAAAGCTGTGACTGGATAATCCTGTCAGTTGATTTGACCCAAGATACAGGAAATTCATAACTTGCAATACGCTATACCATTCGGCCGAGGGGGAATCCTCAAGCGGAACCATCGTCATGATATGGTTCGCCTAATACACATGTACGTGTCATTTAGGAGAACAACCAGAACTATAACTTTATAACTATATGATTAGTTCATACGATAGCGCGATGCATTTGTAATATATATATATATATATATATATATATATATATATATATATATATATATATATATATATATATATATATATATATATATATATATATATATATATATATATATATATATATATATATATATATATATATATATATATATATATATATATATATATATATATATATATATATATATATATATATATATATATATATATATATATATATATATATATATATATATATATATATATATATATATATATATATATATATATATATATATATATATATATATATATATATATATATATATATATATATATATATATATATATATATATATATATATATATATATATACGTATATATATATAAGATTTACTTTGCGGGCGCTTTGTTCCTTATGTATACAAGAAACATTCGCTAGTGGCGATCAAAACCTGATTGGAGCATGAACACAATTCTGCCACCACTTGCTATAATCAACACAGCAATTGTCTCTCTTTAGATAACCCTTTGATGCACTCAAAAATTCCTCTCCCATCTTACATCTCTTGTTACCCCTTATCAAATGAGTAATAGTCTCATAACTATACTGTGATTTTAGAAGGTAATGGCTGTCTATTTTGTTGTTTTAATGTTCAACTTTACTGCAATGCTATCACGATGTCGTATTGTAATCAAGTGTAGAATGCGTGTGCATCCATCGAATTGCACTATACTTTCAACTCATCAAAAATATATTGAATAAAAATAAAATTCTCTTTTAATATTCATTTTATCGCCATATAATTCAAACAGTACTGTCGAAAAAGTATAGGTTTAACCTCTCTTACTAGTGTGTAAGAAGTATATAACTGGTATCATATAACTAAATGAAGCTCAGCCTCGTTTCAATGTTATAATGCTAAGTTAACAATTGCTAGTAAACCATTTTCTATTAATCCCTCTTTCAGCTAAACGACTCTTACTATTAGATTTGACCGCTTGCATGTGGTGATTGTGATTATAGATTCTGTTCCATGAACAGGCATGTAAGTAAAACAGAGACCCTATATGTGCGTAAGCTGATCAACACCTGGATATCTTGACTCAAACAAAATAAACGCATAGGTGTGAAGGCATACACGTCTCACTACAGTCGGACTGGGGGAGGGGGTACCCTCCTAGCATATCGGTCTAATGGTCCAAATCCACTGTACTGCTAGCGGAATAGTAATATTCATAATCAAGTTTTTGTTATTATTTTCAAATGTGTGTTAAAAAGGGACATGGTACATATCCGGGCAAGAAGCTATGGTTGAGATAAAAGGTGCACTGGGCAGACCACGTCCCCTATGTTTAAAACAAACATTTGAGGAGCGTAGGGATAAGCAATCAAAAGGTGAGTGGATTATCTGGTAGAAATGACCATCGTTCTGCCACCACTTGCTATAATCAACGCAACAATCATATTCCCTTTGATATCCCTTTGATGCAATCAAAATCCCTATCTCCTGAAACATCCCTTGATTTCCCTTATCATGTGAGTAATAGTCTCATAACGACACTGTGCTTCTAACTGTCAATTGCTGCTGTCGATTTTGTTGTTTTAATGTTCATCTCTGCTACATAGCCATCTGTGTTCTACTGTAATCAAATACGAGCGCAGTTTGATTTTGGTTTATCCGTGGTCGATATCGTTGATGGTAGACAGACTAAAAATAAAAAGTAAATGTTCGATCCAACGTACCGTCGCTCATGGTATACATTGAATACTTCTTTATTAGAAATTAAAATACATTCACATGTACGTACACTCATGACCAACGACCGACAGATCAAAAGTTGTGTATGTTTTAGTATAGGCTTAGGATTTGATACGTTAAATATACACTATTTATAGTTTTTATATTTATATCTATCCTCCAACAACAAGTTGACCATGGTTTTACATGCTAATCGATCTTTTTCATATGCCACAACTAAAGCGTTTGCGGTCTTACTGCTAGTCTTGTATAGCTTACAGTAATAATACTAAGGTTAGAGATTCCTCCAGTTTATTTCTCTAATTATAAGTTTTTCTTGAAAGCAGATTTACGGCATTGAAGCGCTCTGTCCTGCAGTTTTATGTGTACACTACGTAAAAGGGGGCTTATTTCGAGAAAATACCAATTCTAGCCAAATTACTATGTAGTACTAAATTACTATGTCCTAGACGTTCTAATCGCATTTCGTGGATAAATTTTCAAAATTGTTGCAGGAATGATTCAAGAAGCAGTCGATATCGTATATACGAAAAAGGAAAAAAAGGGGAAAGGCATTCGCGTAGTACCCGGAACACGTCACACTTGGGTGACAGAGACTCTATTCAAACGCCCGTCAGCCTACTAGCGGGGACTTGTCCGTTTACAACTGGTACACCGCAATGAGGCCAACGAAGTGACGATAGGCAAAATTATAAACCCAAACTCACTGCGCTAGTTCTGCTAGTTGAAACGTAACATATTTTTTCAATATATTTGTAGACAAGTGATCATGTCATATCATATCATTTGTACTGAAAAATTATGTTGGGTTAGAATGTTAAACATTTCCAATGTAGATATATCTAGATTACACTGTTGATCCTTGTAAACAGAAAATCAGAATCAAGTTTTCGTTTTTATATTCAATCATGTCCTTCGTTTATTTTTCTGCTCCTCAAGTATGATAATCATCTGTAAGACACAGTGGAATCAACATATAATACTACATATATTCCCCAGCCGAAATTTTATAAAAGTGTACACGTTGTTGTAAAGTGCAGAGTCTACAACTTGCTGGGTTTCTTTCGCTATGCAGGATTCTACTCGGAAGATTATACACAGCGATCCTGTGTGTAATCTTCCGAGTGTAGTCCGTAGACACCACGGATGCCGGTTCAGTCATCATAACCGAGATCAGCTCATAATAAAACTTCCCCGATGGGGTACATGTCGAGAAAATAGCGAAATCACAAAAATGATGATTGTTATACGGGAGATGGTACACATTTTAGCCATCAAGGCAAGACGCTATGGTGGGGATAAAAGGTGCACTGAGCAGACCATGTCCCTATGTTTAAAACAAACATTTGAGTAGCGTTGGGATAGGTAATCAAAAGGTGAGTGGATAATCTGGTAGAAATGATCAACGTTCTGCCACCACTTGCTATAATCAACGCACCAATCATATTCCCTTTGGTGTCCCTTTGATGCAATCAAAATCCCTATCTCCTGAAACATCCCTTGATTTCCCTTATCATGTGAGTAATAGTCTCATAACGACACTGCGCTTCTAACTGTCAATTGCTGTCGATTTTGTTGTTTTAATGTTCATCTCTGCTACATAGCCATCGGTGTTTTATTGTAATCAAATACGCGCGCAGTTTGATTTTGGTTTTTCCGTGGACGACATCGTTGATGGTGGACTAACTAAAATTAAAAATAAAAAGTAGATTTTCTATCAAAAGTAACGTCGCTTATGATATACAGGAATACTTTTTATTAGAAATTGAAGTATATTGACATGTAAATATAAATCACGATCATCGGCCTACCGATTGGACGTTTTTCATGTTCTAGTAAAGGTTTAGGTTTTGATACATTACACATACACTATTTTCAAGATAAAAACATGGCCAGCAGTCAGGGACTAGAATTTACGTTTTGCGAAAGACGGATAAATAAGCATGTTTTGTACCGCTACCCCCTAGCTCTGAATAATGTGTACTGATCTAGTGAGTGCAATATGTATAAGCAAGTGCGATTTTTGAAATATATGCTTTATGAAGTGAATCCTCCCTATTACACTCAATGAAAACAGCACCGAGTTTAAACTACCAGAAAGAACACCAGAAATGAGTAACTTATCTTATTTCAATGTGTAGGTTGTATGTTATAATCTACAATATAATACATCTATTAATGTAAGTATAATGTTTCGGTCCATTATAAGCATTTAGGGTTTACACGAATGTGTAACGAATCTGTATGTAGCGATTAACTTAATCTGTACTGTACAATAGGCAATTTATTTTACCAGCTTTTTTCTTTACTATTTGCGATTTAGTGTCAGCAATTTCAATCGTTATCTTTGGCTTACGTGAATCCCATCTTCACCGGACGGGATAAGTATGGATTGACCCAGTGATTATCCACCTTAATCCATTATTCTGACAGTACATCGGTGTCCCAATTACGTACTTTAGAAATACGCATTAGTATTACCACTTCAAACTCCGTGATTGCATATATCAAACAAAATTCATGGACTACAGATGTGTTGTTGGAGAGAGGGAAGTGCCGTTTTCTATCATATCCAAATATTTTTATTAGTTGAGGTCATAGCTTTTATTTTGGTCGCTTTCTACACGAACGCTAATGTATGCGTAAGATTGCTTGACCGTTCCGGATACGCGTGGACCTAAAGTGGAACACTTGTATAGCGGAGCCAGAAGGGAAAAGATATAGACGAGTGATAGCCAATTTGTGCGTGTAGCTCTTCGAAACGGTCGGGCTATTTAAGGTGTTTCTACCCAATAAAAAGTAAGAGCAAAAGCGAATCAATAATCCTTTAAATGATAGATTACTATTCAATTTTTCAGTGATATCAATTGTACCGGTAAATGGATGTGGTACTCTTCAAGGAGAACTGTTAGCATTGGTAGGTTGATGGTGTATGTCCACAGAATTAGTTCCGCGGTATCTTCTGAATCTAGGGCTGAAAACTAGCTAATATCAGCTGTGCCTGTAGAAATAGATCATCGGAGCCAATTGCCACCATTATCTCCTCAGCATTGGCTCCTGTACTAAATACAAGAAGAAGAATGCGGAGTAATGACAGATGATGCAGTGTAATTAAAAATTAACACAAAATGTACTTAATTAAAGATCAGATACCCGGTCTCGGCAAGGAAGACAAAAGGAATTAGATTCATTTCGCTGGATTATTTGTAGTGCGATACTACCCGTGGTGTCCTCCCCAGGTAAACAACAATTACGGACAATTACCGGCTCATTACCTGCTGGTTGTTCTAGCACATCAAAGCCTGGGCGGCCATGTTAGTCTCCGCTATTGCAATACAATATGGCCACAACTTGCTCATCTTGACTGCTAAGAAACTGGGAGGAGACTGGTTCAATTCTATTTCAATTATTCGGTGCAATTGGGACCTTCCTCAATCAGAAAGACATCAGTAGTACGTACACAGTAGCTATTGTCAATAAAACAAAGAGAGGTCATCGATGATTAGGCAAAATGGGCCCGTATATCTAATTGACTTTTCTCATACGTTGTACCTGATACTTAATAGTTTAATGATTAGTCTGTATCGTAACACGTTTCGTATTTTACCATACGCTTTGCATCCATTCTGTTCCACATTGATCCAAGAGCTCAACGTGACGGAGCTAAAAGATGTGCATATACCCCTCTGGTAACGAGCTGTCACTTATGATTAACCTCATTCATTACATTATATAACATTATACCATTGATATCAGAACTAAAACAGGAACTAAATGTGTAATAAAATTTAAATTAAATTCCTTTTTGTTACTGACTGTGTCAAAAGCTAACTTCATATGCGAAACTCAAACTTGATTCTATAAAAGAAGTTTTAAGTGTGAAATTACGCTGATTGGACCATGTTTACTTTACTAATTTTTTGATGGGGTAATGTATAATGTAAACGGAATGAGTTAACGAATACGCAGAAGTAAAACAAGTACTAGATATTGAAATGTGTATTCAAACTTGTCACATATCACGAATTCAAATCGTTAATTTGTACCGGAATTGTTTCTTACGTAGACAGAAATCGAATAAATGGGATAGAGTATAAATTGACTTAAACAGGATGGGAATATAACCAAGACTCTAAAAACAACAAACTAGAGTGCAATTCTCAAACGAACTACCGACTTGGGCATTTAGTTATATCCTAGTGGACTTATTCGCTATTGAATCTATGTTGAGTAATTTCGCTATTTATTGTGTATGTTGTTTTTTGATAAGATGTCCAATCCAGATTAGAGCTGCCATAACATATATACTGACCAAGATTTATCCTAATTTAGCCTCTGATACCTGGAATAATCAGGGTTACAATCATGAAAGGTTGCAATCATACGGTTATAAGTAGTACTGTGTACTTTTCATACGTTGTGAGGTTGATTAGTGAAAGTATGATGACGTAGAGTGTGTAGCATAAAAAACTAGTCAACTTTCAGACGGAGAAAACACTGAAAATACGAATTAGTGAATTCAATGGTCGGATAGCTGACTCCTGGGAAGTATGGTTGATTTAGGAAGCGGGGATTTCGCCTTGAACGTAGTAAAAAATTTGTATGTATACTCAGTAAAATGTTTCCATGAAAAGGCAGGCTCTGCGCAGTCTCGTCACCTGAAAGGAGATTGATTTAATCCCGCAATAATCTAGTTCATCAGTATTACCACCCCTTAACATGCCAGCAAAACCAACAATCATTTACGGGCGCTAATGCCTTATTCCCCTAAATCTTTTCTTCTATCAAGCGATGCTTTTATTAGAGAAAAATGCCAAATCATCGGAAACCTAAACTTTTTCTTGCCCGCTGCAGCATCATTAAACGCTAAGAAGATTATCCGGATAAGAGACAATAGGCAATGATACTGTGTGTGTTTAAGAAAATGCAGTGCGCTCCCTTGACTTTTGCTAATCCCCTCCAAGCGCAAACATGATTATTGCAGAACAATTAGGTTTTGAAGTCCAGATGGGAGGATGGGAAGTACAATTGGCTTCCTTTCATGTCAATTGTCCTGAGTGGTCATCGCGATCTGACCACCTCTCACCGCTGACAATTGCTCAAATTAGCCGCTCGCTGTTTGTTTATGTCACAACTTACACGGCTCGCTGCTGACCGACCAACCATCTTCAATCACAGCTCGCAGACCACGTGGCCGCACCCTTAAAAGGGGCACTGGCGCTCCCAAGAGGTCAGTAAACCTGTGGTACTCTCAGCGGATACTTCACTCACTACCCTTCCCAGCACCCTACCCGCTGGCCCTCATTCACCTAGAAAAACCCTCATTGATAGCAACCCTACAGCAGTACAAAGGTGAGTTCTTTTCCATCATTTCAATCATGAACATACTTAGTTTCAATTTGCCTTGTCGGCTTAATTAATTCCAAATTATACTTAATGATAGTATCAGTTACGCAGTACTTCTTATAGTTTTTCACAGACTAGGAGACCCGCCAGTATTAGTATGTCCCATGTTTAATGTGGTATGTCACCACTTGCCTTGCTCGGATTGAATGGTGAAAGGAATGTGTATGTTTCACTACTGCACACTATTATCAATATTAAAACATTCTAAGTTGAAGAATTAAATTTAATGCATGAGTTTAACTTATTTACTGTAGTATGTCTCCACTTGCCTGGTATGCGTGGCTTTCACTACTCGACACACTCACCAGCAGTTCTCAAAGCAAAGAAGAACTGCTGTGTCCACAGAAAAGTGAAGACACCTTAGTCCAAGCAAGTGAAGTCAGAAGAGGATAATTGAAGATTTCACCTGTATTCCACTCAAGGTATCCCTCTCTATTTAAATTAAGTTGTTAATCCTAACTAACGGCAATGCTATGCAACTAGATAGAAGAGACATTTTCAACTTCAAGTAATCCCCTATTAACTTGGAAAAACTTAAGAAATGGATGATATTCTTTTCGAAAAACGGGGAAATTTAAAAGATATCCACTTATTGCGAACCCCTCATTTTAATGCCTCAATAGAAAAGTGAATCGTTAATCGCCATACGCGCCTAACACTAAAGCTTAGGATGACAATCTTACTAATCCATCCTAATTCTAACTAGGATGACAATCCTTTCCATTTAATTACGCCTATGGTATGATTTGACAAAATATTTTAGGTAGCGTTAACACGGAGGAAACATGATTCAATAGTTATTTCCAAACATCACACTTTGTTCACATTTATTTATTCATATATTGTATAATCTTTTAGGATTTGCTCATGATCTGACATATCCGTATGTCTACCGCATGAGAAGCCACTCTCCCAGATTAGGTTGCTCAGTGTGGTTTCTTGGCCTGTCACCAGGTGACAGGCCAGATTGGCTTATCTCTTGTTGCTATAGCGACATCTTGCAATTGATGATGGTCTTGATTAGTTTCCCTAATTTGGTTGTATGCAGCATAATCCCTTTTTGGCTTCTAGTAGGATTTAATTGAATTTAAGTACATGTACAGCAATTATTTCAATATATATTTGTTGAAGTATTTCTACATTCAAAATTAAACTAGCATCTTTTGTAAACCAGCTTACAATATAATTAACTCCTACAATTCTTTTATTGCCCTTAAATCCTATACATATGAATATTGTACAATAATAGCAGCATTGGGTTATAGTGAAACTAAATGCTACTCTTTGATATCTATTTATGTTATAATTGAGGACCAATAACAACTATAACTCAAAATGAACAGCTCTGCATTTGGACCTTTTAGAAATTAATTGGTTACCAAAATTTAAAAAAAGGCAACACCACAATTTGGAGGGGATGGGAACTATTTGATTCTATCGGTCCTGGTAAAACACCATTTACATGTTCTAGAGTGATATTTTGAATGCATTCATTCCTATGATATTTTATTCTAAGTTGCATTTTTAACTTCTTTTGTAGATGCTTTTAGCAGCTCAGCAACCCTCTACTAGCACTAGCAGCAGCCCCGTCTCACAGAGAGGTTCATCAGAGAAGATCCCCTCATCCCCCCCTCGATCTACTCCCTACCATGTCTTCCCCATGATGGACTTCCAATCCTACCACAACTCCATCACCGCTCTCAGTCGACTCGCAGCCCAGCACGGCAGCATGGGCCAAGCAATGCTGCCCGCCAGTCACATGATGCATCACATGACCACAGCAGGTCTTCCTAGTCCAATCAAGGAGCCAGACTCGACCAGTGACGGCCAAAAACAGCAGCGACAGATCAATGATGGTGAGTTGTATAATTCTTTTTATTACCTTTTCCCTATTTAGAGTATAGAAATCAGTCTAATCTAAACAGGAGGTAAAACAGGCAAAGGTCTTTATCTGTTCATTAGCTTGTGGCTACTGGTTACAGCTACTGCTCTCTATTTCACAACTTTTATATTCAGAACATTTGAATATGTTGACTATTTGTAGCATTTTCTGCAAGTACAAGTGAAGTACAAATTTTAATCATTCAATATTGTATCCAGCAGTGGCAGAAATAGCTTAAGTTAGATTGTATCCCTGTTTCCCATATCCCCTGTATCCCTGTATATAAGTGTCCTGTCAATCACATTTTAGAGGGAAATGCAACAAGGGTATAATATAAAACTTGTTAGAGTGTATAAGTGAAAAGTATTTTATGGTATTTATAAATTCATTCAACATTTATCAGTCAGGCTTTTGATTTTGTCTACACTGTATTATTCCATATTCTTATCTGGATTTTTGATTTCTTTCCTTCCAGATGAGTACATCAATGTTGTTGATGTTGAGGATGTCGAGGGCAAGAGCATCCCATTCCACCAGACCTCCACCCCAGCCAAAACCAGCAGCTTATGTAGCAGTGCACCAGCCCAGCCAACCCTCCAGTCCTCCACACATCTACCAGCCAGACACAGCCACCATCCAGCCATCAAGTACAACCACCTATCTGTGTACCCCGTCAGTGCCATGCTCAACAGTCAGCCATCCAGAACCGTCTCTCCTAGCAGTCACCATCACACCACCGTAGTACAACCCACTAGAAGTGTCACTCCCGTTGACCGGACTGTGATCGCACGATCGTCCACAACCCCCGATAACAAACAAGATCATCCAGCGAATGATGTGACGCCAGACAACAAGTGTGGTTCTCCCAACAGCGACTCCGGTGTCTATTCAACCAATCAGCAGTCCAGTCCTGATTCCTCACCGGCTAAGAGTTCGCCTGCATCTAGTGGGAAGTCCGATCTCGATTCCACCATCACCAGCGATCCTTCCCTTCTCTCTCCGAGAATTGGAGCCGTCATCAACGAGAAGCCCAAGAAAGCCCGCACCGTCTACTCCGCCCAGCAGATCTACGGTTTGGAGTCCCTGTTCCGGGCGAACCAGTACCCTGACCCAGATACCATAGAGAGGGTATCACAGGACCTCGACATCACTGAAGCCAAGATTAAGGTAAGATACAGAAGCATCATGATCATAGTCTATATTTTGCGATTCTTATACTATTTTAAAGTGATTCTTATATTTGTTCATCACATATTGAACTACATGTAAACAAGAAAAACATTATAATAATGATTCACAATTTCACATTTAACTTTTTAATTAGTAAATGGAACACCTGATTTTCAGATATATTCATGTTAAATTTCAAATGTGCACAACCAATTTCTATGATTTTATGATTAAGGATCTCAAAAATTGTCAGTAAAATGGTTTTGCACTACCTCTGTTTGTTTGATTCAAATATACATTCAAATTCATATCACATTGTTCATTTTATGTATATGACAGAAATGTATAGATATTCTTAAACTCTTATTCTGTTGTCATATACATTCATTAAGTAAGACCCTGACAATTTATAAATGGATTTTTTTAGATTGGCAATCGTGACTTACCATGCTCTCTTTCTATCTTTCAGGTGTGGTTCCAGAACAAGCGTGCCCGCTTGAGACGTCGTCTGGGTGCAGCAGCCAACAAGTCTGAGTATTCTGTGATGGCGATGCCCGGCCTACCTCCACATCCCATGATTCCAGTCCTCCACCACCAGATGGCAGCACCCACCAGCCCGCAGCCGCTCGCGTCGCCCCCTGGTGTCGTCATGCCCTTCCAGGCCTACTACCCTCAGGCGTACCCATACCCCGGATACCCCATGCCGGGGTATCACGCCATGCCCTACCCAAGCTGGGAGCCTTACTACATGCCCATTGCCAGACCAATGGTCCCTATGTAGAGAGTCAGCTCCATGTGTAACATCATTAGGGGAGCTTGGTAATTTATATGTATAGAGGGAGACAAAGAGCTTGATTCAAGCTAGATCAAATGCTCAATGCATTCCAGATATTTTTCTTTTAATATATTTTGTAAGTAAGATCAAAGCACCATATTTGAAATGCAATGTGTACCGAGTGATTTTGTAGTTGTAAAAAATGAAAAGAAGAACCCATCATGTGTAATGTATGGTGTTGTTATAAACTATGCAATGTTGGGTTTGCTTGCAAAGAACTGCATGTAGATGAGAGAGTTGTACATCGGAAATAAAACAACAAAACCCTGTACAAACTTAATATATACTGAACTACTGCAGGACAGTGTTACTAAAGAGAGTGTATAGGTATATAGTATTGTATATAAGAGAAGCATGGCATTTCTGAGTAGTGATACTTATGTTAAAACGTGATCAATTCACAGCTATTGGTCCTCATCTTGGATCGGGTAAATAATGATTATTCATTGAATTACTGTGTGACTGCTCTATGCCTATTTAAAGCTTGATTAACTTAATTTATATCAGACAGAATGTCTTATAATGTAAGAATGTCTCGGAAAGTAATTTCCCATATTTTGCATATTAAATGTCAACTTTATTTGTATAATTTGAGTCATGGGTATCACTCCTGAGAAGTGACAATATATTTCTATTGTACAGAAAAGTCCACACTAATGTACAAGGATGTATCTAGAAGTGACATTATTTCTATTGTACAGAAAAGTCCACACTAATGTACAAGGATGTATCTAGAAGTGACAATATATTTCTATTGTACAGAAAAGTCCACACTATTGTACAAGGATGTATCTAGAAGTGACAATATATTTCTATTGTACAGAAAAGTCCACACTATTGTACAAGGATGTATCTAGTCTGTACACACTTATTGTATGGAAGTGATGAATCTTGACTTGTAATGAATATTAGCCTCACAGTCTAAGCTGGTGAGGATATTTATGCCGCAACCTGAAAGGTTTACATTTATTGATGACATTTTGTTAATAAAGGTTCTATGAACTTATGTGTTCCATATCTGTGTGTAAATTTGTTACAAATGTAAATATGTGAAAATAAATTATGATTTTTTTATTGTAAACATGGCATTTGTGTGAAGCTGTTTATTCAACCCCGTGTTGAATTCTTGTCTAGTTTGCAAGAAGCATCGAAGAAATATTGAAAAAAGAGCCCTTGTTAATATACAAGCTAATGATCTTAATGAAATGATCACCTAAGCAGGGTAAACAAAGTAAATCTGAAAGGTTTAAAGAAACCCATTTCAATTAGGAAGATGTCATCTGTGAGCTAACATACAACTATAATAAATAATAATAAACATAATAAAGATACTACAGTTCTTCCACATGTAGGATTACTTCAACACATCTTGCCAGGTACTGATAACTCATTGTGAACAATTAAATATCAGCTATAACTATCATGCTCTCCTCTTTGCTTATAGTAGTTTGCACTAGTGGCACATGCAATAACAGGAAACCACACTCTTTCAGATGCAGGGATTAGTTAATTGGTTGTCACTATTGGCAATAATAATGATGTGAGGTACATTGTTTTTTGAGCTGCTTTGTCTAACAATAATATGCCATTGCTAAGTAAATTCAATTGTTGAGTTCATTTAGTTTTCCACTATATGAACTCTAATTCCTTTTAAAGAGCATGCTTAAATTTTTTATTAACCATTTGGTTTACCACCTTGATGATCATTATACATAGAAATAATGAATGAAGATAAAATGTTGATTTTTCCACTTACTGTAAAGTTCGAAATATTAGCGTGGAACTATTATTGGCGACATTAGCGAGTGGGTCCGATTCGCTATTATTACGATCCGGTAATATTTGTTCCATTTTTCAACAATAACTTTTGGATTTGGGTACACTGGCCATATTTTTTAGTTTACAAAAATCGTCAATAGATGGCGTCACGCGTGTAACGATTTTGACCCATTCAACATCGTTTTTTCTCAGTAATTTACTAATTCCGAGAATGAAAATGATATACTGAAGCGAGAGTTATCCTATTTACATGCATATGTGGCCAGAGACGTCCGCCATAATAACGCGCCACCCTTTGACCGTTTCTCGAACTAGGTCTAGTTTGAGTTTGTCGGCAGATGGCACTTTTAATGATGGTTCAGACGCTAATATTACGATTCGCTAACATGGAAAAATTGATCAATTCGCTAAATTTAAGCACGCTAATATTTCAAACTTTACAGTATTTAATTACATCCCTTTCAAAGAGTTTATAAATAGGGATTTTCTTAATTTTCTATTCATAACCAAGCACATACTATTTTCTCTTGCAGTATAACTGCTGCAAATTACCTACTATTTCATCAAAAAAATTACGAAGAGAAATTATTATTGAATATTTTATTATTCACATTAGATACATAGACCTATCCAAATTCATCTCCTTTCAACAAAGAGGTTTGCTGTTTTAGTTTCAATAATCTTTATATGCAATACATAACAAAATGTGAAATTCTTAATCACCATTGGCTCCAAAAAGAGTATTACCTCACTTTATAAGGGATGAAAATCATGGAATTTATAAAAATAGTCTTAAGTTAAAATAGAGTTTGCATTTTAAAGACAAAATGCTAGAAACTTTTCAGTCATAATGTGTGCTATCCATAAAAGTCTATAAAATGGATTGTAATCATGTGATCCAAACCTCTAGTTCTATATTGCATAATTGGAAAAAATCAAATATGCTCTCAACCCACACTAGATTCAGTATAATCTATTTACAATAATGTATATAGTATTTAAGCTATGTAAGCCATCATTGCTGCATTGCCTCCAACTTGGCTAGTTTTTGTTTTTTGGTCATTGCAGATTTTTTGGTTGGCCGCAGGGTTTCCACTCGTCGTTTCTTTGCCTCCTGCTTCTTTATGTTCTTCTTGATCTTCTTCCTGGCAGCTATCTCAGGATGCGCGATCACCTGGGGGTGCACAAAATATACAGTTAGAGACAAGCAAGAGGCACAGAAACCAACATCAGGGCAGTTGAGTATGTGAGGAATAAATTGAGTAACAATCTGATAGACAAAACATACAGTGAGAGTGGAGCAAGAGACACCGAAACCAACATCAGGGTAGTTGAGTATGATAGGAATAAACTGAGTAACAATCTGATAGTAGACAAAACATACAGTGAGAGACGAGCAAGAGACACTGAAACCAAGATCAGCGTTGTTGTGTTATGATAGAAGCAACAAACTGATAGTACACAAAACATACAGATAGAGACAAGCAAGAGACACTGAAACCAACATCAAGGTAGTCGAGTATGATAGGAATAAACTAAGCAACAATCTCATAGTAGACAGTGAGAGACAAGCAAGAGACACCCGTTCCTGGAGGCCTTGTGGAAGAGAGCGCGAAACCAACATCAGGGTAGTCATGTATGATAGGATTTTTTAGTAACAATCTGATAGTAAACAAAATCTTAGTTGAATAAAAGAATGGATATGTAGCAAGAGACCAATTACTATATGCGCTTTAATGAAGGCCTGGCTATCACAGGGGCCTGAATCTGGCCTAAGCATGATGTCACTAGGAGACAAGCATTTTTTGGTAATATGGTAATATCTTAATCGTTTACATTACAGAGAAACTTGCCACCATCATGCGCATATCGCGACTTCTGGACTATCGCCGCAGTCAGCCAATCTTTTCTAAGGAATGTCTAAAAATGTCAATTTCAAGCATATTACTGATTCTTTTTTCACCTGAATATAATTCCCATGGCATTGTATCTGGTCATAATTCTTTATTTCATTAAGGAAATACATGTTTATGGCTGTAATCTGAGTATATTGTGATCTCCCTTAAATGGGATGCTCAAAAATTTTACAATTCTAATTTTGGGCAGCCAATTTCTAAATCCTGGCTAAAACCCTGGTTAAGCAAGCTCTTGTTTGTCTCACCTCCTCAGCTCTGAGTCTCTTCCTGGTCTCCCTCTTGTCATTGGAGGCCCTCTGTGTGGTGGTGTACTGCTTGGAGAACCCTTGGACGCCCACCAGCTTCTTCAGCACACCCACGACATCAAGTGCCAGCGTCTTCAGCGAATCATCTGAATAAAAATAAGCAGTGCATCCATCAATAAAAGTACTTTAACCCATTCATACCAGCAACTTCCCAAAATGGCCTCACTTCCTTGGTGTCATCTGTAAGTCAAAAACATATTCCTAACTCTGTGAATAGCTAGAGGTATTTGTTTGGAAACACACTCCAAACTCTGTGGATGGCTAGAGATATTTGTTTTGAAACATGCCTAAATTTGTGAATAGCTAGAGGTATTAATTTGTTTTGAAACATTTGCCTAACTCTGTAAATAGCTAGAGATATTTGTTTTGAAACATGCCTAACTCTGAATATCTAGGAGTATTTGTTCTGAAACACTTTCCTAAAACTCTTAATAGCTAGGGGTACTTATTTTGAAACATATGCCTAACTCTGTGAATAGCTAGAGGTATTTCTTTTGAAACACATCCCTTAAACTCATAATAGCTAGAGGTATTTGTTTCAAGACATGCCTAACTCTGTGAATAGCTAGAGGTATATTTGTTTTGAAACAAATGCCTAACTCGGTGAAAAGCTAGAGGTATTTGTTTTGAAACATGTGCCTAACTCTGTGATTAGCTAGAGCCTAGAGGTATTTGTTTTGAAACATATGCCTAACTCTGTGACTAGCTAGAGGTATTTACGTACCTTGTTGTATTGTTGAGTTGTTGATATCTCTGTGAAGAGGTCCCAGCATCAGTGGCAGGAGAGGAACCAAGCCCTCCTTGTCTACATACATGGCTACTGCAGCAAAACACTTGAAGACACAGCTCCTCTACAACCAAGGAACAAACAGAACAATAAGGTAAGGTACACTTCACCATCCGACACCAGAACACATTTTACACATTGTATTTCAGTTGTGTAAAAAATTTGCATTTTAAAAAAACACTAATTTTCAGACAGTCCAGTGATACCAGATGGTCAAAGTTCAGTTTTAGAAACAAGAAGCTCATTACACCAATTAAACTAAATAGGAGGTAATAAGAACATACTTGTATTTCATCAGGTATCAGTTACCAAAAGCACACTAAGGCCCATATAATACTGTGTCAAAAAAGTCTGTACAGTTTGAATGGAAAACTTGGTATGTTTGCGAACAGTTAATCTACTAATCAATAGTATATTTTCTTTGACTTTCATATTAAATTAGCCTTCCACTTGAGATCCTACTTTTACAAGCCTATAAAGCTTACCTTCAGTGTAGATTTCTGGTTCTGTGAGGCCTCAAATCTGGCCTCCCTGCTCAGGCGTTTGATCATCCACTGGAGACGGAGCGGTTTTTGTTGCCGTCCCCCATTCACAGCGCCCTCTTGTGGCTGCTCATCGCCATTGTCCTCGTCCTTCTCCTCTTGCTCCTCCTCGGCTAGCTCTGCACTCTGAGACAGCTGGTGGATAACCTTGGCTACATACACTAGGTTCTTGATGATCTAAGGGGGGAAATGAACAACATAATTTTTAAACCAATGTAATTTTTAATTATTATCCAGATTATTATTGTTATTATCATTGTCACCAATATCATTACTATCATTATTATTATTATTATTATTATTATTATCATTATAACTATTGTTATTATTATCATTATTATTATTATTATTATTATTATTATTATCATTATTTTTATTATTACTATAATTATTGTTATCATCATCATCATTATTTACCCATTCATACCTGTGTGGCCCAAAATGCCTTCGTTCTTCCTGTAATATCTCTCTGACCAGAGCATTTTCAAGGAAATATTTGAAGCAGAAATGCTGTTTAGAACCCGCCCAACAACTCTCCTTCAAACATATGGCTAATTGATGCTTAAATCCTAGATTGAATTCATAAGTAAGATTGGTTAGAACCACACTTTTCAAGGAGATCTTCAAGCAGGAATTGGTTAAAATTTCCTACCAGAACTCTATCATCTTGTGCTGAAGTCTTACCTGGTCGGCCAGATCCTGCACTATTTCAGGCTCCTGGAACTGCGAGAGGAAGGCAGATGTGAGGCGCCGCACCTGAAAATATATCATCACTATGTGAAAAACATCAGCCACATGCTATCTAGATAACTAACCAAATGCTGAGGCTGATACTACATCTCAGCAAGCTTTTTTAGAGGTGCCAATCACCTCCCCCAATGTAATGAAATGTGGTAAATAATTAAAGAGGGATTCTTTTAAAAGAATGGAACAGTTTTCTTTCAAATTCGAAAAAATAGTTCTTTGCTTCCAAGATATTTCTGTGAGTGCCAGACCCATCAAACCATTAGAAATACAAGTCCAATAAGCTATAACACTAAGTACACTTAACCTCAATATCATGTCACATCTACTTACAAAATAGACATATGGCTTTTTCACAGCAAGGTAAAATATTCTTGATGTGCAAATAAATTTTCATCAATTGAACTTTTAAGTATTTGTGACAGTATCTTAACTAACTTAAGACCTAGATTTCATAATCAAAATCTGATAAACTCTCACTTTTTCTCTTGTATCATTATGAAGATAACCTATGGACGCCGTTTTGTCTGTCTGTGTGTCCTTGGCCAATTCCACTATTTCCTCCGGTTGCCAGGCAGCGAAGAGAAGACCAAAGAGCTGGGCTGACGCTAGTCTCACCCAGACATGGGGGTGGAGCAGATGCTTTTGCACACTCTCTGGAAAACATTACATCAACTTAGCCATTTCAAATTTGTAGTGGCCAAAATCAATTTGACAATAATGTAGAACACACATATGGCGCATGTCCCAAATATAGCGAATTGGGGAGTTTTCACATCATAGTACATTTTTATGTTAGCAACGGTAGCCGCCGCTGACAGCACCAAAGTACAGAAAAAAAAGTACAGCATTTTTATACATAGCGAAGCGGAACCACACGCTATGTACGCTATATATAAACCGACGCGTAAATTGTGTGTTCTACAGTATGTCTCTGCCAAAATTCTGATGTAGAATTGTTCATAAGAACCCTACCTGACTATTTGTCTTATATCTGATTTATTTTCAAAAAGCATCATAGATAGAGAAAATACAAGGAGCATTATAGGCCTGAATGGTTAATTGATGCTTCAGTGAATCCACAAATTAAGGGCAGACTACTTGAGGAATATCTTTCAAATGAAAGCATCATTATTATGATATTTCAAAGAAAAATTATGTTAACTGGAACAAAAGCAATAAATCTCCTTCTAATACTTCCAAATTCATCCATGATTCCTTAATTATTTTCAATATTATCAGAGTATTTAGCCTATGTCTTCTAAAGACAACACTTGAGCTGACAGGGCTTTAAAATCCATTTCAAAACTTCTTGAAAACATGTCAAGTTAGAGGTCAAAAGATTTTTTTTTCTTTTTCGGTAAACCTTAAAAAACACAACCAAAATGCAACCATACAGGGTGCTGGTTATGATAGTGAAAGCTATTATTCTAGAGAAATTATAAAATTGCATACTTGTGTTATTGTTTAGAAGTATTCATTTAATAACAAACTAAATTAAATGAATATGTACGTGTATGAGTATTAAAGGTAAATCCAAGTTTCTCATAGATCATTCACATCCAAGTGCATGTATTAATTTCCCAACAGAAAATGAGGTTAGACTGTTAAGAGATGCTGTACTATGTGGCACGTACCCCATATGCTAGCGAGCTCCTGCTGCCACTTGTCTGATCTTATCAAGTTGCATTCATGTAGGACTTTGCTGAGTGTCATAAGCGTGTTGTATAAGAGGTGGTCTGCATCTCTCTCCTCAGAGTACGTGCCAGTCTAGAAAAAATAGAACAAACAAACATCAATGGATAACCTTCACGAAACCTGTTGTCAAAGAGCATGCAGGAACAGATATAGGAGGTCAGAGTACAGTTTTGGTTTCATCATTTCATCAAAAGACAGAGATATTTATCCTGAAAATTGTAGTTTTATGTATGCTTTACTTACAGAGGACTGAGGCCATTATTTTCACAGAAGACAAAATTACTCATATATCTACACATTTTCCTTGTTACTTTCACAACTAAGACCCTTTCCAACAAAAAAACAGAACTCCTTACCTCAAATTAACTTTCCATATTTGGAATTTGTTTTTTTGTCACATTTCTTTTGCTATAATGAGGTCAAGTTGTGACTGGCCAGTTGTAACTGGTTGAGGAAACCTAAGTACCTGGCGAAAACCACCACCTATTTCCAAGTCATTGTCAACTTTCTCACATATCCCGGGTGGGATGCGAACCCGGACAGTGGTGAGAGACAGCTAGCAGTCAGTGGCAATGCCACACAGACATCAGGGCAGGCCCCTGACTTTCCATCAAAAATGTGTAGAGAAAATGCAATGTTGTCTTACCACCTCGTATCTGCCTGGCTCCAGCTGCTGAGAGATGACCGGAAGGACCTCTGGGAGTCGCCGCTCAAACTTGGTCGTCTCCACCTCCGCAAACAGTCCACACACCTGGGAGGCCAACCGCCTGTGGTTCACCTGTGAACAGAACAGTCACTTACTACTTACAGAGTGTAAGGGTGGGGGGGGGGGGATACGGAACTAAACATGTAGGGAGCGCTGAGTCAAATTGTCTCCACAGCTTGGAGGCTAGCTGCCTGTGGTTCACCTGTGAACAGAACAGTCACTTACTACTTACAGAGTGTAAGGGGGGGGGGGGGGGGGGGGATACGGAACTTAACATGTAGGGAGCGCTGAGTCAAATTGTCTCCACAGCCTGTGGTTCACCTGTAGAGAACAATCACATAGCACTTACGGAGGGAATACAGTACTACGCATACTAGGGAGCGCTGAGTCAAATTCTATTTTGATGTTCTCTCTCTTTAACCAATCTATAGAAAAGAGATGATGAAGAAATATCAACTGAATCTTCAAATCTACTTCAAATCTTTGCTAATTCATGCCTTTAATAAGTGAATTTCAAAAGTATTGGAGTATCAAGACAATACATTTCTAGAGTAAATCTAAGCAGTAATCTATTAGCCCATTCATGTAACAGCCAAAACCACCTATTCTGGGGATCTCTCTCTCACAAAAGCAATTTTTAGAAAATATTGGAAGGAAAGTTGTTCATTAAAATGCTATCTACTACTCTTCTTCAAACAGTTTACGAATTGATGTATCATTCCAAAGTTATTTTCAAAAGTATGACAGGTCCAGACGACACTCATCTCCCCATAATATTCCACCTACCTTCTCTTCCTGGAACCAGAGCATGTTAATTGAGAAGAGAAATATTTGAAGGAAAGTCGTTCATTAAAATGCTATCTACCACTATTCTTCAAATAGTTTGCAATATGATGTTTCATTCCGAAGTTATTTTCAAAAGTATGACAGGTCCAGATGTGTTTTCCACCTACCTTGTCTTCCTGGAACCAGAGCATGTTGATTGAGAAGAGGGAGTCGCGCTCGTTACTGGGGAGTTTCTCCAGGAGAGACTTGATGGCCAGAGCCGTCAGTTTGCGGCACTTAGTCGAGTCGTCGTTAACAAGAGCTGTGGCCATGGGCAGGAAGAAGAAACCTGCATACTCGCTCAGTAGTGTCTGAAAATAAGGCATAGGTCCATGAAAAACATGTCACTCAGTAAGCATGTAAGTGCACTGCTGAACATTATTTAACCCATTAATGCTCACAGCAGCCAAAACCAGCCAGTCAATTTTGAAGAAATCTTTCAGGATTTAGCACAATTGGTAAAATATTTGAAGGAGAAATGTTGATCAGAACATTACCAACAACTCTCCTTCAAATATTTTGTAAAATAATTCCCAATTCAAAAGTTATTGTCAAAGGTATCATCACTCCAGACAACAATTTCCGAATGAAGTCTTAAGCATCAATGGGTTAATGAGGGGCTACTTGACCGAAATATTCAGTAGCCTAACCCGAAGTTGCAAAGTTCCATGCTAAAAATATAAATTGTTTTATTTCTTTATCATGAGCAAAACAATGTGTCTGTTGTACCCATTTCAATATTCATTTACATGAGATGAATATGTTTCTTGCCAAATCTAAGATACTCAGTATTTGAAAGTTAGGTGCCATGGGCTCCTGGGCAGACCACAATATCAAGCACTGAATTGCTTAAACAAGTATTTATCAAATACTTCAGCTTTTCAGCAAGCATATACTTTAAAGAAAAACAAAATAGCCAAAAGAACAAGAATATGGGAAAAATTACTTCCTATTTTTTAATCTATATAAATAAAAGATGATTTGTTAAAGACAGAGACTTTAAGAGGAAATGAGGTGGTAGCCCCCTTGGACATACACAGGATTCCTGGGTAGGTCACTTCTGGGGTATCACTAATCTTCCCATTCATCACTATTAGCCCTTTCATGCCGCAATTACTCTAGTGGTCCAACTTTTAAAGAAATATCTCCACAATTGAGGCAATATTTTAGATATGTTGATCAATCCAGTGCTATTTAGATGACAAATTACAACTTATATTCCAGATTTGGTTTATTTCAACAATTTTTAAAGATATTTGCATATGCATCAGACTACCCCCGCACTTTAAGCACAATAATTAATAATCTAATATAATAAACTTACATTCCAAATTTGGTTCATATCACCAGTTTTTTTAAGATATTTGCTTTAAGCATAATAATCAATAATCTAATACTGCATACTTACTACTGTGAATGTTCAAAATATATTTCAAAAATAGTCAATAGCAAAATAACTGATTAAATCAAAGATGTTTTTTTTATTGGTTTCGCACACTAGCAGCTGCCTCGATGTTGTCTGGAAGCTCATTCCAAAAGCGTGGTCACAAGACCATGACTGCGATACTCTTTGATAATTCCTGTGGGCTTGGCTTGGCCTACCCTGATGGCCATGTGGTCTAAGGCATTGCCACTGAATGCTAGCCATCTCCACCACTGTCCAGGGGGGGAGGGGGGGGGAGGGGGGGGGGGGGCTGCCCTCATGGTCATGTGGTCTAAGGCATTGCCATTTACACTGTGAGGAAGTTGCTGTGGCTTGGGGTTAGGCAGTGGTTTTCACTGGGGTTTCCGGTTTCCTCCACCACTTAAATCTGGCTAGTAACAACTTAGCCTCAATATGGCAAAAAAGTGACAATAAACGAAATTTCAAAATTACCTGAGGGAAACTTGAGAACATGGTGGCTAACATCTCCAGTACGGACTCCCTGCCCGACTCGTACTCAAACTGCAACTGGGTGACATACATCTCCAAATGTTTCTTCAGCTCCTCTCCAAGGGGATAGTCCAGCAGGAACTGGAGCACAACCTAAAACACAAACACCAAATATCAGTATAACTATTTCCACTGTGAAACCTTTAATTGTGAACACCCCTGAGATATGAAAACCTCCTAATGGCAACCAAGGTGCAACATAGGTACCGAAACATTACTTGTCGAGCGGGGCAAGCTGCCCCTAAACTTTATTTGCCCCAGCAGCACTTCCGTTAAACAAAGATCAGTGACGTTGCAAGGACTCTGCCCAAAACATTGCTTGCTGAGTGGGTCAAGTTAGGGTCTTGCTCTGCTTGCTCGATTGGCATTTTTTGCCAAATTTACTTGCAACGCAGCAAGTGGTTATGTTGCACGCTGGTAATACAATTTCCTGGTCCTATTGGTTTCTTTTACATTATCAAAAGACCTCTGAGATGTGAACATCCTCTAGTGCTAATGCGTTTGACTTGGTCCTAAGGTGTTCACATCTCTAAGGTTTCACTGAACTAGATATTACACATTAGGTCAATGTTATCAACTTCATACACAATATAATCAAATCAATTAGATTAATCATCATATCATTATACATATAAAGTTCTAGCTAACCTGTCGACACTGCAGCCTGGCGTGAGGGGAGTGGGCCGTCACAGAGAGCTTCTCCAGTTTGAGTATGACCTCCCCTAGCTCGGGTACATTGAGTTTGCGGGAGACGATGGCCTTGAGGAGACCGAAGGCCGTTCCTTGTCGCGTGTGGTCGTGGATGTCTTCCTCCGCATAGGTCAGCAGGACCTGCAGCTGCTCCGTACTGATGGTGTGGTACTTGAGGTCCCGCACCACAACAGTCATAGCCTGAAACGAGACAGGTGAGATAGATAGAGTCAAACTTTCGACATGAGAAAACCTTGAGAGGTGGGGTCCCGCACCACAACAGTCATAGCCTGAAACGGGACGTGGTCAGATAGATAAGAGTCTAACTTATGACATGAGAAAACCTTGAGATATGCATCTCTACCATCATAGCATGAAACGGGAGGTTTGTGAGATACAGTCAAAACTTCTGACATGTGAGGTCATGCACTACAATACTGAGGACCTAAAACAGGTGGATGCAGGAAACAGTAAATTGGCAAGTAACTTTACTTTGAGATACCAAGAAAAGATTCAACTTAACCAAAGCTATTACCGTATTCGTCCTTTTAAGCGCATGTGCAGGTAACGGGTTAGGAAAAGATTTGCTAGAAGGGTATTGGCAATCTTCCGTAGAGCCACACCCCCCGGCTGCTTTAAGCTTGAACGGTTGCAAGTTACGAGCTTGAACTCACTTATCAGGGCACTTCTATCACTTAAGCAGCCACATGGGCACTTTTTCTTACCTTGAAACATATCACAACCATCTCAAAGTTATCTCCCTTGGCAGCTCCAGCCACAGCATAGTTCTTGAGCAGGACAAACAGGCTGTTAATGACCTTGCCTATATTCTGCCTGAGTGACGGCAAGGGGAACTTCAGCAACGAGCAGAGACAGCGCAGAGCTATAGTGGTCACCTAACAATGGAGATAAATATATGAATAATACAGTATGGTCACCTCAATATTCTGTCTCAGGGACGGCAAAGGGAACTTCAGCAATGAGCAGAGACAGCACAGAGCTATAGTGGTCACCTAACAATGGAGATAAAGATATAAATACTACAGCAAAGATACCTTTATGGTCACCTTTATATTGTCTCAGGGACGGCAAGGGGAACTTCAGTGAAATGGCACATTCTATGTAAGCAATAATTGTACAATATCTTACTGACAATATTTATAGGGTTTCACTATTTTGTTGAACATCTCAATTATTATAATCACATGCCAGGAGATTTGGACTTTGAATCATTTATCTTATGCATGATAAACTATATAAATGTCCAACAGTAGTTATGAACAGTAGTCATCCCTCATAACAATGGAAAAAACTAGTGAAGAAAAATTTAGCACATAATTGGAATTGAATTGGAATTTTTTGCATATTTAAGAATAAGATTCTTTTTTGCAAATAAAATTAACCATCAGAAGCACATAAGAAAATGTAAAATCAGCTCAACGGGAGCTACATTATGATTAAGTGGAGTAACACTTGTACTCCATCAACCACCCACCTTGATGTGTTTTGATGAGAGGCAGCCGACGAGTATGTCCACAAAGGGGTCTGTCATCTGCAGGTGCTCCTCCTGCGCGGCCGACAGCTTGCCTCTCTTCAGCAGCATGTGCAGCACCTGCAGCGAGAACTCCACCAGGATGTGCGTGTTCGTCTTGGAGCCCACCAGGGGCGCCTTCCAGCCCCGCTGCGGGGTGGCCTGCAGGAGCAGGCAGCTGGGGGGCTTCTGACCGGGTTTGAGGGGTGGTGCCACAGTCTTGGCTCTGTAACATACAGTCATAGATGAGGACCCACAAAGTATTGTCTGGACTTAACCCTTCCAATGCTAAAGCTAATTGTGTCCAAAGCACAAGGATGCAAAGAATTTTGAAAACCATCTAAACCCTGTCTTGTTTGTACTCATTAGATTGCTCTCACTGAGTACTCTCAGATGAGTAGTACCCACATGGCAGGGTTTCATTCATTTTTCAGCTTTTTCTGCATTATTTTATATTGTAAACTTAGCAACGAACAGCATAAGGGTTAAGATCTGATTTATTTGAAAACAACTTATGGATAACAATAATCCACATAATATATATAGGAGAGTTACTTATTTTCTATTGAAAGACATTTCAGAATACAGGTAATTACCTTCATGTGCATGTGCTGTTTACAAGATTCCTCCTAGTGAGGCCTGGCCTTTTGATAAAACAAACCCTTGAATAACGTCATTACACTAAGTAAGATATCTAAATCCTGTTTCATCTCATTCATTCTATGAGCATGAGAGCAGACCTGATAATTTTAGGGATATCTTTCTGATACATGCATCATGAAAACCACAAGCCTAAACAAGACCACGTAACAAAAATTGTTAAGGTATTGCATTGTTTAGGAAATACCGGTATTGTATGTATCATGAAAATCTTAAAGGTGCCAATCGCTATTTCTATATGTCCCATACTCACTTGGGTCTTGAGACGAGTTGTGGGAGGGAGTCACTGGCCAGGCCGTGTGTGAAGATGAGCAGCGTTCTGGCGGACATGTCGTCGTTGTTGAGTAATCCCTGGCCAATCTTCCTCAGGGCCTCCTCAACCTTCTTCGTCACCTTGTGCTTGTGCGTGGAATCTAATTTCTGCAAGTACAGAATTACAGGTAAGTTAACCAATGTGGCAATAAAACACAAAGGTATGTAAATCAGTTTGGCAGTGCAGGAATACAGTGAGGGTAAGTAATATGGCAATAAAACAAAGGTTTGTAAAGAAACACTGCAGTACAGAATCACATGTAATTAATCAATGTGGCAATAAAAACACAAAGGTATGTAAAGATGTTTGGTATACACGAACACAGAAGAGTTAAGCAATATGGCAATAAAACACAGAGGTATGTAGAGGACTTGGGTACTGCTGGGACAAAGGCAAGTTAAGCAATATGGCAATAAAACAGCGGTATGTAAAGCAGTTTGGTAGTGCTGGGACAAAGGTAAGTTAAGCAATATGGCAATAAAACACAGAGGTATGTAAAGCAATAAGGTGGTTCAGAAACACAGGAAAATTATGGAATATGGCAATAAAATACAAATGTATGTAAAGCAATATGGCAGTACATTATATTGATTCTATCTTACCTCCTTCAGCGGCTTGAGGAGAGTACTAAGAGTCCCCTGCTTGATGAATGTAGCTACAATTTCATAGGATTCATAACTCTTGCTTGACCTGGCCTCAAAAACCTTGGACTTGATGCCAGCCACCAGTTTCTCCTCAGCAACATTGCCAAATAACTCCTCATTGAAGATCTGCAAATACACATACAACATCAACAAAGGCATGATTCATGGATAACGTTGCCAAATGTTATTGATTATCTGCAAATACTTGTACAACATCAACAAAGGCATGATTCACTGATAACTTACTTATTGGCTCAGTCTACCCATTTGACTCTTCACAAAACATATGAAATACATGTACAAAAATAATGACCAAACATTAAAAAAATCTCAACATTTTGTACTTATGATTGTCCTTCATTGTGAGCAATAATAGAGTGATTTCCCAGAATGTTCTTGATGAAGGTGAAAAAGAATATCCTGTTGTATTTCTACTCAACCACTCAAAGTGCCACACTTGAAATAGCAAGTATGCAATGGAACATAAATAACGATGAAGATTTTGTACTGACTTACCTGTATGAGAATGGGCACACAGTTGTCGATTTCTCCAGGTACCAGAATGGGAGAGAGTTTAGCCAGCAAGGCGTGGATGGTGTAACACAGCACATGTAACTAGAAAACAAAGTATATTGTAATAATACAATAGAACTAAGGTTGATTTTCCTGATGCCCTTTGGCTTTTGGTGTAAACCCTATAATAATACATTACAGTGTTATGTGACATTATGAGTTTTATTCAACAAATAACCTACCCAAAAAATTTGCATTAATATAACAACACATTTTCCTATTTCATGTCACTGATTAAATGTAAATGTTTGGTTTTGTCCTGTGATATCCTTGAATCCTTGTATTTCTCTCAACACACCATCCATAGCATGAAATTGTTTATCTACATTTTCGTATGAGTTATACCAGTTTCTTTTTTAATTTAGAGCCACGAACATTAAAAGCTACCATCATTTGCTTCATTCCTCTGAATTATTCTTTACTGTTGACTTACTAAAATTACCAAAATTTGCTTTATATATGCATTGTTTTCTAAACATAGTGTATGGTTCCCATTACCTAATTTTGCAGAAACCCATCATGTCAAAATTTGCAATATCTGAATTAGATGCATTCAATACCAGATAGAAGATGTCCAGTGGTTGGATATTTTGATAACGGAATTCCTGCAATGAAAAGGTCATGCTGTACCTGGTAACCTCTGATGAGTGTCCCTCTCATTTCTTTCAGCACATATGAGAGGTATTTTGGACCAAGGGAGTTGACAATCTTGATCAGGGTTTCACGAGCCGTATCACGAATCCCGTCAGCACGTGATCGCAGAAACTGGCAGACTTTGAGCAGCACACTGAAAGATGAGAGGTTGCGGATATGAAAAATAGCACAGATTCATTGCAATAAAATTACATTAATTTTTTTATCTATGATACAATTTCTGGGAAAGGTGACTATTCGTTTCCTTCAAATTTCTTTTCAACAGTCAAATTTTGGCCATATCTAGACAGCCACCCAAAAAAGCCTTACTTGAAAACTCTAAAGTACCCTTGGGTAATTTTTGCAGCAATTTGACCATGGCTAGAGCTAAGGGTATAGATTATATGTGAAAGGGGCCTTACCGAGGTATTAAGTTCTCAGGAGTACCCTTAGGTAGTTTTTGCAGCAGTTTGACCATGACCAAAACTAGTGGTAAGGTATATAGGTGGAAGGGGCCTTACCCAGGTAGTGAGTTCTCAAGATTACCCTTGGGTATTTTTTGCAGCACTTTGACCATGATCAAAACTAGAGGTAAAGTGTATATGTGAAAGGGGCCTTATCTGGGTATTGATCTTTCTAGAGTACCCTTGGGTAGTTTTTGCAGCAGTTTGACCATGGCCAGAGCTATGGGTAAAGTGTATAGGTGAAAGGGGACTTACCTAGGTAGTGATCTTTCTAGAGTACCCTTGGGCATGGTCTTAGCCAGCAGGGCGTCTGGGTGTCTTTTTGGACACCCAAACCCTTAAAAAGCACCCCTCAGGACACCCAAATTATAGCATATAATTGAATTATTTCATTGTCATATAATTCCCATGACCTTGCATAAGGATATCATGCCTTATTTTGATAAGTATAAACATGTGTATAGTTGAAATCTAAGTATATTGTGGTTCCCCTTAAAAATTTGGACACCCAAAAATTTTACAATGGCCAATTTTAGGCACCAAGTTTCCAATTCCTGGCTAAGACCCTGCGGCCTTGGGTAGTTTTTGCAGCAGTTTGACCATGGCCAGAGCTATGGGTAAAGTGTATAGGTGAAAGGGACCTTACCTAGGTAGTGATCTTTCTAGAGTACCCTTGGGTAGTTTTTGCAGCAGTTTGACCATGGCCAGAGCTAGGGGTACTCTCAGAATCTCTTCATCCTCAGCATATTTCCCACCAGCCAACTTGTGTTCACCCTCACTCTTGGCCTGAAAAACAGCACACATATAACATCTCAAAAATGTGTGTATAACATATTGGCCATCATAACTGACGCATATAAAAAAGTTGCTAGCTCCTTCAGAAGAAGATGTTAAGAAGGCATTAAGTTCAAGAGTCCATGGATTCGACATAGACATATCATCTAAATAAAAGTCATGCGGACAAACCAGCAAATAAAGAAACACAAACAGGACTATCTAATTGTAGTCTTTAGATGTAGGTGGCCTTGACTAACAGTTAAAATAGGTTTTGTCTTTAGATACGGGCATATCAAAAAGTTACCAGTTCCTTCAGACTAAGATGTTAAGAAGGCATCAAGTTCAAGAGTCCATGGATTTGACTGGACATATCATCTAAATGAAAGTCATCCGGCCAAACCAGCCAGTAAAGAAACACTAGCAGGGTTATCTAATTGTAGTCTTTAGATGTAGGTGGCCTTAATTAACACTTGAATGTTTTGATTCTAGATCAAGGCGGTCTCTTGTGCATGTTTGCCTGTGTCTCTCTCACCTTCTGTGTGAGGCACTTGTGTAGCTGGGGCAGGATCCCTTTCACCAGCTTCTGATGGATGAGCGCCGCCTGCTGGGAGTTCCCGTCAACCTTGGCAACGGCAACCTTCTCGCTGCTCTCCCCCTCCCCCTCTTTCTTACCACTCTCCTCATCTTCGTCCTCTTTAGTATTATCCTCATCGTTCTCCTCACCTTAATATTATGTATATATTTATAGATATTTATTGAGATACATTGAGATAATAATGGCAATAACAAAATAAACAGTTAAATATGGGAAAGTGAACATAAACATGATTATGAAACATTACTAGCACATACTCTGTGCTTTATTATAGTTACATACTCTGTTTTTTAAAGTTAATAAGCATGCAGAAAAAGTGGTCCAAACATATAAGTTAAGTTTTTCTATCTGACTTATTAATTCAATATAGACTCTAGAATATGCTCTCAGCATCCAAATAATGGTGTGATTAAAACTGTCTAATGCTCTATCAATAGTGAAATAAATTACCTCATTAAAATACAATTCTAATAATAACTTAATAGTTGTTTTGATCAAAAGATATTTAGGCTACCAAACAAATTATACAAATAATCATGGCAATTCTAATGCAAAAAATGCCAAACTGATGCCTGAGTGACGTTTGGGTGTTACCTAAAGTTGTTTCAGCTTTTTCATCAGCATTTTCAGGTAAGACAGGGAAGTTGTGAATTTCCTTTGTCCCACTAAGATCAAAGGGAAATGCATCCAAAATGGTCACCACCAGCCTGAAATCAAGTACATACATAATCAATAATCAATCTTATTAATTAAGACACAGATAGTAAATCCACATATATTTCTCTTCCAATAGAAAACATTTTCAATTTAGACACTTTATATAAAACCTCAAAATCAAAATAGCTCCAACGTGCAGTCCAGGTAGTAGGTGAATATTGTGAGAATAATACTATCTCTACCTGGTTTCGCTATGGTAGCCGAGTGGTCTTAGGCAATGCCAATGACTATTTATTGTCTCTCACCACTGCCTTCATTCGAATCCAGCTCAGTGCATATGAGATTTGCCAGTGACTTGGGGTTTCCGTAGGTACTCCAAAACTAACACAATGTAGCCTTAATCCCAACCTTATGCTACTGGTGGCTAATTTGGCCAATACAAGATGATACAAAAGACCTGAAAAATGACTGTAACCCTTGCACATGGGTACTCGTCTGAGAGTGCTCAGCAAGAGCTATCCAATGAATACCAACATGACAGGGTTTTGATGATTTTCAAAAATATTTGAGTCCTTATTCTTTGGATGAAAGTAGCCTCAGCATTGGAAGGGTTAATATAGATGTAAAAGTGACTATCAATGAAATTCCAATCACCATTCAGTACGCACAATAAATGTATGAAATGAGAGCATAGACTGACCTGATCATGAGCTTATGGTTGTCCAGAGAGCGTGTGAGTTTGCGCAGGTAAGTCTGAAGTTGCTGCATGTACTTCGACCACGGCAGGTAGCTACAGATGGCGCCAGTGGCCTCTACGCTGGCCTCGATGAGGTCCGCGAACTTGGCGTAACACTCGTCCTGCAGGAAGGAGTTTACGAGGGGCAGGATGATCTGCAGGAGCGTGTCCGCTCTGAAGGTGGTGCTAGACAGGTAGAAAGGCATCTTCCTGAGCGCTCTGGCTCGCCTGTGATGCTGAAACACAAACAAAAACACATCAACCGTCCGCTCTGAAGGTGGTGCTAGACAGGTAGAAAGACATCTTCCTGAGCGCTCGGGCTCGCCTGTGATGCTGAAACACACAAACAAAAACACATCAACTGTCCGTTCTGAAGGTGGTGCTAGACAGGTAGAAAGGCATGTTCCTGAGCGCTCGCGCTCGCCTGTGATGCTGAAACACACAAATAAAAACACATCAACTGTCCGTTCTGAAGGTGGTGCTGGACAGGTAGAAAGGCATCTTCCTGAGCGCTCGCGCTCGCCTGTGATGCTGAAACACACAAATAAAAACATATCAACTGAAAGAGTGGGATTTTATGTCAGAGAAAGCTGAATGTTTATAGCAGTGTTTGCCTTTGTGTCCTTTGAAGGAACATAGTCTTTCCGTACACCTGACATATTACATACTTCTCACGCAAGGGGGTATCGTGACCAATCTTAAGATATATATGATTTCTCTTGAAAGGAGGTCTCGTACATTTGATGAAACACATTTTATTATTTCATCAACTAGGAAAATATATTTGTCAAAAATTGAAAGGACAAGATATATTACTGACATGATATAAATGTGTGGTGTCCAAACAACATAAAAGTGCATATATGGATGCGCATGCATGTATGTTTGTATGTCTAAACAAACACCAAACACATGAAATTAAATTGAAAAAAAAAATATTACATAAACGAAATTCATCTTAGAGAAAAAATAGAGATTCAATGAAAAAACACTTGTTGCTTACCTGTATATGCACAATATTCTCAAAGAAATCCATGTCTGAATCACTGTTCGTTAGAATACTGAGTTGGTCAAATATAGGACTATTAGGAAAAGCCCTGACAGTGTGTCCAAGGAGACCAATAAACTCATGACGGCAAATCTGAAAAAGAGATCATCGTGAGTCACATTGATTGAACATCTCAAAATATATGGGAATTCATATTAAAAAAACACCATATGAAAACTTTATCCACATATTTCTGAGAGAAGTGAAATTTTCACCACTACATGTGTACATATGCTTACCGTAAATTCTCGGAAATCTCGGCCGCCCTAGGAAACTCGGCCACTATAATTAATCTACCAAATAATTACTGGGGAAATTCGCCCACCCCCAATTCATCCAAGGACACATTTCACCAAAAGTCGGCCACCAAGTAAATTTCATTGATATAAGAAAAAAAACATTTAGATTTCCAAAGTTTGCGATTGATTTTAGATTATTAACCATCGTTTCTAGTGCCCATATTCGCCAAAAGACGATCGTGCGAAACCGGAAGTAGGTATCGCATTTCTGCATGTAGAGTGGAATACAGCTTGGGCGGCGCCATTTCGAAATAAGACTTGTCAACAACTTGAACAAGTATATAATTCAATGAGTATTTGACGTGCGGCAGCAAGAATAAACAAGTAAACAACATACAAGGGAGGCAAGTTACTTTACAAGTATATATAGCAGAGGAATGACAAGACAGGTAGGTGGACAATAATGATTTTGTGGGGGAAAATTGTGTTCTTGTTCACGAAGTTAGCGATCGATTCTCCATCTAGCTTTCGTTTCAATTCAATTGACAATTGATAATATCGGCCAAAGTGAAAGACATGTTTTAATTTACGAAGTTTCTGCATGATTTTAGAATATAAACTAACATTTCTAGTGTCCCTATATCTGCCAAAACACACCAGCTCCGAAACCGGAAGTAAATACATCGATCTCATGGGCTGGGCCATTTGAAAGTTGAATGCGTAATTAGGCGTGCGGCAGCAAGAATAAACAAGTAAATAACATACAAGGGAGGCAAGTTACTTTATTAGTATATATAGCAGAGGAATAACAAGTCAGGTAGGTGGACAATAAGGGTTTTGTGGGGGAAAATGATATTCTTGTGTACCAAGTTAGCGATAGATTTTCAGTTCCATCTACATCATAGTACATGTAGCTTTCGTTTCAATTGATGATATCGACGAATCTCGGCCACGGTGTCTGACATTTGATCGCTATTTTCAGTAAATTTCGGCCACCATCAGCCATCGAAAATCGTAATTAATAAAAAGTGTCCGAGATTTGCGAGAATTTACGGTATTGTATTCATTCATTCATTTGCTAAAAAGACATTCATTCTTAAAACCTTGACTATTAACCCATTGATGCCTGAAACAACGAAAAACAGCCTCAATATTTGGTGATAACTCTAACAAAAGTACATTTTGAAAAACCTTTCAAGAGGAAATGTTTTTCTGAATCGAACCTTCACTTCCCCGCAAATTTTTTGCGAATCCTTATATGAGCTCAAAATTAGCTGGAGCCAGTAGCCCAGGCAGTTCCCTCAAATTTCTGCAGGGAGACCACAGATGTACTGGTTTCTAAACACGACACCTTTTGAAGATGCAATTGGGCTCCCTGAAAATAAAACTTAATTTTGAGTCCTGTAACCTCTAGATACAAGTTTTCTTGAGAATACTTCTCCAGGGCAACCTGACATCTGTGAGTTAAATTCATCCCAACGGACCTCTGCTTTGATTCCTGCTCAGATCTTAGGCAGCAGGTTGCTGTAATCACCAAAACAGCCAGGCTGTTTTGCCTGCTACAGGCATGAACGATTTGATATCAAGCTCATTATCCTTATGCTGCTGTTGGCTTATATGACAAATAATAAATGATGCAAAAAACCTGCAAACTGACTGAAACCCTGGTGCATGGGTACTCATCTGAGAGTACTCGGCAAGAGCTATCTAACGAATACCATGACAGGGTCTACATTTTTTTATGCTTAGGACGTAAGTAGCCTTAGTATTGGAAGGGTTAAGAGAAATGTGGTGCTGACTGACCTCTGCCTTAGCTTTGATTCCGGCTCTGATCTCGGGCAGCAGGCTGCTGTTCATGATGGTGCCGTAGCTGGTGGAGGATGGATCGACGCCAAGCTCCGATAACCTGCTCACAATATTCTTCAGCAGCAAGGTGGACCGATCTCTCAGGGCCATGTCGTCCACCTACAACAGCAAAACAATAGAAGATGTTTTTTGTTATCTACTTTTCACTATAATTGTTAATTGTACATTTTTCTATAGACTACATAAAATAATGGTTATCTACTTTTCACTATACTTGTTCATCGTACATTTTTCTATAGGTTAAATAAAATAATTGTTATATACTTTTCACTATAATTGTTCTATGTACATTTTTCTTTAGGCTACAAAAAATAACTGTTGACTACTTTTTACTATAAGTGTGCATTGTACATTTTTTATAGGTTACATAAATTAATTGTTATCTACTTTTCACTATAATTGTTCATTGTACATTTTTCTATAAGATGTATATACTAATTGTCATCCACTTTTCACTATAATTGTTCATTGTACATTTTTCTATAGGGTAACTGTGCGCAGAAATTTTCATATTCCAGAATATTTTGTTACTCTGTACCCTTTTAGTCTGGTTGGACAAATATGTCAATAAAATCTATTTCAAACTTATAAAACAATAAAATCTCAAACAATGAGCAAACTGGTTTATCAAACAGTATAAAAGCAAGGAATGAACAGAATAAAAGTTGAATAAGAGTTAGTACATGTGAATTTTAGGTCAATTTTCAGACAAATTATTTAATTGGGTTTTGCAATCATTTTTATCAGTTTAAGTAAATAAGCAATATTTACAAAATATGAATGGCTGGAGTAAAATGATCTCGAAATGCACCATTTGAATGATTATCATTGACATAAATGTCCTGAAAGATACTAGTAACTTACATTGGCCAGGAAATAGGTACAGTTGTGAATCAACATCTGAATAAGTTCGGTGTCCGGAGTCTCCATGGTAACCAGGAACTGGTCAGCATCGCTGAAGCCGTCCAATCGAGCATCAAAGTCTGGTTCGTCTAAACGCCGCTTGTTCCACGCATTCATCTGACAGGGAAAGAACAACATAGACTCATATAAAGGACATTGCAAAAGGTCTTGATACCTTTTCAGGTTAAGTAATAAGGTGGACTTTAAGTTCAAAAGTGAAGCATTAAAGCTTTAAACGTGTGAGAGACGGCACCTACAGAGACAAAATTATTTAAAATATTTGCATTAAATCATTCAAGCTGACAGATAACTGACACCCTTGCACATGGGTACTCATTGGATAGTACTCAATGAGAGCTTCCCTATGAATACCCACACGACATGTTTCGGATGATTTTCATGATTTTTATCATTTTTGTGCTTTGGACAAAAGTAACCCCAGAATCAGGTTAATAGCAGCATTTAGTGCTGGGAAAACTTGAATATATTCTCACTCCTATAAGCACCATAACATGACTGAGGGGCATTAAGTCACCAACTTTAAGTGCTTGTACACTAACTTGCCTCTTGTAGTTCAACACATTTATAATGTTTATGTTTTTGGGTCAAAATCATGCACTTTGATTTAAAACACTGAAATTTGATACGATGATTCAACTCTGATAGCAAAACCAAGTGATGATTGTACTGTAGGCTACCACTTACCCTGACTGTGAGATCTGCCAGTGTTTTATATCGTTCATCCATGTTCCCTATTGTCTCGATCACCCTACACAGGCTGACTCTGCTGGTCCTCTGGGTCAGGCAGGAGAAACACTTACTCAGACCCCTGTAACAAACAACAATAATAACATTAAAGCAGCTGAACAATTGTGGTCCATGAAAACCTTGGCTATGTTCAGAAGGGGACTGGTACAACATTTAGTGCCATGAATATTAGGGTCTTTAAGGTCTTACGATACTCTATACCGGTGACACCTATTGGGTATTGGACAAACTAAAATAATTTATTACAATTTACCTGACATCACTGGAAAAATTGAAAGGAAATTGATTTATATTGAATATGTAACTATTTTGATTATACCCGCCTATTATAAATAGAATTCTATGAGTTTTTTGTTTTTGGCTACAGTGATTTCCATATTCATTGAATTTGATGTTTTGACACGTTTTCAGGAATAATGTGTGATAATTCATGTGTATAAAATGGGGTTCCCTTGCTCAACAATATCTTATATAAGCATGGGCATATACGGTAACAATTGAGTAACTCTTTTCTAACATTTTCATAAAAATTTGCCCCCAAAAAGTCCTATTTCACAAACTTTGACCATCTGTGGTTCGAAAACTAACACGATGACCTATCATTTTCTTTATGTCATCTTATTAAGAGCATTGTGTAGATAGTGTAGACAAAAATTGGTGAAAATTAAACTAGGCAATTCTGATTTATACCAATTTTGGTTTAAAAACTTGTTTCTCAAATTCCTTGTTTTGCCCAATAATTCTTATATAACAGCAGAAAAATGATTTCAACAAGGCAGAACAGTATTTCAGGCTGTGTCAGTATCTTTTGAAGGGATAAATCTAGCAAAAAAAGACACCAATTTTGGAGAAAGTGATGTTTGTGACATAAATTGCATTAAATTTTCAAAAATCTGTGAAAAAAAAACTAAGCTGATGACCCCATGATTTTAAGTTGTTTTGAAGATCACTGTGCTATGTTCTTTCCTTTGGCAAAATTTCAGGAAAATTAAACTGAGATTTCTAAAAGTGTCGTAAGACCTTAAGGCTTAAGGTAGCAAATATTCTTTTTATGCTTTAACTTTAAAATCCCCTAAATAGCAGGGTAGTTTTAATTGACATAAACAAACCTCTCTTTACATATTGAGTGTTGAAATAATGTGTACATATCATATATCATGTGTATAAACAACGTTAGCCTATGAACTGTCCTGGTTTCTCCACAAGCTTGATGAGATTGTTGATGATGTTGAGGATGGCTTTCTCAGAGTAAATATCATATATAATATGTGTATAAACAACGTTACCCTATGAACTGTCCTGGTTTTTCCACCAGCTTGATGAGATTGTTGATGATGGTGAGGATGGCCTTCTCAGACTCTGTGGTTCTCTTCATGTTGCGGCCAAGGAAGGGCAAGAGAAGCTTGATGAGGGAACAGCTCAGCTCTGAGTCCTTCACATAGTTACTGATGCTGCAAAACACAAAACAATACAAGAGATCAAAATACCACACTCTAAAGGAGCTTGAAAAGGGAACAGCTCAGCTTCAAGTCCTGCACATAGTTACTGAGGCTGTAAAACACGAGAAAATACAAGAAATCAAAATCCCACACTCGAAAGGAGTCAGTCAAGCAATTGCTAATACTAAGATTATTTAAAAAGAAAAATGTAAATATATCAAGTGTTTTACTGTATTACTCACAATGATAGGATGTTCATTTCTCTGACTGGAATGGTTTTGTTCTTTCCTCTCATGGCCACCATGGCTTTGACCACGCCACTGAGGTGCTTCAGGACAGGAGGGATGTGAGGCAGGAGTAGGCAAAACCCATAGCTCCCTTCAACTGGAATAAAACAACACACAGACTTAGAAAGGATAGTAGTAGAGAGTAATCAGTGAGAGCTATCCAATGAATACCAATATGGCAGGGTTTAAATGTTTTTCAAAAATCTTTGTGTCCTTGTGCTTTGGACAAAAGTAGCCTTAGCATTGGAAGTGTTAATTAAACTAAACCATGTTGTACCAGATGCTAAAGTAACTAATTGAGATCTTACCTTTTTCCCCATCTTTGTCTTTCGTGACATCGAGGCAATGATCAACCTCTAAGGGAGCCATCTTCATTGCAACATCCTCATCTTCTTCCTCCTCCTCATTGCCTACCTTGTCCTTCTCCTCCTCGAAGACCAGGTTCTCAGTGATGGACATCACCATGTCTGTCACGTTCTTATGCACCAGCTTGGCCGAGAGTAGTGCAACGATGTAAGGCAGGGGATAGAACTCGGGGCGGTCGGGATGGTGCTTCGAGAGTAGCACGCGAAACCTACGTGCAACAATGTGACATTTAGTTAGCAAAGTAGGAAATATGGAGTGAAATGTATGAGATGTGAATCCCTCTGGACCAGACAGGAGCGTCTACATTGTGTTCACTTCTGTGATATCTTTTCAGAACCATCAAGTACAATGGGACTCAATTATTACTTTCATAAAAGTAGTTGTTCACATCTCAGAAATTTTCAAATTAGTTGTTCACATCTCAGAGGTCTTTTCACAATGCATTGAGTACAAATCGGAATGTGATACCATGTTCACAATAGGAGGTATTCACATCATACAGACACTTATATAAGGTTTCATTGCAAAAAAATCTTTTTTTGGTCTATATCATCTGTATTTCAACAAAGAATTCATTTAACTTTCAACAGTTTTTCAGGTTTATGTTACAAACTATCCCTGTCAAGCATTTGTATTATAACGCATGCAATGATGTATAGTTTTCTGGTGCATAAAACCAACACAGTTGGTAGCCAATGGTTGCAAGAGATGACTGGCTTCTATACAAATATAGTTAATTGCACAATTTCTAAGGGCCGAAGAAGCATTTAATGCATTAGTGATCTTTACACCTGCAAACCAATATGCTAGAAAGGTTAAACAAAGAACATGATATGCACATACTTTGCATTTTGTACCGCGCGACTAGGATACAACAAGAGATCTCATAGAATTCCCTTCTTACCTTGGTTTTTCACTCCATAAATGGAAGAGCTTGAGTAGAGGGGTGGGTTGGTATTGGCCCTCATGAGGCAGTTTTTCAAGCTGAAAATCACACACAAAAAATATCTTCAGAAAAAGGATAAAAATGATTATCTGAAAGTATTCATCACTGATTTAACTTTTTTCTTGTAATGAGCGATATATTTAGTTTGCAAATTCTGAGGTATATAAGTGATTTGACTCTGAAACTCATCAAGAATGTCAAATTACAAGTGTTAAAAAGTTTCATTTTGTTTATTCAGGTAACTCATCACTGTTCCTATTCACATGCCTGATAAAGCTATAACATAAAGATGCCAACATATAGACTGAAGGAATATCATTATTTACCAATAATTTACCAATACAATCCTACAACAACCCTAAGCAATCTAAATCTCTCTGTTGATCTTTCAGCCCAGAATGTATTTTGGGAAAATATATTTTGGAAATAATGTATGAATGATAATGTTTATTATAACTCAACCTACACTGTTTCAACTAATGTTCTATTTCAAGTTATTTTCAAGAAATCAAGGCAAATATTGCAATGGGAACTTGAGTTAATGTTTGGTTTACATCAGAATTTTCAAAGCAAAAACATATTCAAAATTAATTTTTCCATTCTCAGTTTATTTACAAATGATAGCAGCTAATGAGTTTCCCTTTAAAAGACAAACAGATATCATCACATTTTGTAGTTGATGTTGATTTTTATTGATCAAACTTGTAAAACATAGAAAGCAAACTGCTGAAAGTGACTTACCTGTGGCCAAATGACCCCTTCAAATAGAGCATTTAGTTCACTAGTACTGTAGGCATATGAGTCGTAGGAAGATATGAACTAGAAAGGAAAATACAATAACAAATATTAGAAATTATACAATGAATAATGAAGTTATATCTAATGCTATTATTTCTCTCAAAGTGTGCAAGAATTACACCTAATATAAAGAAGGGGGTACAAATTCATGCTACATATTGCTACTATCATTAAAGATATCACCTTGATAATAAGTGAACAAAATTTAACAAATTCTGATATATTCTATCAAGCAATTTTTCACAAAGCTGTGAAGTAGAGAGCATTCCACTCACTTGGAAGACTCGGTTGGAGACCATCTTGCGTATGATCTTGAGTCTGTTCGTGGCTCCTGGCTTGAGCTGTTCTCTGATTGGTGAGTTGAGGAGTTTCCCGCAGAGACCCGCCACACAGAGCAGGATCTGCAGCAGGCTCGGTAGGTAGTCGTTTATCAGGTTACCCAGGCGCTGGAAAATCACTTCGATCGTAGAAAGAATGCTGAAATAACAAGATTAAGTACATCTTAGTATATAATATAACTACATTAGGTATCAGTTCTACCTGGTCGAGGTTGGTAGGTAATACCTACTTTTATGCAACTGTAACATAACAAAATGATCCCTGAATCGCTTAATTTCATATATACATATGCTTTACTTTATGAAGATTTATGTGATTCTAGAAAATTGTGATCATTTATTGAAAGGCAGAAATGAAAATTCCCTGTTACTGCTATCTCTTGACCAATGGCAGTGCAGCACAGCAGGTGCTCAAACTATGCAAAAAGCATGTATAAGCCTGGGCAAGATGGCTGCCTCTGTAGTCTGTATGACTTTCTCAGGCCTGTTACTAACTAACTGAGGAGTACTGAAGAGGACAGATTTGGGTGAGATATTATTCAGAAGGTGACATGTATAATCTTATTTTGAGGCTAAATTATTCTGATGGTGGATTTGCCCTTTCAATGGAATTTGTTGAAGCATATTAGGATGCATACACAAAAAAATAGGATTAAAAAGGCCATCTCTAGTTAATCTAGAAAGAAAACCTGAATTATTTACCCTTGGAGTCTTCTCAACGGGATGATTTTAGCCAAGTCTACTTCATTCATAGTTTTCTGTACTTGAATGAATGCATCATCTGTAATAAATAAACAAACAATCTATAAAGCAATGCTTGGTAACAAAACAAACTATCTATGCTTGGTAACAAAATAAATGTTACGCTTCGACAAAGATATTGATGTTACAGGCAACTCTGCTTAATCCAGACATGTATAATCCGGATTTTCGTCTAAACCGGACAGATTGGAAGGGCCTGGTCCCTTCCTATACATATAATTCCTATACGCATAATCCGGATTTTGCCTAATCCGGACAGAAATATACGGTCCACATCAGCCCGTTTTAAGCAGAGTTGCCTGTATTAGATATTTGATAAGCACATATATATTTCCAAAAGTGTTAGACAATGTGAATGCTCTAGATGTGAAGGGGATAACCCTAGTGCTGCTGATGACTAATTTGTTCAATAGAAAATGATGCGGAAAAAGCTGAAAAATGACAGAAACCCTGGCAAATGGGTACTTATCTGATAGGACTCGGCAAGAGCTTTCCAATGAATACCAACACAGCAGGGTTTAAAAGGTTTTCAAAAATATCAGCATTCTTGTGCCTTAGCTGACAGTAGCCTCAGCATTGAAAGGGTTAAATATAAATAAGGGTGATAGCCAGTGGTCAAGGTCACGTTATTCTTACCTCCTACTAAGTGCTGTATAGGCTGAAGAATGAGATCAATAAAAACTTTCAGCTCTTCCTGTTTGGATCCAGCCAGGAATTTCATGACGGTTGCTTTGCGGAAGTTGCTGTTGAATTTACCAGAGGAATCCTTGCCAGTCTGGCTCTGCATCTTTCCATAGAGAATCCTGCAAATATAGACACATCATAGATCCATAAATGCAGTACAAATATAGTGCAAGTCCTTAGGTTGAGAAAACATGCATTTCAGCCAATTACAGGTTACCATTTCTGAACTAGATATCCATGTGAAACCTAGAATTTCCGACCTCATTAGTATTTGCAGCATCCATGCTCTACGACCAGTCTTTACTTAATCAGTCTACACAATTCAACTAACACAGTTTCATGTTTTAAGGCAGGGTCTTAGCCAGGATTAGAAAACTGGGTGCCCAAAATTGGCAATAGTAATACTTTTGGCGTCCTATTTTTTCAAGGGAAACCACAATATACTCTGATTACAACCATAAACATGTATTCAAATATTGAAATAAGGCATAATATCCTTATACAATGTCATGGGAATTATACTGAGATGGAAAAACTTCAATGATATGCTTGAAATTGACATTTTAAGAAATGACTCACAGAAATATTTGGGTGTCCTGAGGGATGATCTTTGAGGATTTGTGTGTCCAAAAGTCACCAAGAGGACACCCTAGACGCCCTGCTGGCTAAAACTATGTTTTAAGGTCTTTTCTTGAGAACCCTGAACTTACCTCATTAGGATTGGCAGCATCCCCTCCCTATGGTCATCCTTTATAACACCTGCCTCAGAGTCCACTCCAAATAACACAATCTCATGTTTAAAGGTCTTGTCATCCAATAAGCGATCAAAGTTTTCCCTGAAAAATCAACAAAATATTACAAATCATAACCAGTGAAGTGCTTTTTTATTCTGCAAAAATGAAAAGAAAATTTAATCAATATCATGTTAAATATTGCAACGTCAAAAGATACACTTTATATACCAACCACTGTAATACTAAAGTTAAGAAATATATGTAAGAGTGTTAAGAAACAATCATATCATGTAGCATATTTGGTCTAGCTAAAACTTTATTAAACAAAGTCACATAGGTGTTTCAACAGTCTGATATCTGCATAAAAACTATGTTAATAAGCCAAGACGCATATGCGTGTAAAACGTTTCAGGTTTCTCTGATTTTGCCTGAGAATGTCCCAAGCTGCCCATAAGGCACCCCCTACTCTCACAACCTGTATGTGCCCAAAGTTTCCCGATATGCAGAAAACCTCGCTTACCTCGGACTCGCCTACCTCAGACAAAAGCGCTGGCCAAATTTATTCCCAACTACTTAACCCTTTTTCTGCTGGTTTCTAATTTGGTCAACATGAAATGATGACAAAAAGCTGAGAAATTACTGAAATCATGGCAAATGGGTACTCATTTGATAGTACTCAGTGAAAGCTTTCCAATGAATACCAACATGACAGGTTTAAGACGATTTTCATAATTATTTGCTTTTTGTGCATTTGGACGAAAATAATCTCAGCATCATAAGGGTTAAATGTTAATACTAGAACCCAAATTTTGGTTACATCGGAAACTTTTAGCTGGTCCCTATTTGTCCGAAGTAATCAAAATTTTAAGTCTTACCTGTATGGAGTGAGGAATTTATACTTGTACGTCATAATGCATTCATAGGCCACTTTATGAACAGCATGGCTTCTGTGGTTTAGCAGCTGGAAAATAACAAAATCAAGTCTCAGACTCAAGGGTTACATAGTGACACAAAATGAATGGAGGTTAATTTTATCAGTCAACATTCATATTTTCATAATCCTGATATGAAACTACAGTAGTTCTTCTGTAATTTACACTCATATAAGTTACTGTGATGGTGAGATTTAAAAAGGTTCTGCTCTTTCATTTGATTCCAGTTATTTTTTGCAGTGTAAGAAAGGCAATAAAATCCACATTTTCTGGCAGTGGATGAAGGGCTGAAAACAAAGACCAATATCAGAAATACTAAGATGAATTAACCCATTAATAAATGCCTGTAGTGGCCGCATTTGGGAAATATTAATAGGAGAGAAAAACTCCTACAATATTGCTGGTGGTTTCTTGAATCTAAGTTAGTTTCATAGGGTTCTTGGATACAGGTGAAGTGTACCCAAGGCAACAATAAGCATGAATTGGTCAAACACTAGGCAACTATCAATATTTTAGACATTAAAGATATGCATTCCCATACTTGAAATTTTGCGTAAAAAGTTCTTATCAGATACTCACTTTATAGTAGAGTTCCTTTAGTTGAGGCTCCATGTGAACTGCTTTAGGGTTATTGAAAGTAGAGAAGAGTTTCAGATGAACCACCAGAGACCTGTGAAATAAAATAAAGTAATCACAAGTGATTCAACAACTGAAAATAAAAGCGAAAAGTAGTGTAGTAACAAGTGTGATATATTGCCTCCTGAGACTTGACTGGGTAGCAGTTAAATTAATTTTCTATTGTTTAAAGCAGTATCCGTATAACAGATTTTAGATGATACCGTATCAAGTACATGCACCAATCCCTAAGAGTGTGTTGACCTAAAAGAACATTGAAAGCATGAGAGCACAGCACACATTCACTTCACCCATTAATGCTTGCAGCGGCTAAAAGCAATCTGACTATTTCGGTGTAAAATCTTAAAAGTGAAACTGTGAAAGCATAGTTGGAAAATATTTGAGGAGAATTTTCATTCAGAACACCACCAACAACTCTCATTCAAATATTCTGTAAAGTTTCTAGAAAATTGGTATTAATGATATGGATGAATAATTTGAGAGGTACTCTTAAGCATGAATGGGTTCAACCTCTCGATATCTAACATAGCTGTGAATATAAGGTAAGATAATTAAGAGTAAGTAACATACTTAGAAGCAGCTTTTCTATTCTTCTTAAAACTCTCCTTCTCTTCCTCCTTATCATCTTCTTTCTCATCGTCCTCATCTTCCTTCTCATTGTCCTTCTCCTCCTCATCATCTCCGTGACTTCTACTAGTATCCATCTCCTCATCTTTTTTCCTGATATCTTGAGATGGCGCTTCTTGGTCATCAGCAAAGTAGTATTCATTCCTAAAGTATTTTTTATTGGATATTACTTCAGGTTTTGAAATGGCAAACTCCACTACATCAAAGCTCACAGAATATCGTAAAAATATGTTAGGCAATGTTTTAAGTGAAACAGTGGTGTTAAATATATTTTGTTAGTTAACTGTTAAGGATTCAGGTCAATAAAGATTAGAATATGATACAATAATATGGTTACTAATAGATTTGCCGTAATTGCTTTTTTCAACCAAAATAATAGATATATGATCTTTAATCAATTTATTTTATCAAAATATCAAACTGAACATAACGATTGAAGATTAAGGTTTTGCGAATTACCTGAGAAACTGGAAAAACAAAGGAGACACATCTCTGGATTTGGCTTGACATAATCCTGGAAATTCTAGCATAGCGGTCCACATCTGATGCCTGAAGTTGGTGAAATCTGGAGGACGCTCCTCGCGCCGGAGACTGCTGTCAGACTCGCTCATCATCCCAACAAGGCAGGGCTCTGCACTAATGGTGCCTTGCTCAACAGGGAGCTCCTTAGGTTCAACTTGCAGCAGCGCTTGTTCTGTGAAATATCAATAAATAATTAATAAAATCAGAATGAGGAATTTCTGAAATTGTATTAATCACCTCTGTGAAATTTAAGTAACAAAATAACAAAAATAAAATCAAAATGAGGAATTTTTGAAATTGCAATAATTACCTCTGCAAAATTAATTCAAATAACAAAATCACAAAAATAAAATCAAAATGTGAAATTTTCGAAATTGTATTAATCACCTCTGCAAAATTCAAAGAAGGACCATCATCATTATTGCTGTCAAGCATAAAAAATATTGTAGCTAATATAAATTGAAATAAGGAAGTTGTATTAATAATGACTCATTTTTATACAATGCCCATGAATTATATGTTTTAGGAAGAACTCAACTACTTTACAAAATTCAAACCAAAACTCTTCATCAAATACTTAAGAGAGATTTGATGCTTTATTCTCAAGTTAATACATAGGGTAGATTCAAATATCCTTTTCCCAAAAGTGCTCTCAACATGGAAGGTTAAGATTCATCAAAAAAACTTCTTCATAAAAAAGATACAAACAAACAATTCAAATTTGCAAAAGTATACCAACAGTAGGCGCCGAGTATGTGTGGGTCTTCAATCATCAAAGATATTAACTCTTCCAATGCTAAGGCTACATTGTCCAAAGCACTAGGATGCAAATAATTTTGAAAAACATCTAAACCATGTCATGTTGGTATTCATAGGATAGCTCTCTCTGAGTACTCTCAGATGAGTACCCATGTGCCAGGGTTTCAGTGATTTTTCAGGTTTTTTGCATCTATTTGTATTGGTCAAATTAGTTACCAGCAGCATAAGGGAAAATTCTAGGCCTACCTGATTGTTGTGCAGCTAGTTTGAGTTGTTCTAGGTAGATTTCCCAGAAGACCTCTCTGTCAAGGGCTTGTGCGTGTGACGCTATGAGCTGCCTGGCCTTGTCCCACACCATGGAGAAATTGACGTGAAACTGACCTATAAGATACCTCAGAGGTGCCTGAAAGTCGGATTGAAAAATCAGGGCTCATACAGAATAAATACATAATAATCATTTCGACATGTGTAACAAAATAATTCATAGCGAAATGGTTGGCTAAAGCTTGCAAGATCTACTATATTAACCTATGCTTTAACCCTTCCAATGCTGAGGCTACTCTCGTCCAAAGCACAAAGATCTTTGAAATCCACCTAAACCTTGTCATGTTGGTATTCATTGGATAGCTCTCGCTGAGAACTCTCAAATAAGTACCCAAGTGCCAGGGTTTCAGTCATTTTTCAGCTTTTGTGCTGTATTGGCAATATTAGCTACCAGCAGCATAAGGGTTAATATTGTATTTACATAGTCTTTACATGCTCTGACAGATCTCTTGACAACAAAGCAATAATTTTGAAACTTTTGATAGACAATTTTGTACTTGCTGGGTTTAACAAACCCTTACCAAATATTTTCAAATTATCACTCTATTCAGTTTTCAGACCTAAAGTGTATTCCAGATGCGCTGTCACTCACCACTGCCTGGGTTCCAATCCCGGCCAGGGCATGTGGGAATGTTGCCAGTGACTTGGGGTTAGGCGGTGGTTTTTGCCGGGTACTCCAGATTCCTCCACCAGTTACAACTGGCTAGTCACGAATTAGCCCCAATATGGCAGAAAAAGTGACGAAAAATCGAAAATTTCTCTAGATGAGAAAACCTACCTGGGTATATGGTCCTATTGGAATATTATTAGTGACTATTTCAGCATCTAACTTTTGCAGTTGGAGCTCTTTGTCCCTTGAGTTATATACATCTAGGGAAACCAATTCTGACGCTAGGGCAATCTTGAATATTCCTGGCTGTTCCATTTCCTGAAAGAGAAAATACATATATGAGCAGCTAGTAATGGCTTTGAACAAACTTCCGAGAAGTTCTAATAACTGCACCTCAAGATCTAATATTTGCCCTAGGTAATACTACCAATGCTCTGATCCTATGTCCAACATATCACTTAAAAATATCTATAACTTATCTGTTTAAAATATTTAAATTGAAAATGCTATGAGATACCACTGTAATATAAATAATAGAACTTAGTACTTGATAAGGGTATTGCATACACAGACACATACATATATATATACGTATATATATATATATATATATATATATATATATATATATATATATATATATATATATATATATATATATATATATATATATATATATACTGTAGAATAGGTATATATCGCGTTACAAAAATTTCGCGAAAAGCCGATTTCTCGGTTTTTCGCGTGTACTTTATTTCGCGAGTGAGCGTGTTCTACAGCGCCATCTATTGAACTAAACAGTAATTAGAAAAATGCAAACATTCGGCGGCCATCTTGCCGCCATATCAGGCAGGAGTTTCAATAAAGTTGGACTGGTTAATATGCGATTTATAATATGATACCTTTGCAACTTTTTCATAAGTTACCAGTGTGTCATATTATAATGACTTTATGAAGTTATTGCATGTATTTCTCTTTGTTTCAGCCTCGTACCGGCTATGAATGAGAATCATGCTATGCCAGTATATACTCGTCAACTGCAAATACACGTCTGGCCGTAAACAGTTAATTGGCAACAATTCAATTCGAGTCAGGAACAATATCATTATCTCTTTATCATATACATTATTCTGATAATTATCAGCATACACATGTATGTATGTTGATAATTATCAAATGGTTCCATCGCAACACCTGGCCGAGTCTCCCTTTCTATCGAACAATGCTGGCAGCCATCTTGTTTCTCGTAAGAAATCCTTAGCTTGGTCCAGATATCCTAGAAATTGGACATGTAAGAATGCGAATTATGTTATGATACATTGGTAACTTATTCATAAGTCACCAATGTGTCATATTATGATGGCTTTGGGAAGTTATTGGACGTATTTTTCTTCGTTTCTGCCTCGGACCGGCTACGAGTGAGAATCACGCTATGCCGGTATATACTCGTCAACTGCAGTGCAAATACACGTCTTGCCGTAAACAGTAAATCGGCAGCAATTCAATTCGAGTCAGGAACAATATCATTATCTCTTTATCATATACATTATTCTAATAATTATCAACATACACATGTATGTATGTTGATAATTATCAAATGTTTCCATCGCAACACCTGGCCGAGTCTCCCTTTCTATCGAACAATGGTGGCAGCCATCTTGTTTCTCGTAAGAAATCCTTAGCTTGGCCCAGATTTCCCAGAAATTGGACATGTAAGAATGCGAATTATGTTATGATACATTGGTAACTTATTCATAAGTTACCAATGTATCATATTATGATAGCTTTGGGAAGTTATTGGACGTATTTTTCTTCGTTTCAGTCTCGACCGTCTAGGAGTGAAATTCACCGATCGACGCACCACCACCTCCAGTGGTGGGTAGCGTAACTATGTATCTAATTGATCGCGTGCCCTAAGTTCGCGAGTGCAATACCAATTCGCGTATTCGCAAAATAATCGCACTCGCGAACTTTGCCTGTTCTACAGTATATATATATATATATATATATATGGTGTACTTTTGACTCTGTATTTACTGGTTTAATTCGTGCAAAATAAGGTAACTTAACCATACACAGTACTTTATTCCAAATCATTCCTAAGTACTTATACTGCTAACTTTAATTATTTGTTTAACCATACAGTAGATAGTAAATTGTTGAAAATATTTCAGTTTCCTGCAGTAGATATAAACATTGTACTTACAATATCTTCTAATTCAGGCATAGGTAAATCGAACTGACTGAGGATGTGAAGGTTCAATAACCTTATCTGAAAGTAAAGAATGGATCAAATTTACATTAGAATAAAAATCAAAGTCACATAAACTGTAATAAGCTGAGCATTAGCTTTAACCTCAAAGCTAAAAGTCAAATATACATAATTACGTTTATAATGTGTGAATATGATCAGTGTCTTAGCTAGGATTTAAAAACTGGGTGCCTAAAATTGGCAGTTGTAGAAATTTGTGGGCTTCCAAATTTTTAAGAGGGATCACTATATACTCATATTTCAACCATAAACATGTATAAATTCATCAAAATAAGGCATGATATCATTAAACAATGTCATGGGAATGATAAGGAGATGAAACAAATAAATTATAAGCTTGAGATTTAGATTTTTAGAAATTCCACACTAAAAAGATTGGGTGTCCTGAGGGGTTCTTTTCAAGGGTTTGGGTGTCCAAAAAGGCACACAGACGCCCTGCTGGCTAAGACCATGAATATAATACATAAATATACTTTGACCCTTACTGAAAATATGCAGCTAAGCACATTCTTGAATACATCCACAGGATTTTGTGGGTGGGGGAGAGGGAAGATTGTTGGGAATACTATAGAACCCACAGAACTATTCAAATCTAGGATTTTTTCGCAACAGGCAAGACAAACAGGAATATGTGTAGATGTTTCCCTTAGAGCATAACAACACGGAGCAAACATCTATCTGTAGAGGTCATAAATTCATAAATGGTGGAGTATTTTTGAAAGCTTCAATAATAGAATGTGAATAAATAGTGCAAAGAGCTTCATTAACATACTGATATCATAAACACTTTTGTATCTGAAGTGTGTCGGTGGTTTGACAAATAAGGAAATATCTAGATCTAGCAGACCAATATTTTGAGGAATATTTCATTGAAAGTTATTGTTCCTGTTGCATTTAACAATATCTCTTCAAACGTCTTTCCAATATTGTTCAATAAGTTACGATCAGACCACGGGCACACTCTAGATGACAACACGTTAACCCTTCTAATGCTGTGGCTACTTTCGTCCAAAGCACAAGGACGCAAAGAATTTTGAAAACCATCTAAACCCTGTCGTGTTGATATTCATTCAATAGCTCTCGCTGAGTTCTCTTAGATGAGTACCCATGTGCCAGGGTTTCCATCATTTAAATTCTTTTTGCATCATTTTGTATAGGTAAAAAATAAGCCACCAGCAGCATAAGGGTTAGGACCATACCTTTGAGTAACATGATGATAGGTTATCCTGTGTGAGTGTATAGAGTGTTTCCGCCAAGTCTGGTGACAGGAGCTCTTTCTGATTCTGAGCAGCCTTGGTGACATACAGGTCTGTGATACGCAGAGCATGTATATTGTCTGGGTGAGCCCTGCAAGCGGGAAGGTGAAAATCTCCTTTATGGCATAAGTACAATAAACCGGTAAGACAAAATAGGGTTAAATGGATACAAAACATGGTAAAAAGGCCAGGAAAATATAGCCCCAAACCACAAGTACTCCTTAATGAAGGACATTAAATTATATGTCTACATGCACTTCTATGTGAACTTTTATTTTTACTTGTACATTTCAACTTTTACCAGACCTAGACAAAAAGTGCTCTTGCAGACCTACAAATGTATCATACAGCTTGGCCACAACTAGATAATCTAAATGATCTATAATAATAACTATATGATCATGTCAAATCCACATTTTCTGCAATCCACCTACTTGATGAGACTTGTGATAAACTCTAGCTTGATGGATGAGAACAAATCCTCAGCCTCCTGGACATGCATCAAGACTTGCACTGCCTGACACAGCACAAACAATGCCAAATCTGAAATAACAGCAAATCATACTCAGATTTACACTAACCAAATGGTTGGAAAAAGTTGAACAGCAGAAAAAAAACATGATTAACAATTTTAGGGGTGTTCTATTTCTAGATGAGCTTTGACAAACTTCATTAGTAAGTAACTTTAGTACAAGTTGAGAAGAAGTGAAACTTGATAGCACATTACCAGTAACATGCAAATACAATTTACTGTTTATTCACATGCAAGGTATCTATTTTCATTGTAATTTATCCCTAAAAAGTCCTATGTATTTTTCATCATGTTTGATAGGTAACTTCTCTTGGTCAAGTAGCATTTACTTCTCTTTCTTCTGAAGTGTTCTACAGGGGTAATTGTCATGGTCAGTCCTATGGCTCTTTGTATTCATAACGTAAAAAAAAGATTGCATAGGAAATGAATATTGTTAGCTCAACCACTGTTTGACCGCAATGGATGATGACTTACTTGTGTCGTTCCCTTCTTTCGAGGCCATGTCCTTCAATACCCCCAACAGGGGTAGTATGGCCTTAACAAGGGCAGCCTTATCCAGGGGTCTCACACAGGGAGCGATGAATAGTGCTGCCCACAGCCGTGAGAGGGCAGTACTGTCCAGCTGGCCTAAACTTGCACAGTCCTCTATTGCAGAAACCACCAGATCAGGAAAACTAGGCTGCTTTTTTCTAGATAAAAACAATTAAAAGAAAATAAAGCAGGGTTCGCAAATCATCATAATGAGGTTCACACTTAATGGGTGCAATGGGATTGTGCCTAGATTTTTGTGTCTGTGCCTAGAATAAGTAGTTTTGGGCTCCTAAACTTCCTGTGGGTGCCTAGAATTCCCTTTGCTAAGCGCCAGAAGGACACTTCACTTTACGGCAAAACCTGCGGTAAAACTTTCTCAAGCATGAAGATAGTAGCATTTACCACACTGCATTAGAACATGTAAATAATTGATCAGAAAAGGGTTAATAATTACGAGGATAACAAGGAAGGATATTCTAGACACTGAGTTATAAAAATTATGCAATTTCTAGATTGTTGTTTTTCTCTAGTTGCTCAGATGTAATCCTTCATTAATCACATATAAAGATATTAACCACAATATAACATTTACTGACATAGCTGTCACCCACAAGTATGAGAATAACCATGTTTAAACAATGTACAGAAAAGAATTATTTTTCATATCTCATTAAGAATATATGAAAGCTAAAACAGTGCTTACCCTTTCAATGCCATTCTGAAATCCAATGAGTACGGGGTATAACTCTCTAGGCCCGAGGCGTCCAGCATAGGAGGAGATTTCTTCAAGACGAGCTCTGTAAGGAGCAACCAAATCTCCTTGACAACCGCCTCCTTAGCCTTCCCATCGTTGCAGTAGTCATGGCAAAGTTGCAGAACTCCTGGGAGTACATCCTTTTCAAACATCCCTGAGGGGAACATCCTTCTTGTGAAACTGAACAGTAACGTATAGGAGTACTTGCTCTTGAAAACCTGAAATTGAACATTTAAGTATAAACTGTATAACTGGTATTTTTTACATGCATTTAATTTTTGCTATTTTCGCACTCCCCATGAAAGCGCCAAAATAACGTTCTTCAAATAAATATCCTGCTTTATCCTGGTTTAGTTGGAGTGCCTTAATGCGCTAATTTAAAGTAGCACAAATACTCTCCTACAGGGCTGTAAAGCGAAATTTTTAGCACTCCACATTAAATCTGTATACAATATCTAAGTACATGTGTGTGTCAGGGACTTAGCAGGACCCATCCAGCCTATCTCTAGGACAGGATTGCCTGAAAAATTTTTAGACAGGCAATAATTCCTAACAAAACATCTTCTAGGATATGAAGAAGCTGACCACGCCCAGTAGCTAAATCTGGACAGGCAGAAATTTTGTGAATGTCCAATTGTAATCACAATTTTTCAGGAGGTGATTTCTAGATTTCTGTAATTGTATGCGTTTATGTATTTTAAAGTCATGATTTCCTTTTAAGTTGAATGGAGCTCTAGTGACTCTTTAGCATAAATACAAAGAAAAGAGAATACAACTTACAGCAGAAACAAGTTTGTTGACAGTCTCTATCTCCAGAGTGACCCTTGAAGCTAGCAATAGAGAAGAGGTGATTTCCAGAAGGGTGTTGGCACAATCCTCCGATAAAAGTGACTCTTTCAACATGACAACCAGTACCTGAAAAAACAAAAGCACCCCATATAATATGTCAACAGCCTGCTCATGGCTACAGAGCTTAATGTGAAGTACTTATTGTCCAAGCGAGCCTCATGTATGTTAACAACTGGAACAAATTTGAACCGTCCTAAATATAATAACCTGCAATATAGCTTAGCTATACTTTATCACAGAAGTTACTAGATGTAGTGAATTGCATCTACCGTATTCTTCCGATTAAGCACACGGTGCGGATAGAGGTTTGGAATTTTTTCTGAAGTAGGGGTATTGACCATCTTCCGTTTAACCGCACACCTTAATGATTGCCGATCGGAGAGCTTTGGTCGTTATTGCGCCTTTGCGCTCTCGCTGTTCAGTTAGCTTCAGACGTTTGCAGCTACAATCGCGCACGTGAGATCGTTAATTGGTCAATATTATGACCATGCGGCGAGTATATGAACAGTGAGAGCGCAAAGGAACTGCTGAAATTGCGGATTTCAGCGCTGGTTTGCAGACTTGGCAAGAGGAAGGGTATGTAATTTTGCTTTTCTTACTTCTTCTGGGGGGAAGTTTTATGAGTTTTTTCATTTGCGCTGGTCATTCACCCTCTAACCGTGAAATATAGGCCTGGTGCGCTTATTTGGGCATGTGCGCTTAATCGGAAGAATACGGTAAACTCCATTGCTGATGCTTAGGCATGTGGGGAAGTTGCAGGTGACTTGGAATTAATCATTGCTTTCTTTTGAGTATTTGGATTACCTCAACCATAAATAACTGGCTAATTACCATTTGTTCCCAAAATAACAGAGAAGATAGAGTCAACCAAAATGCCATCCCAATTCTTTTGATCGGTTGGGAATTTTGTCTATCATCACTTTTTCTGCCATTTGAGGCTAAATCCCGACTAGCAAATAGTAAACACCAGGGTACAGGAATACCACAGAAAATTAGTCCCTAACCCCCAGTCTCTGGCAACTATCGGATATGCCCACCTTCTATTTACTAACCTGTTGTAGATCACTAACACCACTACAACCCAGTCACCGGCAACAGTCTCACATGCTCTATGTTTGTGTACTGACCTGTTGTAGATTACCAAGGCAACTGAACCCTAGTCATGCTTCCCTTCTGTTTACTAACCTGTTGAAGATCACTAACACCACTACAACCCAGTCACCAGCAACAGTCTCACATGTTCTATTTTTGTGTACTGACCTGTTGTAGATTACCAAGGCAACTGAACCCTAGTCATGCTTCCCTTCTGTTTACTAACCTGTTGAAGATCACTAACACCACTACAACCCAGTCACCAGCAACAGTTTCACATGCTCTATGTTTGTGTACTGACCTGTTGTAGATTACCAAGGCTACTGAACCCTAGTCATGCTTTCCTTCTGTTTACTAACCTGTTGTAGATCACTAACACCACTACAACCCATTCACCGGCAACAGTCTCACATGTTCTATTTTTGTGTACTGACCTGTTGTAGATTACCAAGGCCCCTGAATCCCAGTCACTGACAAGAGTCTCATATGCTCCTCTTTTGTTTACTAACCTGTTGCAGTTTGCAAGGATCAGCTATAAGGGAGCCATTTTTGAATTCCACCAGTACTTTGAGCAGGCGTAGTGTGCGATGGACCTGCTGTTGTAGCAGAGTTCTCCTCTTGCCTCGTGACTTCACCCACTCAGCATGAACTCCAGTTGTGCAGCTCTGAAAAACAGCATTTTAACCAATATCACCATCAAAATATATACCAAGCATATTGCATACTAGATAATAAACCAATCTATTCTGCAGCAACTCAAACATAATGACTGTAATATCTTTCTGGCAAAGACATCCTCTGAAATTTATTTGAAGAAGAAAAGATCATCTGAATCCAAAAAACTTCAAAATATTTTGTGAAATAATGATTGATTTAGTAGTTTGAAAAGTACCATGGTATTCAGACAGTGAAAAGTACCATGGTATTCAGACAGCACTCTTCGAGGAGAGTCCGAGGAAGAAAAACATAGTGGCACTAGGAGCATGAAATATGATTATTTCTCCATTTATAGAGCCAATAGAGCTGATAGAGGTAGAAATGATCAGCGACATTTTTCAAGAATGGGAGCCCCTGGAAGAATAACATCTCCAGTGTACCACAAAATCAGCCCCGCCCATCCCCCTTCCCTTCCTGTTTTTAAACTTTGACAAGATTACGGCAAACTTAAGAATAGCTTTTTATTTCATAGAAAAATATCTCCCCAGGGTTTGGGAGGGGGGTGCAGAATATCAGCCTTTATCAGGGTAGTGGGGCATTTTCCTAGCAAACTCTCCCTTTACTGTTACATTAGCACCACTGAAAGCATGGGGGTAGATTATCAGGGACGAGTGGAGGGAAGGAAGGGAGATTTTCCTAGGAAACTTTCCCTTAACTATTCCACCAGCACTGAAAGCATGAAGGGGGGGGTACTAACCAAGAGGATGCTCCAGAGCGGCTGTGCATTGTCTTTGTTTGTGAAGCCTGCCATGCTTGCCATCACGCGGGCCAGAGTCTCCGCCAGCAGCTCCTCATCTACATCACTCTTGTTGGGGTTCTTCTCCTCTAGGTGGGAGAACGGCCCAAGCTTACTGAGCAGCATCGGCAACACCTGATAATAACAAACTAGGGATCACTAACAAAGAACATCTCACATTATCAGGGACTGTAGAAAGTAATCAGTCGCTGATATTTCATAATGCCGCCCCATTTTCAGAATGTCAGTGTAAAGTAATGAGTCACTGTAAATTTCATAATGCCTACCCCATTTTCAAAATGCCAACTAAAAAAGTTAAGTTACTGTATATTTCATACTCCCCAACCCAATTTTCAAATTCATCAGCTTTAAACAAATATCAGCACGTTGATTGGCAATTTATATCAGGAGATTTCAGGAAGACTCCATGGGTTTCCATTTCATCTACTTAATGCTTACAACTAGATAAATTTGCACTAATGGAAACATTCCTTACCTGTTCCATGCAGCTGTGAAACTGCTTCTGCACACCCTTCATCATTTCAAAGAACAGTCTTGCTACACCTGCCTGCCTCTATAATACAAGACACATACAACAACAAAATGAGATTTTGTTAAATAAAGGGTTTGCCAACCCTCTTTTTAAAGGGTGGCTCAGACATATAGGAGAGCTTTTTTGGATATGCCGACAACACATATAGCATGAATGATGATATGAAATAAACATGAAACTCTTCAAAGCAATCTCTCCCTTTAATTGGGCAACAGGCGACAGAGTAAGAAATGAAGGTTTTCAGTGGTTGCCCCAGTTTATAGAGGAAGCGAACCACTACTCGCCCCGACCTGGGATTGAACTCTGGACCCCATACCTACCAGCACTCAAGCCGGCAATATAGCCACTGCGTCATTGAGTCTGGTCTACAACAACAACATGAAATTGTCATTATCTAGAAAATAGAAATCCTGATGGAGTACATTTTCTTTACACCAGAAGTGCTTAGTATTCAAGTCGTCTGACTCAGAGACAAATTGCAATATCTTGAAAACTGGTCTTATCACAAGAAATATGTCTATATGTATTACGAAGTGCACAAAGTCTTTTACCATCCACTTAAAAACAATATTCCTCATAATAACCATTCCGAGACACAGCGCAGAATGCATCTAAACCCTATTTTTCCAATAAACCAACCTATGAATGAGAAAGAACTGTTAATAATATACTTACCTCTGGATGCTCTTCAATACTTTTGATCATAAAATCAAAGAGAAAATGTCGTTCCTTGTACTTTCTCATCAGGAATGAAAAACTCTCGGCTGCAAAATTTGTGATGTAGTCTTTGCGATTGCTCTGTAGAAGGGGAGCATACAGTTCGTAAACCTCCTGCATGTTTTTCACCATGTATCTCCATTGGTATTTAAAGAGGTAGGACAGGCACTGGAAAGACTGTTCTATCACACTGGAGTTCTGGACATTTCTTTCCAGAACACCCACTATTTCTTGAAAGAAAACTGGGAAGCGTTGGAAAAAGTTACTCTGCAAATCCCTTGCAAGTTGCACCACTAGACTGAAAGAAAAAAAGAAGTGTAGAACATTATCTTATATGCAACAAAGGAACAACCTTAAAGCTAACCCAAAAGGAAGTCTTGAACATGTATTGTAGATTTGTGCCTAAGTTCTGTTCATCAAAATATATTCATAATATGGTATGAAGTGTTTATTTGTTCAATAAATCTTAGCTGGGCCTTAAGAAAATGCCTTATGGTATTTCAATATCACACAATTTAGTGCTTTATCAACCTTCCAATATATTCCCATCCATTTCATTTAGTATTTATAGTGTAATTTAAGGTGAAATATTGAACATAAATGATCTTTAACTAGAATATTAGTATGCAGACATTCTCGTTTCTAAGGCCAAAATGTGTTCAGAACTTCATCAATAATGTTTCGACAAAGAAGTTTAATACATACACTCCCTTTAAAATAGATCATTTCCGAAATTCACTTTTGAAATTACCTACTCCAGACATAGTAGTTTTGACTATTAAGCCATGATCACAACATTTCCTTAACCGTTCCAATGATGAGGATGTTTTAACCCATAGCACAAGGACACTTAGTTTTTTGAAAAACATTTAAGTGAAATAGCTTACTCTAGAAGTGCCTCTATGGCCAGGCTGTTGGGGACTTGTAGATGACGCAGGAGGGCAGACACCACTATCTCCTCATGGTGAACCAACTGCTCAAACGTCTGCACTTCGTGCATAACCTCCCTTGAAAACGATGCTGAAAATCAACGAGAAAGAACATTTTACAAGTGTAAAATATAAGGGCTACCTCAAATATAATTCTGTAGTTGCGAGGTTCAATAAAAAATAACAAAATGATCATATCACAATAACAATTTTAAATAACTACTAAAAAATACTTTAAAAAGAATACTGTAGAACACGAAATTCACGCGTGTCCCAAGTATAGCGAATTTGTGAGTTTTGCGTCATAGCGTATCTTTATATTAGCGTCTCTTTACCGTAGCCGCAGCCGCTGACAGCGCCATCTGTCGCAAAAAGACGAATTAATTTGAGCAGAGAATGCTTCCAGTTTGATTGAGCATTCTCTCAAAAGGGGGCGCCCGTATTTATAAACAAAGGGTTAAACAAAGGAAATGGGGCTATGAACCCTATCGATGGTGGCACAACAAAGGGGCCATATCAGGTTGTATTAAGTGTAATCTTCGGAAAATAAACAATCGAAACAGATCACAATTATTTTGCTTTGCTCTTTTAACATGTTTTTCGCTTCCTAAAGCCAGAAAAACACAAAAAAAGAATGTTTCAAGAGGGGCTACGTATGCTTCATGTTTGTACTAGTGGCGCCATCTAGCGGTCACCACGAAAACGAAAATGGCGTCTCCTGAATGTTCGTCAAATGCCTGTGCTAAAGGCATGCTAAAGGTGCCATTTGTTGTTGTTTTTTTGTTTTTAGATGGAATGTTTATTAATTCAATGGAATCATGAGCTAGTCCACAAGCCCAGAAACCGATCTTGAAAAAGGGTTTCAGCAAGGCTACGTATCTTCTATTAGATTTACTAGTGGCGCTATCTAGCGGCCACCACTAAAGGGGACCGTCTCATTGACGTCAGCGCCACCAGTGGCTAAAAATAAAGACAAAAGTACAGCGTTTTTATATATAGCGAAGCGGCACCAGACGCTAAGTACGCTATATGTAAACACACGCGGAAATTTCGTGTTCTACAGTATATAATTAGAAAATATATCAACTTAAGGCCAGCTTTAAGCTTGAATGTTTTTTGATGTGGGATCATCATTTTTAATCTCAATACCATAGATGTTAGATAGAGTAGCACAGTGACCCCCAAGGTGACCATGAATAGTTTTGCATGATCCACCGTTATTTATAAGGTGACCCAAGATGCAACTAACCTAACCAGTGAATTAGTTTATTAACCCAACACATGTAGGAGAACATGTCTTTCAATATCTGAAATCAGTATATGTAGGTCCTGCTTCTTTGGCACAAAAAGTCATTAACCATTTAATGTTTACAGAGCCCTTTGGACTCTTAAATTGTCAGAAACTGCTTGCTTCGCCAATTATATTAAATTCAATTAAAACTTAGGTAGTAGGTACTTGAATGAGGACCCATAACACATGGTGAATGTAAAAATGATTAGGCCTAAAAAAAAGAAGTTTGGTTCCTATTACCCTACCCTACCTAGTTTTTGTCCTCTACCCTAAAGTTTTTTTTTGCCAATCCTACTGAAAAATGAACTGTTCCTACCCAAAAATTTGCCTCGCTGTCCTAAATATCAATTCTCCAACCATTAAATTATAAATTTCTGGATGAACAGAATCAGGGGCCTACAATTAATGCATATAAAGACAATTACAACAAGGCAAACCTTTATCGAAGCCATCCAACTCCAGGGAATCGTGCAAGTTAAAGAATATAAATTTTTAAAAATCCCTACCTACATTTTTTTAGGACGTAATAGGAACCAAACACTTTTGGCCTTATATGAAAAGATTTGAGAACTTACTGAAATGTTCATCGAGACATAAATCCCTCCATTTGTCAAGAGCCTCTCCAAAGAAAGTTTCAGAATCCTGAAAAAATAAGAAGCCACTGTAAGAAGCCTAACAAAAATACATTTTTATAGGTATGTTCAGAAATCATTTTGAATTCCTAAAATCGCATATCTTTAGTTAATAGCATGTATATCCCAAACTTTTCTTCTCACATTTTTCATGAGCTTCATGTTTGAAATGTAACTTAATCTATAGCATTGTCCTTAAATTCAAGGACCTATAGTATGCTTTAGAAAAGGTGAATATATTGAAAGTAAAAGTCAGACCATATAAACAGAGGGTTAAATCTTTGCCCAAGAGACCAAGACCCATATCTGGTTTTCTACGACTTTATGAAACAACCAATCAAAGTTCAATGACAATTCAATTTTAAGTTACATTTAATACAAAGGGAAACTTAATAAGTTTAAATGCATTGAGTCTAATTATTTGTGGTTCGTACCTGTGGTGCATCCTGGATCCGTCCTGTCTTGTGGATGACATCTATGTTGATCTGAGTGAGCCGCTCAGAAAAAGTTTGAAACTGAAACGAACAAGATTCTGTTACAAACAGTTACATACCATAATGTTGTAAATACTTTAGGTCCTTTAAATATTACCAGGATTTCCTTAAGAGTAAAAACTTGGCCCATTAACTTGAAACACCTTCAGAATTGTGGTTAACTGTAGCTGCTTAACTATAAGTAAGTGTAATCACTTTGAATCAAGGGTTTAAAGACACAAATTCACCAAATTGGATTATGACATGAATATGTAAATAAATAACATCTCCTTCTTGTTGAGCTCCTTGAATTTTTGTTGCCGATTTTAAATGCTTGATATTAATGATAGCCATTCAAAAAGAAGGCTACCCTCACTGATAGTTCAAAGTAAAGAAATTGTTCAAGTCCAATCTAGAATTATAAGCACTATCATTATAATCAGGGTTCCACTACCAGAGCACTAGCCCCATAGCCTGAGGCTACAGAAAATTGAGTTGGGCTATATAGTGAAATTTGCCTTAGTAGCCTGGCTGGTTCAATAAGAAAAATGACACTTTAAGATCATGCTCAGGGGAATATCAAAGTATGATCAGTTAAAGAATACCATTTGACACAGCAGTTTTCCTTTAGTTGAGTTCCATATACTGATATTTTGGCAGCCATCAGGGAAAAGATAGCTTACAACTTGAACTTTGAAAATTGTTTTTGGTAGAGGACTTGGTTATGTTGTACTTTGCGACCTCAATTCTGGTACGTACCACAATTGTTGAGATAATTTTGCAATTCTAGGACGTACCAGAATTGTTCCCTGCAAACAATTCTAGAACGTACCAGAATTGTCAGAACAATTCTGGTATTACAAGTGTACCAGAATTGTTGATTCAGACAATACTGGGACGTACCAGAATTGTCCGAGAATTTTTTTAACCTCCCGGCTAATTGGTGCCTTTGGTCACATACTTTCTCGTAATGTATCGAGTAGTTCCGGAAGAAATCAATTAGCGGCAAAGTTGAAAGTACTTGAAACTTACTGCGTCATTAAGCAAGAGATAGGAAAATAATTCACGGACAATTCTGGTACGTCCCAGAATTGTAGTAACAATTCTGGGCCAAACTGAAGTATCCCGGAGCCACCCATATAGGGATGAAATCTCGCGATTCTCATTGAAATCTTTTTTAATAAAGGAAGGAAACAATATTCATTAATAGGCCTAGTGTTTTAATAGGCCGCCAAAGGCGGCCTAGCGCCGCAGGCGCAAATACAAACAAATAAAAGGACAGTATAAAAGAAGAGAAAGGCCAAGTGTTTTAGAAAATGGCGCCGTAGGCAGCCTTGAGCCGTAGGCAGGCACTTAGCCAGGACCCGTCCTACCTGTCTTTTGGACAGGTAGTTTTCTAAAAACCTCCTGTTTGGACAGGCAAAAATTTCCATGATGAATTTTCTATTTTGACTTTTGGGGTGTAATAACCAAACATTTTCCGAAGAAACCATCTTTTAGGACAGGGTTGAAGCGTAAATTGCCCTTTTTGATACACTAGGCTATTAAATGTGGCTGGTATAAGGATTTGAAGTAGATGAGTCACTAAATCTGGACGGGCAAAATTTCTGAAATTGCTGTTTTGGACAGGCATTTTTGAAATCCTGGCTAAGACCCTGGCCGTAGGCTCAAAAAACATAAAATTAAAAGAAAACGTGTACCAGAATTGAATAGTCGGACAATTCTGGTACGTACCGGAATTGCACAATTCTGGTACGTTCTAGAATTGCTAGATGCGATAAACAATCCTGGTACGTACCAGAAGTGCACAATTCTGGTACGTACCAGAATTGAGGTCGCAAAGTACAACATCATTTACATGACCGAGGACTTCAGTGGGACTGCAGGATTTACCTAAGGCTTTAAGCTAGGGCTGTGATATCTTGGTTGGGGGTACGGCTATTTGAGACCCTGCAACCCTCTGGTCTCCCAGGGTTTTTAACCAAAGCATGACCCCTTCTACAGTGAACATGCTGTTCCTTTAATTTAAAGCTCCAGCATTGAGCATATGAGGAACATAAGTAAAATCTACACATTATCGCCCACCTGTTTTCAGAGATAAAATGGATTCATTTATGAAAATGCATGTTATGTGCAGTTCTATAGATACTTACACGATGGGTGTTCTCAGATTGGTGGTGGCGTGATTTACTCATGATTGAGCTTGGGTGAAGACAGTCAATATATTGTGAGTTTACATTTGAGGAAAACACACGTGTGTATCGAAACACACAGCCGGAAGTTATGATGAAGCGCCCTCTGTGGACCAAGGTTGGCACTAATGGCAGAGAGACTGCCAGGGTGTGTCTGGAACGACGTCTCGGCCCGCAGACAGCGCATCTCTATGTGCAATCACAATGTGCACTTCGTCCGATCACCAACACCTGAAAGTAGGACATGTATCTGGAAACATTTTGATTTTCCATTCAGAAAATGCTCGGCTTAGACGAAAATATTGAATTCATTCGGAAATAGCATAAACTTGAGTCACAGGCCTTTGCCAACGTCATGGTCCTGGAAAATAAAGAAAAAAACAACAAAGAATTATAATTATAATTATATCTATAATTATAATCATAATTATATAGTGCTGAAACCCTGTACTACTGTATGTAAAAAGAACCCTGGAAAATAAATTTTAAAAAACAAAGAATCAGTGCTGAGACCCTGTATCACTGTATAAAAATAACTTTTTATATACAGTGATACAGGGTTTCAATTCTTTGATTTTTCTTTATTTTCCAGGGCCTGTGCTTGAGTTAGTTAATAAGAGAGAATCGTTTATTATGCGGGGGGGTATTAGGGGCATGTACTTTTCTGTTGTAAAATATGACTCTTGAAAATAGTCTGCTTATTAAAATGAAATACGAAAGAAATGGATTTCTGACTTGTAGAATTTGGAATTTCGCTTTTCATCACATTTATGCCAAGTGTGGCTAATTCGTGACTAGCCAGTTGTAACTTGTAAGTAATGGAGGAAACCGGAGTACTCGGCGAAAACCACCGCCTAGCACCAAGTCACTGGGAACTTTCTCACATGCCTAGGCCATGATGCGAACCCAGACAGTGGTGAGAGACAGTGTGCAATCAGTGGCGGCGCCTTAGACCACACGGCCGTCAGAGAAGGCCCCTAACTTACAGCTGGGCAAATCCAAGTTCCGCAAGATTCAGATGTGTTTAAAATGCTTTTGCCATCTAGTATCCTATAGGTCTTGATCTACCACTTTCCCGAGTAAAATAACTTGTTTTACAAGGCGCGGTGCGGTAAGGCAGAATTAATGAAGATGTGTGGCTTTATATTTTTCTAAGTTTAATGAAAGTAAAAAGAACATATTAAACTCAGCACATCGCATGTCGATTTAGGTATCAACATATATAGTAAGAGTGCTTGGTCGACAACCGCATATAAAGAAGTATCGCATATTCACTGACCAGTCTTCATCTGGGCACGTAAATATTATTTTTTCTGAAGTCAGTTTGTGAACTTCACATAAGTACGACGCAGAAAGACTCAATTCAAGAGGTGAAATTTTGGATTACGGGTTTGATATTTTGATAGGACAGTGTGCAGGACACGCACAATTTTGCGGAGACAGGGAGCACGCGACCACACATCAGGTGAAGACATAAGTCAATCTCTCTAAATTCTAGAGACAAAAGCTGATCACCTAACAGGAATACAATATTTAATTGGCAGATGATCACAATGGAACGTTTTAAAGTGTAAAAAATACGAATGAATTGAAAGGTTATCGGTGTGGTCAAGTGGTCTCTCTCTCTCTCTCTCTCTCTCTCTCTCTCTCTCTCTCTCTCTCTCTCTCTCTCTCTCTCTCTCTCCATATTCTGCTATACAGTAAATCAGGGTCTTAGCCGATATTTGGAAACAGGGTGTCCAAATAGAGGTTTCATAGACTTTTGCGTGTCCAAAGTGTGGTACAAAGTACATACTACTAATAAAATAAACCCTATACATTTACAGATTTTGCATTTTTAGGCCAGATACTGCTTTGTGTCACTGTGTCTTATATAAGTGACACTACAGCTTCTACATCTTCTATCTTTTAAGAAAAGTCATCATCAGCAAATTCTGACATACACTTTTGGGTGTCCAAACTGTCAAAAAACAGTGTTCTGCGTGTCCAAATGACACGCTGGACGCATAGGCGGCTAAGCCCCTGCAGTAAATACCTGTATCGAGAAGTCGCAGTAAGTCAAGCTGGAAAGATAAACAAACAATTGTCGCTAAATCGTCCAGAGATTAATTCATTACGAGAATAGTTAGGAATTTAGTAAAGTAACTTAGGTTTTCTAAATATTTCAGGTAATAATTAGTCAAGGATTCTATGTTTTCCTATGGTTTAGATGCTGGTCAACCAAGAAGGGACAAGTCTTATCCTGCAGAGTATCCATGGAGATTTCTCACATTTACTTGAAATACCCTCACCGAGTGCGCACAGAAGATCTAAATGACTATGTTTAAATGGGTAACAAGCCATTCTCATGTTAACTTAAAGTAATGATTTATGGTAAACATTCAGATTTGTACGCGCGCTGTTATCCATTTTCCAAATAATGTATCAACCCGCCACTAATTTGGTGCTTATTCACTTAGTACAAGCATATCGCATACACACACATGGATATTTCAAAATTGACAAATTAATGCCACTTTAAAACTGATGAATCGCCTCCGATATACAATGACTCTATACAGTTTTTTTTTAAACGGTAAATATTATCAATTTTACTGCCTACACGAAAAATCTTCTAGGAGACATCCAAAGAATCCCCTTTCTTAAGAATACGTTGCTTAACAGATATGTAACAGAATATATTATACCAAGAACTAAGAGCCTCCTCCATGTAGGAATCTCAGGCATGCACGTGCGAAACGGTCACCATGGCGACAGTTATGCAAAGCGACGTTTTGAAGATGTAATTGACGTCATCCTACATGAGTAGTACTTAATGGCTTTAAATCAAATCCCAACCAAAGAATGTGTATTTCATATGAATACGTAGAGCAGAGAGTGAGTACAAAGGTTACCTAAAAGTTCGCCTCTGACGTTAGACAAGTGGTCTGAAAAAGATGGGGAATTCGTTATTGGTTCTAGTTATTAGTTCTATATTGAGGCCAAAACTCATAACGGTATGTTGTTGACGCATGCATGGTACACATACAACTTAACCTGCCAACTTGTAAAAACTCAATATATTGAATCCTTTCATAATGAAAACTTACAAACTTGATTTAATTGAAGACACAAAATTGTACACATTACATCCTATGTACCGTATATGTGAATCTGCAAAAGCGGAAGAACTGTTGAATGACTTACCGTTGCAGTCCTGCTTTTACTGTAGCCGAAATCGATGTCTATTTCAATGCAATGACAGTATGCAACCGTGAACTTTGTCTATGACTTGGCTGACACCTGGTAATAGAAACATGTTCGTTGAAGTAGCATCAGTCGGCGACGTGCATTAAGATACACATATATCGATGAAGTATTCCACAAAAAAAATGCAATGACTCTAACCGTTTCAAGAAGTACACACAGACGAATATGGAAAGTATATATAGTAATACTGGTCGCGACGAGATAGAAACTAGGAACCGCGAATAAATTCCCTTCTCTTCCCGAATAAATCTGAGGGGTCTTTCAGTTGCAGAGGGACCATAGACTTGAGTGACCACCAGACCATGACCAGCAGCCAGCCGACGTTGCCTGCTCTGCTGCTCTGTAATTTTAGGTTCCCTGATACAGCAAACCTCTTTTAGATGAACACGTTTTGTGACAGGGCTGTGGATGTGTGTGTGTTTTATCACGAATAAGTGGAGCAGCAGATGGCCATATTTGGGGTCGGACCCACAACGGCAACTTAATAAAAACGAGTCATACACCAAAAGAAAGCTGAGGATGTCAGGAGTAAGGCAACCCAAAATAGCCATTAAAATCCTCAAAACTGATTTAACACTGAAAACAGCCTTTTAAAGACATGTTTTTTGTCATAACTCTGGTTATACTCATCAGAAGTCATTAAATGAGATATCAAAATAAGTCATTTTATGTTCCTCAAAAATATTGATATGGTGTGTTTTGATTGGACAATTTTTAGGGGTCAAGTCGGGTCATTGAAGGTCACAAAGGTCAAATATTTGGAAATCGGCTATAGACCCTCACATTTTTCTTACTTTTTTCACTTTCAGTTTTTATGTAGAGCCGTTCTTAAACTATAATATAATATATTATACTTCAAGTCCACGCCAATGATGACAGGAATTAGAAAAACCATGATGCCGAAAAATCTGTCTTGTGCCGGCCGAAAAATTGACACGTTTCCATGGCAACAAGAATTCCCTGAAAACTCATATTAGGCTGCTAGCACCTTATTAAAAGATAGGCTTTAATACGATGCCATACTTTTCTTAATCATCGGATGGTCACGTGAATGTTGATGTTTGTTTTTTAATTATTGAAAGATTTCTGTGGATGTCGATAGACCTTTTATAAATATTAACATGTTTTTTGTTTTGTTTTTGAAATATTGATACGTGTTTCTTAATGTTTATGTAACTTTTTGTCGTAATTTTAAGTGGACCTTTCCTGAATGGTGTGCTAAATTTTTAACATAACGCATGCATTTAAGGGAACGGCCCTACCATAACCAGTACCTTTAATAATTATTTTCTTCATCTAAGCCAGTACGTACACGCATATACCACAGTCTCATCCATATGACACCCTAGTTGGCAATTTTCTTCCTTTCCTATTCTCAACTGCACGCTGACTGATAGGTCAAAGCTGAGAGGTACCATCACCATCTCTATACGAGATCATAGTCCAGGTTAAAGGTATGGGATTATGGAATTTGGAACTTCGATATATATCGCATACCTGTCAACCTCAGACCAAAAAAAAACAGGAGATTTTCTCATGCGCCAGTGCCGCTACCATATATGTTAGTTTACCAACTTCCCACCAGGTGCCGCACCTGTATATATAATTTACCAACGTCCCACCAGGTGGCTCCTACCTAATGTAGCGCCAATACTCTCAACTCTCTGCAGTAAACAGATGGACATAATAACAACAAATCAATTTTAACATGACCATATTTATTATTCCTGTCAGTCCATGAATTTCATGAAACCTATTCCTTTTTTCACTTTAAACAGGTTACATTACCTGGATTTTTTTCTTAATGTTATGATGCTAGACCAGCATGCACCTCTTTCTACCTCTTAAAATTCAGCTTAATATCAATTAAAACATATCTACTGCTAAAAATAGGAATGGTTATCTAGGCTAATTGCAACTTTTGGGCAAGATGGGTTCAATTAGGTCAACCAGAGAGATGGATCCCCTACTACTCCCAGGGTCAACTGAGTATTGTTTAGGCAGGCTAGAAGAGCTGAGTTACATGCTAAGCTGTAGGAGTTTAAGTAGATCTGGGCTGAACTTGAGGAAAAACAGGAGATTATAGTTTCTTTAGACTGGTTTTCTAGAAAAACAGGAGAAAAACAGGAGACAATAAAAAAACAGGAGAAAAACAGGAGGCAGGTAAAATGAAGTCCAAAAAACAGGAGACTTGACGGGTATGATATCGTCACTTTTTCTGCACGTTTACGGCGTGGAGAAAAGCGGAAGACCACCGCCGAACCACAATTCAGTCACTGGCAACTGCCTAAAAATAAACAGGCCGGGATCTTAACCCAGGTAGTGGCGAGAGGCAGCCCGGGGAGACAGCTATCAGTCAGTGGCAACGCCTAGGCGCGTTTAAGGTAGGATATAAATATACACACGTGTAGGCATAATTATGGCTTTACAGGTGCCTGGGATACCTCTCAGTGTAGACTACTGATAACAATTAGGTGATGTCTAGGCATGACGATTGTTTGCAAGGAATATGCCGAGAAAGGAGAAATGATATGTGTGGGCATTTGTAAGGATTGGCAGCATATGATGAATTGGCAACTAATGATCAACGATCAATGTAAAATATACCAGTCTTAAGTTGTTCAGCGAAAAAAATATAAAGTTGCCCAAAAATGGCCCCCGATTTTTCGCAATAGTCGGAGTGCCTACCCTAACCCAGTCTGTCCGGTGTGGTCTTTTGAGTCGCCGCTCGATGCTCTTTATTGGGTTGGCTTGGTCGCTATATATACGTGCGACATTGTGAGGTACTGAGTTTGATGCCTTTGTGAATAACGGGCCCATTCGGATCGTTCGCAAAGAAAAATAAATTCTTCGAAGTCAAATCTCATGTTTAGGCTTCGATGGGCTAAACGAACAGATACACATGTACAGTGAAACCTCTCGGAGATGCGAACACCTAGTATGAACACAATTTCCCGGTCCCATTTGTATCACTTACATTATGAAAATACCTGCGAGATGTGAACACTCCCTTATGTGAACGCACCTGCCGTGGTGGCGAGGAGTTCACATCTCCGAGATTTCACTAAAGGTACAAGATAAAAATGATCACACGTCAGACATTTTGAGTGCATGTGAACTAACTATTCCTGCTCAAGTATTGAGCTGGGTAATTGAGTACAGAGTGTATATGTATCAAGGTAATGTTGGACTAGACAGAATGTGTACCGGCAGGTCAGAATGCAAACATTGTTGCTAGGCAAGATGGTTACCAAGGCTATCAATTATTCCTCAGCCATCTAGTCATTTCTAGTCCATATCACAACACACGTGATTGCACAACTGTTCATCTGGGAATAGAGAAGCCAGAACAGTGCGAACTCATCATCGCTCTCTTCCATGTATATAATCATGGTGCTAGCAGTTGGGAAATATATGTACAGTAAAGAAGAGATCTACTGGTGCATGCATTTACTCTTGATAAATTCTGATTCGCATATTATAAAACACATGTCTATTTGTGTCGTCCAGTGTTATTGTCAGCAATGCTTATTACGATGGACCAAGTGTGAAAGAGAAAATATTTTAATATTTTTTTCACCACCGTATTTTGGGGGGAGAAAATATATTTAAATATATTTTCACCACCATATTTTTGGGTGAAAATATATTTAAATTTATTTTCATCACCGTATTTTTGGGGGAGAAAATATATTTAAATATATTTTCACAACCGAAATTTTGGGGGGAGAAAATATATTTAAATATATTTTCACCATCGTATTTTTGGGGGAGAAAATCTATTTAAATTTATTTTCACCACCGTATTTTTGGGGGAGAAAATATATTTAAATATATTTTCACCGCCGTATTTTTATTGCCTGATTGGTATTTTCTTGAGATGTTTCTCTCATCACAACTGAGCACCCCACTATAGGCAGGAAATTGGTCGGCTTAAGAAACGAGAATCGGGGCTCATCATGTTAACTTGAACATCACGTCATGTCATGAGCGTGCTTTTCAGTAGAGCCAACAGAAAATCTACCTTTTTGACTGGTGCTTTGTATCATATTCTATATGATTCTAACTTTGAATGCACATCCATCAAGAGAAAGGTCCTACTCACAAATAAAGTAATGTACCAATCATATGCATTTGACCATTTGATACCATGTCCTGATGGCGTATACTTCTCAAAAAGGGCATATGACGCTTTCAATGCTAAGGCTACTTTCGTCCAAAGCACAAGAAAACAAAGATTTTTGAAAACCATCTAAACCCTGTGAAGTTTTATATTCATTGGATAGCTCTCGCTGAGTACTCTCAGATGAGTACCCATATGCCAGGGATTCAGTTATTTTTTTAGGTTTTTTGTATCATTTTGAAATTGACAAATTCGCCACCAGCAGCATATTTACGGACATGTACGTTATGTCATGTGCTGTTGACAAGGCTTGTCAAATCTGCTTATATTCCTAGCTTGTATTTCAGATAGGAAAAGAACTTTTGTGAGGATGAAAATTGGTATGTAATATACAAGACAATCGTGGCAATTATTATGAAGCTGTTTTATTTTCCAATATAAGTTTATTGGCAAGAATAAGGACCTATGATGAAACTTTACGGATCCTGTTATCCTACTATAACTTTCATTCGTCAACATCTAGTTAATGAGTTGAGCACTAACGAGAGGGGCGAGAGGCAGATCTGCACACATATACAGAATGACTGCTACTAGCTACACTATTTGTTTTTTGTGTGTCATTGCTGGTTTGGGAATGAACACAGTCGATATGTCTTAATAAGTTGTACCTAGTGATGATTTCACTACGTGATAGGAGATCTTGATAAGAATATAATCCATTCATGCCCACTTGATAAAAAAAATCTGGAGGACATAATTCGGAAAATAAAGTGCGAACTAAAATAAAACATTATTTTTATATTTTGAAAAATATTATTTATTTTAAAAACAATATAGAGAGGCTGTTTACGGCAATTGCAAGGACAAATGTGAAGCGAAATGTTTGGTTTGATCACGAATGTCGATGACACAGAACATTTTGCTTCACATTCGCTTCATCTAAGGTTTGATGAACATCTTCCTTCTTTCACTTAATTATAGTAACTATGAGTGCTTATGGATATCATTGCGATGCTATTGTCTGTGTGCTGTGTGCTGCTGTGTATATACGACTACACTCAATTTACCCCTTTGCCTAGGAACATGACTCATCTGGCATATTCCCGCGCATTTCATATGGTGTTTATTATGATATCAAACATCTATTGGACAAATTATATACCGGTACCCCGGACCGGTACTTAAATGTTATGAGTATATTGACATATATTGCAATATAGGGTAATCCATCTTCCTACTGTCTTGTTAAGTGAGGATGAACGCATTTGACAAAAATGACAAGTTAAAAGATACATGTACAAGTAATCAGATGGAAGTTTTTTTCTGTATTCTGAATTCTTAGTTAAACCACAAAGTAATATACTATTTCCGTTTTAGGACTGTTTTAAGCAGTTGTGTGTGTGTTAACCAATGCAAGCACAGTTTCCGTTAATAAAGGCCATATATGTTTTAGTCTTGGACATAATCACATATTCTATGAACTATCGAAACGTTTTTTATGATTGTGATTGTTGTTGCCTTCATTTGAGAGACTGACTGCAAAATATAGAGATTTGAAGAAATTAGAAGGACGAAAAGGGAATCAAAGGAATTTAAAAAAAAAAGATAAAAATAACGAATAATACGGCAGCGTGCTAAACCTCTATATACACCTGATATTCATATCTTTTTAAGATAGTAGTGTAAGTTCGCAAATTTGTTACCGGATCTACTTAAGATTTCAAAATATCAAAATATATAGCTCAACATTGGCGTATTGGTATTCATTTTAAAGCTCTTGCTGAGTACTATTAGATGAATGTAAATATGCCATGGTTTCAGTGGGTTTTCAGCTGTTTTGCATTATAAATTATTTTGAAGAAAAAGCCACCAGTAGCAGACGGGCTAATATAAATGATAATGATATCATTACATTTACATTTGGATTGCATACATGGTCTGGCAAGAATGTATACAAACATCCTATTTGTAGATTAGCAAGTTCTTTTTTAAAATTCTCTGTTAAACAGATGTAAGTTCACTCAGTATCGTTATATATTCATACAATGAGAATCTTGTACATATAATGTGTCATGATGTACACAAAGCAGGTCCTCAGTATACTGGCATATGTGTGATGGAAAAAAAATACCATGAAAGCATTATATAAAATCAAAATATGTGAATATGTCAGATTGAATAAGATTCCATAAATCATTTGCAATCCTTGCCCATCTCCTTTAAAATAAATCCGTTTCATTTGCTAGGAAAGACCAATACTCTTCCGATTTCATTTGGCCAAATAAACGCTTTTTAACTTGTAAAATGCTTAGTCGTCCACCAGTATTACGCTTAGTATAAATAACTTCTTTCGCTGCTAAAATGTCCGTATTAACACGTATATCATCCTTATTCATCCCAAAGATTTTATCAATATCTGATATTCTATATGTTGATTTAATGCGACTCTCAACCACAATTCTATACTTTCCCATAAATTGGTCACATTTTCGCATTCTAGAAAGGCGTGGATAAGAGATTATTCACTTCCACAGTACAAACAATTTGGGTCATCTTCTTATTTGTATTCATGCAAAATGTCATAAGTCATAACCCTATTGTGAATAATCTTGAAGTGAATTAATCTTGCGAAAGTATTATACATATATGACATCCCAGTGGGGATACCCTGATGGAAGGTCTTCCGCGGGAGGATGGTTTTCCAGGCCTTACCATTCTTCACCCTTAGGTATACTGTGCAGCAGTTCCTTTCCCTAATTAAATCAAGAATTCATGTTGCGCTGTAGCGCCATGATTGTTGTTGATTTGCAATTTGCAGGTGCAGTGATGATGTGACAAACTATGACGTCAGCCAACAAGCAGAACGCACGTGCATGCAAAGCGTGCTGTGGGCCATAACGGCCGTTCAGTGGACATTATACAAATATGCCATGCCAGTGTGGGTATCCTGATGGAATGTCTCCCCGAGGGAGCATGGTTTTCCCGAGGGCGTAGCCCAAGGGAAAACCATCCTTCCCAGGGGAGACATTCCATCAGGATACCCACACTGGCATGGCATATTTGTTTTATTATACCGAACAAACCCCAATTTGGTAAAATATCAATGAAAACAACAATGACTGCCGGTAGATCCAGTGAGAACGGTGGATGTTTTGCCGGTGGACATGATGGAATGGCCAACCTTTGTTAGCCAATCACGGCTTACGATTTTCACGTGAGGTATAATAATATGGTTTGGCAACCGTCAGTCAGCCAATCACGGCTTACGGTCTTCACGTGAGGAGTTGTTCTCCTGCACGTTATGAATGACTTCTGAACTGTTACAAATGCAATATCCACATTCAACCTCATGGTTCAATTATTGTGAATGCTAGTCAGTTAACCATTGTTGGATTTACACATTCTATCATGTATAGGTTCCTGCAACCTCTATTGGAACATTCCGTCAAAGTATCAATGGTAAGTGAGGCCCCATCATTACAGGTTTGAATTTATCAAATAGTTTTGGATTCTAAATCTTGTTTCAAACATTAAAAAAATCACATTTAATTTGAAATTTTGCTATAAAATCTCATCTTGATATAACTTTCAACTCGGGTCTAGGAAATCTCTTATATGTCTAATTTAAATGTAGATCTATTCATGTCTAGATTTCCCAATGAAAGTGTTGAGCACATCAATGTTGTTTTTGGAAAGAACCTTGAAATGGCACTACAAGATTTTTGGAGAGTTGCAGGTGAAGATTTTCGGAACAATTCCTCAAATACTTTTGAAATATGCTTTTGATGAAAAGATTTTTCCAATTGCTACAGACATGGATGGGTTTGTTATACATAACAAAAGCAAAACATATATTTTTTTTATCAATTTATTAATATAATTATCACTGATAACATGGTGTAGAAATAGTAGTATACCCAATGTAATGGATGTTTCGAACAGGTCAGTTGGTCAATGATGGTCCACTCCAGGGCCTGAAGCTATCCGTCTCACATCCTGACTGGTTGGACCTCAACAATACACAAGTACATACATTGTCAATCAAACAGAACAGGGAAAATTAAAGATTCAAAACAGTATCATTCTTCATCATATTCAAAATTTACACACACTTCTTTCATCGCAAAAAAACAACAAGACAGACTCAAAACGGTATCGTTCTTCATTATACTCAAAATTAATACATAAAACTATTTTATCAATATTATAACAAACACTATTGCCTTAAATGTTTTTTTTTCTTAAGCATATGGGAAAGTATGTACAGTCTATAGAATTCAAACCATTTAGTGAAAGGAAATACACTTTACACACAGATATTTGTAGAGATCTCAGTGAGGAGTGTAATTCATCAGAGAAAAAAGTGGTTAATTTTGCGTGAAAACATGACAAATACACTGTAAAATGGCTCTTTGGTCCTAATGAATTTTAAATAAACAAGTAGTAATATGGAAAATGAAATACTTTACCTGTTCTTCCAGAAGGAGAATTATTTTTGACTTAGCGTTACAAATTGTAATTGTGTATCAAAGATGTTAAGTGCTGATGGTTTGGTTATAGAAAACAAATGTAAAAACTATTCAATAATTTCATGCTCTAAGATGGTAACCAAAAAACTATAATGTAACATGCCAGTGTAAACACTATAATAGTAATTTGCATAAGGTGTGATCAGACAATCGTTCCTGTAAGGGCGATGGTTGGGGAGTCAAGCATATCACATTCGCTATACTTCATAACTAAACATTTTGACAAAGAGTTGTCAACTTGAACATAATACACAACTATCATTCAGTACAGAAATTTCCATACACTGAAAATAATTCTTTGAAATGTACCCCAAAACAGGTGAAGAGTTCTAATTATGGTCTGTGTTACAGAGAGGTGGAATTGGTATTGATAACGATACATGGCAAATACAATAGATCAAATCAATATGGCATTTGCTACTTATTAAATGTGTTTCTTCAACTTATCCTTGATTCTAACTTCACAACCGGTACAGTAATCTATGATTATAAATAAACTTAGCGCATACTCATGATCATACAAAAGCACAACATCTTTCACTCACTGAGACTTTCAATCAATGTAAACCATTTAAATAATATATACTATAGTATTGCATTTAAAGAATATGCATAACTGAAGCATCTGAGTATAGAAGGGTAAGTACTAGTTATGACATGGCATTATACCCCAATTTGGGTAGTGAATGAGATGAAATAAGCACCCTATATACAATAAAAGATTGGACTCTGGTTAGACATAACTATTTCAGACAAATGAACTTGGATGCATGTAAGACTGCATTCTGAATCAGGACTGATCATTTTGTTGATCAATCCACTACAATTAACTGTGGGACAGAAAGAAACTGTACACACACTACTCCAATCATTGTAAAGAATCAGTTACAAACCAAATATGTTATCTAAAATATGTACAAGATAAATTTGGCTAAAAGGTGTTTTGGAATGGTATACATTATTACAAAACATTTATTCAAGCACCAATTTAGAAAGTAAATTACAAAAATACTATATTATTTAAACAAATAAAATCTAATCATTTTAGGATATTAAAGTCTCGGTATGATGACCAGCGTTACTTGTACTTTTTTTTAAACTTCATTTCATGTGTTCATTTTACTTGACATTTAACAGTAGCTTAATTGTTTGAAAAAATCGGGTGCATGTGACCTCCTAAAAAGTAGCCCCATGCCATAGGTTCAGGCATCTTTGAGATGTCCTTGACCGTTCAGTTTTTGTTCAAAGTAGAATCTGAGGCACTGGTGAATGTTCTACTTGTCACGTAAGGCAGTGTGTTATTCCTTAACCCTTCTGGTGCTGAGGCTACTTTTGTCCAAAGTACAAGGATGCGAATATCTTTGGAAATAATCTAAATCCTGTCATATTGGTATTCATTGGGTAGCTCTCGCTGAGTACTCTCAGATGAGTACCCATTTGCCAGGGTTTCGATCATTTTCAAAAATTTTGCATCATTTTGTATTGGCCACATTAACCACCAGCAGCACAAGGGTTAACCCATTATCAACTACAACATCTCAAAATGGCCTAGCACTTTGCGGAATAATTCCTGATTATTCAATAAGAAAACTGTCAAAGGGATAATGTTCGTCAACACAAACTTTAACTGTCATATAAATGTTTTGCGATTTTAAGCTATTAAAGAAAGCATTACACACTTAGATGGCACTTTGCATGGTGACTGCGTAGTATTAATTGGTTAACTAATTATCAATCATGATACTTGACACAGAGGTAGAGTGAACCTTTACTACAACACATGCACTTCAAATGCACCTTACAAAGTGTTGAAGTCTCCATTAAAACTCTGGCCAAGTTTTCAGATAAAGTATGCACAATAAATTAGCCGGACCTTGACCTAAACAAGAGAGTGCATGAGCACCATATAAACAATATAAAGCATAAATAAATGATTTCATATCTATACCATGTTGACCTTCTCACTTATGATGCAAGTGCAGCAGGAACCTGAGTTTCAGATTCCTGGTATGTATCCTCTCATTGGAATGTACAAGTTATATTCACTAGTTAGTCTGTATAACAGCAACTCTGACAATAAATAACTCAGACCACAAATCTGTCCATAGCAATCATAATCCGCTCAATTTCCTCCTAGTTAATGAGAACCAATATATATATATATATATATATATATATATATATATATATATATATATATATATATATATATATATATATATATATACATGTATATGTATATGTATATATATATATATATATATATATATATATATATATATATAATATATATATATATATATATATAATATATATATATATTTATATATATATATTACAACTTATCAGCTTACTAAAAAGTAACAACTTGTTCACAATTATAGTGTCTGAAAGCAGCTTTACATCTCTCCTGAAGAATTAAATGAAGCAGCTTTCAGAAATTGTTATTAAGACTGATCAAAATCTAGGTAACAAAATAGTTTGGAAAATACTGCTTGAGATCAGACAATGAAACTCATAGAATAATACAACAGTAGCAACTGAAGTGTAAACAAATGAGCTAGTATTGTTTAAAAACAATTAACAAAATAAGAATAATATACATTATATGAATTACTTTGTAAATCATTTGTAAAAGGTCATACTATCTAAATTTGCGTAGGCTGCTTTTAACCAAACGTCACCGGTAAAGGTAAACTGGTTATTATTAATGTCTTATAAAATATTAGTTAAACAATTTTCTTTTATATACATATACAAATCAACGCCTCAAGCTACTTGACAAGTTTATCAAAATACACTAATCATAGCATCAAGATGTGCTAGGTTATATCTGATAAGTGAGAGAATATCAATGCAACCTAAACATTGATGTGAATGTCCCTGAGGATATTTATGAAATTAACATTGTAGATGGTGACAATCTTAATCATAAACAGAAGCTCAACAAATTCAATATTGTGTGATATCTTCTCCTACACCAATACACAAATGACATGCATATTCCCAATATCTTTGGCAAGTCTAGAGAATATAAGGTTCTTGATACAGGGGCGAATCTAGTATTTCATTAGGGGGTTTCATACTTGGTGTTGAGGTTGAGTTCTTGGATTGACCATATGGGGGGGGGGGGGGGGGATTCACACTTAGTTTCGCAGTTGACCACCAGGAGGTAGAAAGTTCAAGGATTGAACATAACCTAGGCACAAAGGTATATACCTTTATCTTAAATTATAATGGCAATTTAATTGCAATTCAGACAGCCAGCAGGATGGCCCAACAGTGGAAAACTCAGTTATTGTCCCAAATATTACAACATGGCATGGTGATGCAAAGGGTGTCAACTGAAAGGGGAACCCCTGGTGAAAGGGGATCCCCTGAAACCACCCCTAGATCAGCCCCTGTTGATATTATTTGTGAGTTTGCTATTCCACAAAAACATATTGACTAGTACCATATTTAGAATGTTCCAAGATTTCACAAACTGTAAGTGTAAGAATTAAGATTCCCCTAAAGTGTCTTACACAATTTTTACCCTGTTTGTCCAAGACACTTGTTAACCCTTTTGATGCTGTGACTACTTACATTAAAGGCACATGAATACAAAAAGAGATTGAAGTCTTTTAAACCCTGCCATGTTGGTACTCATCGGAAAGCTCTCGCTGAGTACTATCAGATAAGTACCCATTTGCCATTTTTACAGTCATATTTTGGCTTTTTTCGCATCATTTTGTAATGGACAAACACAGCCACCAGCAGCATAAGGGTTAAGTGAGTAAGTTCCTAATCCTATTTCAGGAAATGACGACCATTTACCTATGTAGATGCTTTAAGGTTGTAGGGGCTAAGCATAAGCCTCATCCCATAAAAATCTTAATAATTAAAGTGTCCCAAATTACCAAGAACTTACGATATATGCTAAGGCATCAGTGTACCGTGTAAGTATATCTTTGGTACTTCCTAGAAACTTATGTAAAGGTGTATGACCCCGGTGTCATGGTGGCCATGGGACCACTGAACTAAAGGTCATTTCCTTTCAGTGCTGACATCTGCAGCTGTGATAAGACAGGATGCGATACCACACACGTAGTCAACATCACCTTTCAAACTTCAAAGTACATATACCCACACCACGTTCTTTGTGCATTGTGTTTGTTGTTGATCAATGGACAGGTGCATCTCTGATAGTGCACCATTTCTCAGGCAAAGTCTACATGCAGGGTGCTTAACCCAGATCTAGCCCGCTGAGCCTTAAGATCATACTAGTAGCACATACTAGCCTTGCTATTGATTACAAAGCTGGCTCAGCAGTCTCTTCCCCAGCCTAGATATCTAGGTTGTCATATGAATTTTTGTCATATGTTTTTAACTGTTACCATGCAGTCACCAAATATTCTAGGTGGCCATGGTGGTCAATTTAGTGTACATTTTTTCCACCAGGGGAATTGAGTTGTAGTATGACATAAAACCTGTAAAGATCGGAAGATCAGGTGGTGCCATCTATCTACCATACCTGGTACTACATCACACTGCTTGGTCAACAGAGAAGGGAATGTCAACTCTTAAGGGACTAGGAGCTAGTCTATCGTTTCCCTAGCCTAGATTTCTAAGCTGTCATATGTATTTCCAGTCCTCCAGACAGAAGGGGTAAAGGGGACCAGAGTGGACAGATAAGTTCACATTTATCTCACCAGGTGAATTGAGGACTCAGTTTTCCTAAAATCTCCAGAGAAAGGAGGACCAATGGGGGGCCATCTATCTACCATTGCTGGTATTACACCACACTAGTTGGATCGCATTTATCTTACCGGGTGAATTGAGGACTCAGTTTTCTTAAAATCTCCAGAGATAGAGGACCAGGTGGTGCCATCTATCTACAATTGCTGGTACTACATAGTAAGTACATCACACTGCTTGGTTAACACAGGCAAGAATGTCAACCTTTTAAAGACTTGGAGCCTAGTCTATCTCTTCCCCTATCCTGATTTAATGGTACCAGCAGGAGCAGAGGGATAGACAGCAGGCAGCGCCATTTATCTACCATGACTAGAGCCTGGGGCAAATATTACATACTGTAACTCTATTCCACTACTATACCTTTGAAGCAGCAGACAGACACCCACTCCTCTGGTCGATTCCTCACATTAAAACGGGGTCAATACCTACTTAGATTGCTCCCACCAAAACCAGCTGGGTTGTTATTCTTGTTACCTAGGAGCGTACACACTGACAGCGTCAATAGAAACACACCATGGTTGTTGTATCTATTGATTTCCTATCTCTAAGTATGTTACCATTCCAATATCCTATCAGAAGGCAAGGCCTTGGGCATAATACCTGAGCCCACAGGTAACACTTGCTGTACTTCAGAATTGCAAGGATAAGCAAATAAGAATACTTATATATAATAGATTAACATTAATGATATTGATAATATATCTTATCAATAATTAATGATATATTATATTAATAATATATTAAAAAAATATTTATGCAATTCATCCAGGAATGCAAACTAAGTGATTGATAATGCTTGAGGGTGGATGTAATGCTTCCAAAACCAATATTTCACTATGATAAAAAGCACATTCACTGACCTATGGATTAATTGAATGATTGAATTCTCTCAATTATCATAAAAAAGGCAGAACATATATAGTCTTCCATTCAAATCAAGGCTTACATTTGTTTCTTCATGGCATCTTCACGAAGCAGCATTGTCACTTTTCTGTCTGATATAGAAAAATAGAGTTGGATTATGTGTGATAACATTTCTTGAAAATTACTATGAAATTACTAAGACACCTTCCTGATAAGGCACTGCAGGCAAGGGCAGGTATATACATTGGCTTTAATTTTGATTAAACAGTTCTATCTTACAGAGAAGTCAAACAGATACTGAGAGACATATAACAGCCTAGCATTATTGACACTTGATCCCTGGAAAATGGGGAATCTTCCCTCTAGAGCAGACTAGACTTCCCAGTACTATAAACCTGTGTCACCGATACCATAGGTATACTACCCCATGACACTGTGAAAATAAAGTAAACAGACAATTGTTTGGGGTACTCGATTAAAGGGATGCCATCAGGGCAAACACTTCTAGGCTTGTTAAAACAAAAGATATTTAGACATATGATATTATAACCAGATATTAAGCCAAAAATACTTTTTTTTTAAATGAACAGATTTTAGATGATACTAGTTTGGTGAATGTATTGTACCAAGACAGGTTAACAAGAAAGCTATTTTCCGGGTAAATAAGTACACTTTTTATTGTGTTGTATTGTATATAACTTATGACTATAATACATGGAGAAAAGCCAATGACAATCACCTGCATTGGTTTTCATACATTTTTTTTTTTAAATTAGCAAATTTTATGAAGTCAACTTTTTCATATATTTGGTGGATTTTAAAACTACTGTAGAGTTAGAGATGTCTTTTGTTGTGGGCTTCTCTTTTACCCTAGCGAGCACACTGTGACAGTAAAGGAAGGTTGAGGGTTCTTGTCAACAGAATCTGCTCTTCGGTGTACACAGGATTCTCTGCATGAATGAAAATCCAAGCAGTGTTGTTGAAAATCATCAACATTTAGAGTTTCAGCTTAAGAATACAGAGTCTAGCGAGGATCCAGTTTGAAGTGAGATCCGGCTACCTTTAGCGATTGCAAGGTCTTCATCATAGCTCCGAAGAAACTGCGGCTCTCGTAGGGAATACCATGCTTGTCACATATGGCCTTGACGTAAGGTGCGGCGTGACGGAGGTTTTTCCTGGCCATCGTAGGGAACATGTGATGCTCTATGTGGAAATTAAGGCCACCGTAATACCAATCCAGCCACCTGTAGGTATCGATATTCATATTGGAGAGAGAGTTGAATGCGTACCAGCTGGACTTATGGAACTCATCGGTCCTCATGAACATCTGACAGTAATGGCTAAGGATGAGCTGGAAGTGGAAGATGCCCTGGACTGACGCGGCGATGAAGTAGAAGATCATCACCTCTCTCCAGGTGGGCAGCTGGGATAGGAGGTACCCCAGCCACATACAGTGACCGGCCCAGGCCACCCACTCCTCTGGACGGCGCTCCTTGCGCATACTGTCGGTGACGATCTCGTAGCGACCGAAGAAAACCACCACTGGAATAAAGGTGAAGTGCTGTATCTTGATAAGGCAATACTGTAATGCAGTTTGAAAGAGAGGAAAGAGTTTCTCGTTTTGCGCCCAACAGCTCTCCCACATCTGGGGATCGACGAAGCGGTTCGCGACATCGACGACGTTGGTCATGGCATGGTGAATGATGTGCTCATCCTTCCACCAATGAGCGCTAATTCCGAAGCAGAATGTTCCGTAAACTAGACCGCCGACTTCATCCTTTTTGCGGTCATGGAATACCTGCGAGTGCATGAACTCGTGCATGATAAATCCGTTCTGCTGCCAGAAGAAGGCCAGGATGAATGCTCCTAGGTAGTGCATATACCATTGGTCAAACGCCATCACACAGTAAAACACGGCCGAGATAAGGCCGACAATCACCATAGTTTTCTGGAAATAAAACATCCAGTCTGTCACATAGAAACCTTTTTTCTTAAAAAACGTGACTAGTTCGTCAAACTCCTTGTCGGCAGGGTGGCGTTCGGGCATTTTGTAATGTCCCACCGGTTTGCGATACTTGAGAACATTTTTGTGATCGTAGGCATGAAAGACGGTGGTAGCATCTTGACCAATGAACTGCTCTATGATTGGTCCCCCTGGGTGCTTGTCGATGAAATCTGTCACATCGTACCAGTTGCCGTCAACTCCTACGAGCTTCCTGTCTGTGTTGTTGTTTCCGTTGAGGAGGTTATCGGGGAAATCCTCGTTAACGAAGCTCTGGGGATCCCTGAGGCGAAGCTCAGTAGGTGTGGGAGCCATTCTGAAAAACACAGACAGAGAAAATAAGTACACAAAGCAAATAAGACTTTATTCTAGAAAACATCATTGAATTGATGTCTCTGAGTGTAATCAGGGATGACAAACCTTCAGGAATTGGCACTGATGTACCACAAAATCACCAAATTTATGAAGGCTATCTTTTGAGAAATATTTGAAAAAGGAATAAAATAGGATCCAGCCAAGTATTTTTTTGAATTTATGTGTTATTAATGAATCATTTTCAAAAGTGTCATAGGTCTAAACAGCACTGGTCAAGGAGGGTTTTCAGCGCTTAAGGGTTAAGATGTAACCATACCTTTGACATATTTGCGTCTAAAAATACTCTTAAACAAGCACCTTGTGTTAAGTAACTCTCTAGCAGGGTTCACCATTATAAATATCAAAAGGATTCAAACAGCGTTTCCGCTTTAATAATACAGTATAGCCTCAAGGAATTTTCTCAGCACCCACCAATTCCAGTAGGGAGCTGTGTGTAAAACTGTATGGGTGTATGCCTTTCAAGAGTGAAAAGAAATAGTTTGGTGCAAATGAATTTAAAAGAACCTGGATTCTAGGCTATTACCATGCACCTCTTGCTGGTCAAAGACTATAATGATCACAGTGCAATTCTTTCCCAATGGACTCACTCAAACGTGGTGCTTATTCACCACGCCTTATTTAAATAAAATTGCAACCAATAGGAGTATCTCCAGCCTAGCAACTAGCATTTATTGGTTTACCCCCTAGGACTTAGCCAGGACCTGTTCAACTTGTTTTCTGGACTGGCAGTGTCTTTTTTGACAGTCAAAATTTTTTCAATTTTTTCACAGGCAAAAAATTTCCATAAATTCTTTTCAATTTTATTTGTGGTAATAACCAAATATTTCCATAACAAACCATCATCTATGACATGGCTGAAATGTAAATTACCCTATTTGACACAATAGGCTATTCAATGTAATTGGTATAAGGATTTATAGTAACTAAGTAGCGAAATCTCAGGATGGGCGGAAATTTTGGAATTACTTTTAAGGCATAGATTTTTACAGTCCTTGCCAGCTTCCCATTTATTGGGGATGTCATTTCTGAATCGGGACTACAAATGATTGAGATGCAGGTTAGATTTGCTTTTGAGTCATTCATACAGACTGATGGATGCATCGAACTATAAGATCTTCATCATAAGACATATATCATAGATTTCATAATCCCATAGATTGGCAGGAGGTCTGACCAAAGTGTTCTGGAGAGGACTAGTGTCAGCTCTCAACCAATGGGATGCAGGCTTATATAGATGCACAGAGGACGAGGTGTGGTGAGGATACCTAAAAATAATCTGCAGAACCTAGGGTACCTAGCATTATTGCCCTTACACTTTGTTACAGGTATTTCTGGAGCCTGCACAAGTATTAACACATCACGTAATTAGTGGTGAGGTAATTTATATAATCCTCAATCCAGCTACACCTCTAATAATTGTATAATAGAACAAGTTACATAACTGCTGCATTTAAACCATACCATTCACTCTTGTTGTGTAATAACATCATTCCTGACAGTTGCCATAGTAAAGTGACGTTATAGCATGAATAGCATGTAATGGCAGGAATCTTGTTCTCGCAATGCCCACATATATGCCATTTACATCTAGTCAGTAGTTACATTCTAAAATCACAAGGTTTTTAATTGTTGCACTTAATTATGGAAGGGACTAGAAGCCATTGAAAATTAGCTCACGTTTCTCTTGATCAAGAAATTAATTCAGTTAATTTGGTTAGGGACTTAAGCAGACATAGCTTTCTTGAACATAGTTAAGATAAATGGGTAGCTTTTCCACAAGTCAGTCATGCAACTACCTTAGGTGACATGCAAAAAAAAACAAAAAAAAAACAAACAACAACAGAGTTCCCCCTTAACAATACAAACACCTTTTCAATTAAATGTCTAGTTATAAACCACAAAAGTCATCAAGCATTATCATATATACTAAGGAACTTATACCTGAATATGTTCTCTGTTTTATTTGCTTAAGAACTCGGCACCAGCTCCAAACTTGACCCCTCCCTCAGCAGTGATAGGTTAAAAAGGGGGTGTAAGAAACAGCTGACCAGCCTGCTAGCCAATGGCATGAGAGATCCAGACCGAAAGGTATTCATGTACATAAAGGTGATCAATGCTTCCGGACATGCATTTCATACATGATAGTAGGCCCTGGCCATCCTTTGTCACGCCAAAGCCCAATCACTGCAGGTCTGGGTATATGGCCTGATGCTGGCCGAATCATCACGATCTATGTTCTTAAAATAGCTGTGAGGGAGGCCATCTATCAATGCCACTAGTTTGTCGACTTACAACTAAACAAACAAACTTCCAGAGGCTTAGCTGGTCTATTCTATTTACCTACCCTTTGTCTGGCCTAAAAAGAAATTGTTTGTTTCCTGTAACCCTACCCTTACAAGTTTTTACTCAAAAAAATCCCTACCCTAAAGTTTTTTTCTGCCCTTCCAACTCCCAATCAACATAAAACATGCATAAAACACACATTTTTGAACAAAAAATTAATCAAAAAGTTTTCTCATACTATTACAGAAAACACATTTTTTTCTAGGCCAAATGAATGAATGAATAAAAGGCCAGTAGTCTTTGGAACCTAGACAATATCTAACTTGCAATGGCAATGAGAATTTCTATCCATATACTGTATTCATACATGATAATATGCCATGTTCACTGTTACGCCTTCATGACACAGATAGCCGCCACCCCCTCCTGTCACCTGATTAACCAGTACAAGGAAGTAAAACCCCAACTTAGTCATCAGTTCTGAAGGGCATTTGAAAATATCTTAACACATTTGGTACCAAATACAAATATGCTAGATGTGACATTAACCCTTTCAAGGCTGAGGCTACTTGTGTCCAAAGCACAAGGACGCTGAGTACTCTCAGATAAGTACCCATGTTCCAGGGTTTCAGTCATTTCAGTCTTTAGGTATCATTTTCTATTGGCAAACATAGTCACCAGCAGCATAAGGGTTAAAGATTTTTAATCAACTGGGACTAGTACATTGATCACTCAGACTGACAAAATTCAACTCAAATAAAATCTCAAATTTTACAAGGTTCTCTAAACTTATATGTACAACTAAAATTTTCAGTTTGTAGTAGACTGCCTCAATATTATGTATACACAATATGGGGCAGATAAATACATATCATCAAGATTTGATTTCTATGTTTTTGGGCAACCAATATTATTTGTTTAATCAACATGTATATCACTGCCTTAAACAAATGATTAATCTAGACCCTTACTATCAACCCCTATGATGAATACATTGGTGTACATGGCTTTGGACAGGGAAGCAGTACTCATAATATGGGGTGATGAAATCACATGATTCGATCAGTCACCTTTTATTGATTTAACCTGCATTTCCTACTGCTTGTCTTTAAAGGCAACACAAACCTTGCAATGGCACTCACAATTAGCGGGACTAAAGGTGGCTTATGGGGTCAGTTTCTGAACATAGTGTTAGCCAGCTGGGCTTTGGGTGTCATTTCACTCATTTGGACACCCAAATTTGGACACCCAAACCATAAATATCACCCCTTAAGAAACCCAATTTTTTTATTAGAGTAATTTCTTAAAATGCCAATTTCAAGCATATAATTGAATTTATTTTTCACCCTAGTAGGATCTCCATTACATCGTATTAGGATACTCTGCATTATTTCAATAAATAAGTACAGTTTATAGTTGTAATGATCTGAGAAAATTGTGGTCTCCCTTGAAAAATAGCATGTCCAAAAACTTTACAATCGCCAATTTTGAGCACCCATTTTCTATAGGATCATTTTAAGAATTTTACTTATATCTTAGCCGACACCCATTTTTTTCATTTTGGCTGAGTTTCATGCCTGGTGGGTCACGTGCGACCAAGTCTTTACTTCATCTATAAACATACATCCCAAACAGTACAAGGTCCATCTTGCTGGGCTTCTAAATACTAAAACAAAGTCCCTTTACTGTTTCATAAGATTAAACTCATATCATACCAGCTTAAACCGAAACTGATCACATATCATAATGGGTCTACAGGTCAAGTTCTTTGCTCAGTTCTTTGCTATCTGAGTTATATATGCACTCTTGAATAAATAAGTAATGACCCCACAACCTGCTTAGATAAGGCAGTTCCTCTTGGACATTGCACTCTGCTATCACCGCTCCTTATTCTCTTCATTGACGGTCTGACCTTATTTACAAGGATCGAGGGAGGGCTTGTTAACATGCCTTTCAGCGTATTCATCATTCAACAGATCAATATGACTTATTGGCAGATATCATAAGCAGATTAGGTTATGTCATTTCTTTTTTTTTCAAAGGCAGCTCATTGTGCAAGACTAAGGTCAAAAACTGGGTCTTAGCCTGGACTTTGAAAATCAATACGGAAACAACAGGGTTTGGCTTTGACTTTTATATAAACCTTTGAGTATCTGCTTTATATGCATCAGAGTTCTCCAGATAGATATATATCCAATAAGGTTATGTGAGGGGCATTCGGCCCCAAAAATTTCTGTGGGTTATTAGATTTTGAAAGTTAGGTGCCTAGATATATATAGCCACCAGGTACAGTTGTCAATACTCAGATTTCCATGTTTCATCAATATTGTACAATGAAATACATCCATGTAAAATATATATTTTGGCCCCTTTTTTCTCAGTGAAAGGGGGATTGGGGAGGCCGGCAGCTAGCCCTTGACTCAATTAGTTATAGCCTACCCCTGCAATATTATCCCCTGTATGAAGCAGATTGGAATAGCTATTTGCCCAAGCTCATGCTCCTCAGTTTCCATGAGGATCGTAGGCAGGATCCTAAGTGTATAGTGCTTATGACACAGTCCTAAGCAACAGATTTCTCGCCCACATTAATGATTATAATAAAAGCAATTCCAGATGAATGATCAACATGAGCTGATAACTTTAAGCATTCAAACTTGCTAGTTAAGACCACCGATACTGGCAGGTCATTCAAGAAAAAGTGGTCTTTACAAACCTTGAACCAAATGGGGAAAATTCTTAATATATTTCAAATGTAAGCGAGTCTGCTCCAAGGTGTAGGCCAGGCCATTTGCTGATATGAAATTTAACGTTGTTACATTTATAGTAATAATAATAATGATCATAATAATAATAATAATAATAGTAATAATAATAATAACAATAATAATAATAGAAAATTAATGGTAATAATAACAATAATAATAAAAATAATAATGATAATAATAATAATTATGATATTAATAATGTTGTTACATTCCAGTCTTCTGATACCAAATAGATATAGAAGTTATAACAATGTTAAATTATCATCAGCAAAGAATTAACTGTTGGTTCAGGATGTGTAATGAGTCCATTGTCATTTGGTCACTAATTGTCACATATGATATCTTTATCTCAATATTTGAATAGTAGTGCTGAATATGATATAAGATCTAATAATATTGACATTAACTTTGCAATTATCTACATTTTTGTAGATAAACATCAACCTTCTCTCTGGCCTAGATGAGCCATGAAATCTGCAATCAGATATCCAGGACTAAAGAGGAGCAATCCCAAAACAGCTGGTAAACCTTGAGACTGACCTATAGCTAATCGAGTCAAGCTATCATAATTGAAGTTGCACAGATTCTCCTAATACAAGAAAAGACAGACTGAGACACATCAGGGTAATCCAGGAAGGCGTTGTTAGTCAATTGGGTCTAATCTTTCTCACTGCACTTCTTGGTAATGGCAGAGCACCCAGGAGATGATTCTGCCTAGAGGTGTGTCCCCTTTCTAGCTGAATCAAGCAGGAACAGCAATGGCACACTGCTGGAAATAGTGTGTACCCGGCCTGATCATGCTGATGTAAAATGAATCAGGGTCTTAGTCTTACCCAGGATTTCAAATAAATGCCTGTTTGAAACAGCAATCGCATAAGTTCTGCTTATCCGTGATTCAGCTACTCAGCTACTTTAAAATCCTCATATAGTGTCAAAAAGGGCAATTGACACATTAAAAAGCCATGTCTTAGAAGATAACTTGTTAGGAAATATTTGTTCATCACCCTCAAAAAGTCATAAGTAGAAATTCCTCATAGAAACATTGCCTGTCCAAAAAGAACGTCTTTAAATAGGAAACTGCATAGAATAGAAATGGTAAAGTATTGTAAGAATTGATCAATAGAAATACACTGGAAGATAAAAAGGTCAATTAAACATTAACATAAAGCTGTATATACAATAATCCTGCTAAGTGCATGAGAGCTGTGCATGCAGGTAGCTTGCATAAAAGGTCAGTGACTAGTACTAAATGGATTGTCATGTCGGCATGCAATTTAGTACTCTTTCCCTGGCATCCCCCAGAGAGAGAGAAATTCCTGCCTATCTGTGATGGAGGCGTCCAGGCAGAGCAGCCACAGATAGTGGAATACACTGCAAGATTAATCTATACATGGAGCCCCACATTCATCCCGTTATCAGAGCACACACACTAACAGAGAAATTCCTTTGGAGCTGGATTCCACACAGCAATTATACCAAGCACATTCCACTTTTTATATACAAATTCTCCCAGTCTCCAACTGATAGCTGGCACTGTGACATATGCATCTTTGCTAAGATCTTGACAGAAACAGATAACCTATATCCACAATCATTGCATAAACTAAGTACTGCAATGATAATAATAGATGAGGATTACGTTCAAGGTTGGTCAAAAAGCCTGTTTTGTAAGGGATTTTGGCACCAAAATTGCTCTCGGCTCCTAATATACCAACTATTTTACACCTGCAGCATACACATTACATCGTCTGGCACAGAAAGAATTATTTTAACAAAGCAATATCTTACAAAAATATCTGATTAAAAGTTTTCTTATTAAGTCTAACATAGTTCCTTCAGATATTTTTCTAATTCTGAATTTGTCAGACCATGTGCGCACTCCAGATGCAAATGGGTTATTGTCAGGGGCGCATCAGGCTACCAGATAGTTATTGAGACATCAAGTATATTAGTTAGTTCAATATAAATCCACAGATTTTAATTTAAAAATAACCACATCATACAACGTATCACAAACATGTATAATGAATAATACATATGATCATCATCCTAGCCTTCAAATATTTCATTGGGTTGATGCATGGTTTTCCTAAGTGTAGGCCCAGCTGATCCAAACACAAAAAGTTACACTTTGACCCTTTATTATGAAAGAGGCTGTGAGTGTCAGGTAAATACAAGCTAGGTTGCTGAGCTGAACTAAGTTCACTGTTTAGACTTCATACACCAGAACACCTGATCAGAAACTGGGATTGTAACGGGGAACATGCGGTCGCCAGTATCCAGAGGACACAGCTAGAGCAGCCACAGATAGTCAGATCCACTGCAAGATTGATCTATGCATGGAACCCCACATTTATCCAGTTATCAGAGTACACACACTAACATAGAAATTCCTTTGGACTTGGATTCCATACAGCAATTACGCCAAGCACATGCCTGATTCAACTTTTTACATACAAATTCCCCAGTCTCCAATTGGTAGCTGGCACTCTGACACATCCTCTCTTAAAGATCTTGACACAAACAATTTAATAACCTAAATCCTCAATCATTGCATAAACTAAGTACGATAACCTACATCTTCAATCATTGCATAGACTAAGTACTGCAATGATAGTAGATGAGGATTACAAGGTACCTTACCTCCAAGAACATATTCAGATGTCATCATGGTGTGAGCATAAAATTGCACATAAATTGGTTAAAGAGGTAAAGCCTAGTGGCTAGGTTAGAGGAAAATCCATTATTGGCAGGTTTTTACAATAGGCTAGCTGTCCAGAGTGATACAATATTCATAGGATGCATGATATAATGTGTACCTTCAAACATCAACATCTCAAGCTTTTATTTACTAGTTCTATGATCCTTGTTTTGGTTGGTATCATTTTTCAGTTGTTCAAACTCTATTCAATTTGTTTACAGATGGGAAACTGATTTTCTTAGTAAGCATCTCTGCATGTTACCTATTCAATGATAAATCACGTTTATACAGCAGTGTTTAGATGGTCAGATCCATACAACAATAATAATAATAATAATAATAATAATAATAATTGATAGTTGATATAGTGCCCTCGCCACTTATAATGTTCAAAAGCACTATGAGAAAGTAAACCCTGCCAATAGCCCCTATTTTCTAATGATCACCTTTTCTAGTGAGCTTAGTAACATCCATAATTATCATCATCACTCTTATATAGGCAGCCCTGCAAATTGATTCTGGCTTGTGTAATGAGATAGGCCTGTTCCTAACTAAGCCAATGGATTACATGTTCACCCCAGACATTTGTGTAACAGGCGAATGCCAGCTGCATGTACAAATGCCTTGTCTCAATGGTAACTTACGAGCCGGGGATTGAATGCATCCAATGATTTAACCCTTATGCTGCTGAGGGCTAATTTGGCCAATACAAAACGATGCAAAAAACCTGAAAAATGACTGAAACCCTGGCACATGGGTTCTCATCTGAGAGTACTCAGCGACAGCTCTCCAATGTATACTAACATAACAGGGTTTAGATGGTTTTCAAATTTCAAATTCTTGTGTCCTTTGGATGAAAGTAGCCTCAGCATTAGAATAGTTAAGACTTCCTCCTTATATAAGGCAATGACATACCTAAATAGTACCCCGATCCAGGAAATGAACTAAAAGGAAAATTACCTTTTGGTATTAATGAAATTTCTAGACCTACTGAATATTACCTCATAAAAAAGGTGTGTCGAGTACAGGAATTGACAAAGTACCAGCAGATATTGATTAAATTATTATCCATTCTTTTCCACTATTACATTATATTAATGCCTCTTGCAGTAATTAATCGATCAATTATGAAATCAATTATGTGCCACCAAATAAGCCGATGTTCCAAAGTGAAACAAGGCTCTCAACATTAACAAAAAGATTCATTAGCCAAGCAGGGCTAGATAGTAGTTAACTACCAACTTTTCCTAGCCCAGAGTACCGGTTCCCAATGAAACGGTAAAATACCGGTACTTTTCGAAACGAATCTCGGTTCCTATCGGTACCCGAGTACCGGTATGCAACCCTAGTCATATTCCACTCTGACTGAACTTATACATTAAGGTGTGTTTCTGGTAGGGGTACTGTTTGCATGGCTCCTGAATAAGCCGGTGTACCACGAAATCTTCCCCCCCTGGAAAATGTCCCCCCCGGGGGGGAATATTTCCTAGGTTCCCCAGGAAATTCTCCCCCCCGGGGGAATATTTCCTTGGAAAAATACCCCCCTACCAGGCAAATCTGCCCCCCCGGGGGGGAGGTTTTCCTAGGAATTTGTACCCCCCGGGGGACAATTTTCCTAGAAATTTGTACCCCCCGGGGGGCAATTTCCCTAGGAATTTGTACCCTCAAATTATTTTTTTTCTAAGAAAATGCCAATTCCCCTGTCAGGAGGTAGATTTGTAGTTTTCACCCTAAGGACAGTTTTCACCCCTCGGGGGGTGAATTTTCCTAGGAAAATTTACCCCCCCGGGGGGGAAAATTTCCTAGGAAAATTCACCCCCCTGGGGGGGAGGTTTTTCCTAGGAATTTGTACCCCCCGGGGGGCAATTTTCCTAGGAATTTGTACCCTCCAATTATTTTTTTTCTAAGAAAATGCCAATACCCCCTGTCAGGAGGTAGATTTGCAGTTTTCACCCTAAGGACAGCTTTCATAGGAAAATTCACCCCCGGGGGGGAAAATTTCCTAGGAAAATTCACCCCCCGGGGGGGGAAATTTTCAGGGTGGGGGGAAAATTTCCTAGGAAATCTTCCCCCCCAGGGGGAAGATTTTCAGGGGGGTAAAATTTCCTGTTACACCGGTTCAAGAATCACTGATTAGACCAGTGGCTGTGATGAATATCCTTTCGTTGTATATTCCACAGTATCATGAGTTCATGACTATGCGGGAAGGACACCGTGATCATGTAGTGAGTAAAAAAACTAAACCAATCAAAGGATGAAAGCAAGTACAAAACTTATCCAGCAATATAAATAATATCAAATATCCTTTAATTACATATATTCCACAGTATCATGAGTTCATGACTATGCGGGAAGGACACCGTGATTATGTAGTGAGTAAAAAACCTAAACCAATCAAAGGATGAAAGCAAGTACAAAACTTATCCAGCAATATAAATATCAAATATCCTTTCATTACATATATTCCACAGTATCATGAGTTCATGACTATGCGGGAAGGACACCGTGATTATGTAGTGAGTAAAAAACCTAAACCAATCAAAGGATGAAAGCAAGTACAAAACTTATCCAGCAATATAAGTAATATCAAATATTGATTCACTGCATAGCAATGGAATCCAGTTTTATCATGTCTCCATTGACAGCAAATAGCCAATGTAAATATACACATTCTAAGAGCTGCATTCATTATCCATGACACATCTACAGTGGACTTCACACTTCTGACCAATGTCCAATACACGCCTCTTTGGTGTTGGTTGTTTATATCCGAGTCTGAGTGAGGGCTACTCAGTATATAACAGACCTAATCATGAACCTTTAAAGGCAGTTATGTAGTGTTTCTATACAAATTAAGTTTTTACTTATTTCGCAAATCTACGTAAATTTAGCATTCTTATAGTCTTAGAGACAGTGAATATCATTTTGTTCAAACTTCTGCATAGAAGAATTGTTACTCTTAGTACAGCTGCACAATGAACAATTTTAAGCACTCAGTGAATGGAGTGAGACAATCAAAGATGTGCCAAAATAGTATTTATAAATGTCTTTTCAAATTGTTGTTCAGGCCTAAAAAAAGAAATTGTTTGTTTCCTATAACGGTCTGAAAAAAATAGGGTAGGTAGGTCGGTAAAAAAAATATTTTTGCATGATTTTTTTGGTCAAAAATGCGTGTCTTATGCATGTTTTAGGGTGATTGGGAGTTGGGAGGGCGGAAAAAACTTTAGGGTTGGGATTTTTTTGAATAAAAACTTGTTAGGGAAGGGTTACAGGAAACAAACAACTTTTTTTTAGGCCTCATATTCAAGTTCACTAAATATATAAATGTATTTATTTTTAAAGCATCTTCATTCCAGTTTCTGTCCTTGCACACACTACTGAGTACTGTGATTAAAGACCATGTTTCCTATTGATATCATTCCTAGGAAGTAGGGATAAGTACATGTGTAAAAGTAAAAGGGGGCGTGGCAATCATCCTAAGAAATATGCCCAACCGGAATTGGAAAAAGCATTGTATCAAAACAGTGTAGTGTATATAAGTTTAAGAGTTAGAATATTTCAATTATATAATTTACTTAATTGCTATGAAGGTTGTTCAATATTCAGTAGCGATCTCTATGAACCTGACATTACTAAATCTAACAAAATTAGGTCTGTTAATATATCGTATCGTTAAGGAAATATCAATAATCATATCATAAATTCTAAAGGTGCCAATTCCTACTAGAACATATGCTCAAGGGTATGTCATTGTTTGTTACTAGTGGAAGTGTCTGTCTACAATATGTATATTGATTAACAGCATACAGACGCTTTCCTCAAGGTTATGAACTTATGATACTGGATATCTACATTTGCATGAATACAGCCAGCACCCCGTAGCCAGATAATGGGCTGAAAAATCTGACAAACAGCAAATAAAATCAGAATTACAGAAATACCTTCTCCCCATATTCTTCACCTGTAAAATACAATTACACCTGGGGCAGCTAAGTTAAATGAAAAAATATTTTTCAATTTTTTGAGCATGTTTCCACAAGAGAGATCACGTGCAGATGAAAGAGTAAACAACAGAAAAAACTAAATAAATGAATTTCATAGAAACAGACGTCTGAGAATGCCTTAATTAACCCTTCCTGAATTAAACATGATCATACCATTAGACATCTGATACCCCAAGTTAGAATACAGGGTCCAGTGGCCGATGCATACTACCATAGGATGGCTAAATCACTGAAAAGATTTGAGCTGAAAAGCGTATGATAGTGTTTTCCAAATAAACGCCTTTTGAGTATTGTGGAGCAGAGTACCTGTTAGACCATGACTTAAGATAGAGTAACCCATTATAATGGCATTAATAGGTAAGAGAATTTCTTGGCTCACTAACTATGAACAGGGTGAATGTAAGACTGCCTCACACTCACAGCATACTATTGTAATCTGATTGATCTAGCTGGATAGGGCTACAAGGTTGGCTCAGGGCCATTACACAGAGCAAGTATAGCCTAGCTACTAGGCGTCACTTTGTTTTAAAACTATGTTATATATAAAACTATGCCTATACACACTGGTACACCTACATACAGTGTGTGGCCTACTGTTGGCCATTTATTTCACACAGATGCACAAATATCTCCAACTACCCTCACTAGCTTAATGATATCATTGTGCCATCTATCCAAAAGGTATAACATCTAATACAAGGACCTGGGAGGAAGGCTATAGAAGAAATAGCCTGCTACCCAATGCCTGCAATCCTGAGGAAACATTCTTCTAATAGCTGCACATAAGTACCCACACCTTTATCCACAAGAAAAAGAAATCATGCTAAGTAGGAAGTTTTTCCTACATCTGCATTCTGCAAAACAATTACCTGTATATATAGTAAGCTTAAAAACTGACATGCTCCTGGCGTAATACTTCTTCAACACTGGGGTCAACACTGCTATTTAGAAACGGCTTTAGAAACACATCCGACATGTTGAAATGTTTGTGTTACAAATGAGTACATATATACATGTGTTTAATTGCCACAAAAGTGAGACCTGGTCACTGCATGGTCAGTTCACACTCAAAACTGATTATTCAGGTTAATCAACCTGTGCTTTTACATGAACAAAATATATTCAAAATTCAATATCAGATTTGTATTCAAGATACTAGTTACTTGGGGTTATAGGCGGTGGTTTTTGTCTCGTTTCTTTATAACACTACATAACGACTGGCAAATCACGATTCACCCTAAACGTGGCAGAAAGAGAGACAATAATCCAAAACTTATGCCCTATAGGGGGTGCAGTGTCTTAACCAGGATTTAGAAACTGGGTGCCTAAAATTGGCAGAACTTTATAAAATCTTTGGGCGTCCAAATTTTTAAGGGGGATCACAATATACTCATATTTCGACCATAAACATGTATAAATTCATCAAGATAGGGCATGATATCATTAAACAATGTCATGGGAATTATAAGGAGATGAAAAAACTCAATCATAAGCTTGAGATTGGGATTTTTAGAAATTCCACACAAAAATATTTGGGTGTCCTGAGGGGTTCTTTTTAAGGGTTTGGGTGCCCAAAAAGGCACCCAGGCGCCCTGCTAGCTAAGACCATGTGGGAGTGTATACACCAGGCATGCCCTATACAGGTCTGCATGAGACTGCACTGTAAGGCATGATACCTGCTTACATTATTGTATTATTGATGACCACAAGCCTCCCTGTATCTTTGCAGCCATCTATCTATAACATGGCAGTGTGATCTGTTTTTCTTCACCATCGCAGCATTGTTCTTTAATTCCTAGTATAGTGCCAGTCTATCACTAGCATCGATCAATAACTAACAAACTTCATTTATTGAAAGCAACTCATCCAAAATTCAAAAATAACCACAATGATGGCAACTCAATGAACTTTGAGTTTCATTTTCATTTTACTTAAACCTCTCACCATTAATACATTCTGCTAAATACACTACTGGTAAAGTTTTTGCATTTTGTAGTTGGCCTATTAGTGATTCAAAAAAGCCCCACACTTATGATAAATAATGCAAAAATAATATCTCAAATAAATATATATGCCAAATGAATGATAGAATAATGCAAAAATCGCAATGATGTATGTTACGTTAATGTTCAAGGAAATATGGTCGTAATACACATCTGACATGCATACCAGCTCAAGTGACGAATGTTTAGCTCAAAGTCCAGATATTGCATGCAAGTGAGCAAGCCCTCAGCAGCAGTGCCAGCCAGCCAACTATCTAACACCGAGACAACAAAGCAGTTATCAATCATCACTTCTGTCATACAGTTGCCATAGAGCCTTGACTACATAGGAATATTCAATTACAAGACTACTTGTCACCATTCCATTCTCTAGTATATACAAAAAAAAGTAACACACTAATTGACAACCTTACAAATTAATTACAAAAAATCAATAACAAATCTTATCTTTCCAAAAAGAAAAAAAAATAGATGTTGGACTGCAACTGAATTTTGTTTTTAAAAGTTCAACCTGTCATAATCCTAGCCTAGCTGCTAAGTCACAATCAAGGTGTCAAAAGAGTTCCACCATGTCACACAAAAAAGGTTTTCCACAAGGTACGACATTTAAATATGGCCTGGGAGGCAGACTTTCTCATTCACCAACAAACTAAAAAGAGTTATATCCTAAATTTACATTGCAGTGCACCACACAAATTATACGCTTATAGGAATGGTTTCTTCGCACATTAACTATTAAACAACCTCTGACCACCTCATACTGTGTTTGTGGTGGAACCCACTCCGTACAATAGCCACCCTCAATTCATACGCGGAATGTGATATTGAATTCACTAGTCTTACACTGTAAATGCCAGCATGGCTTGAACAAACAATGAATGGACCACACTGTTTTCCCCCATGCTGCTACATGACTGCGGTTAAGGCAGGTAGAAGCTTGACTTTTATAAAGCTATGAATAATGCATGCCCACATATTTTGATAGCCGATCATTGAAAACTACCACGTCTCCCGAGTGTTATGTAGGATATTCTTTGTTTTAACAGACCTTGATTAATGCAGGTGTTTTTTGTAAGAATGCAAAAACATAAGTTGATCTTACAGGGATTGACCAAGTCCTTTTCAAACAATATGTGATGAAGCACAATTAACACTAAGCTAGCATAGATTTTTAGGCTGTCATAAGTATTTTTCTGTCTCGTTTTTTTGTTACCAGGCACCAAATTGTCTAGGTGACCATAGTGGTCAATTTAGTGAACATTTATCTCACCAGGGGAATAGAGGATTTAGTTTGAGTATGACCTAATACCTCTAGAGATATAGAAGGCCCAGGTGGTGCCATCTATCTACCATACCTGGTACTACACTGCAATGGTTGGTCAACACAGAAGGGAAAGTAGACTTTTTAGGGACTTAATGAGCCTAGACTAACACAAGGCCAGCTAAGATAAAACCGCACCCATTTACTTGAAAGCGAATATAGGAGAGAGCATTAAATAACATATCTCTCTCTCAGACTGAGAGGGCAACCTGATTTGCTGACGGGGCAAGTGTTTGGGTCCAACTTGCCCCACTGGACTACCAGATTATTTAGGTGGCTGTTGAGCCCTATCTTAATCTTCTGATATTGATAGCATGACCGATATATGCTTAAACTTGTGCCACATTTTAGGTTGCCTTTTTAGAAAAGAATAAATGGCATCTCTTAAAAACAACAAGCTAATCTTAAGAAACTTAGATATTTTCAAATATATTTTCCCTCCTACAAAATTCCTTCTCTTTCTTAGTATACTTCAAAGATATCATGTTTATCTTCAGTGCTGTAATCAGATATGCTGGAGGGGGGGGGGGGGGGGGGGGGACTAATATGAAGGTCAAAGTCTGGAGGCCATTGAAGTATTGATTTTGTTACCTTCAAATCCTTGTCCAAAGGCAAATAGACAGTAAGCCAACACTTTTCTTGATAGCAATTCTGGCTGTAGGTGAAAACACTTCATTATGACAGATATCTTTCAATACATTGACCATGGGACCTCAAATCATGGTCTCAGCCAGCAGGGTGTCTGGGTGTCTTTTTGGACACCCAAACCCTTAAAAAGCATCCCTCAGGACACCCAGATTGCAAGGAATTTCTTCGGATGTCAATTTCAAGCACATAATTGAATTTTTTTTCATCTCCATATAATTTCCATGACATTGAATAAGGATATCTTGCCTTATTTTGATAAATTTATACATGTTTATGGTTGAAATCTGAGCACAAGTGTAGTGTGGTCCCCCTTAAACATTTGGATGCCCCCAAAATTTTACAATTACCAATTTTGGGCAGCCAATTTCTAAATCCTGGCTAAGACCTTCCTTCAAATTAAAATAGATATCACTTTATTTGATGGTTTTCAATATTTTAACTAGCATGAATGAATAGATGACATATTGATCAAGTTAAATTATTCATACTTATTCATTTGCATATTTGAAAAGTTGGACCTCATTGCAGCGTATCCTCTAGATACCTGTGGCTGCATGCCATTGATTTAGTGCATTATCACGTACGTAGTACATTATAGAGTGAATCATATGATGTGAATAGATAAGCATGACAGAGTGCTAGATTATACATGTAGACAGGCAGCAGTGTGCATCGAATCATGTCCCACACACAAACCAGGAAATCAATCATGATAATAAAAGGAACTTTGAATGGCACAACCAGACCAGGGGTACAAACTACAGCGTTAGAACACTGCTTGCTTTATAGTAAATTATGTTTATATCTAAAGGGCAAATGAGAGTTCACAGGCACCGACATAAGTACTAGCCTGCTTGCCTCGGCAAGTGAATTTTTGAAAAAGGGGCTTTCGGGCAAGTACATTTTAGTTTTCACTTGCCCGAATGGGCAAGCTGACTTTCTGAACACTTTAAGCAAAATGCTTTTAGTGAATGGCCCGAATACCCAGAAAGATGCAAACAATGCTACAAAACTGATAGCAATATGGTTTTCAAATCTTTAAATCCATGATAAAGAATACATGCCTTTCTAGCATATGTTATAACATATTTCGGGCAAGTCCAAAATTATGTCGGGCAAGCAAAAATCATGAACTACTTGCCCGGCATGGCAAGTTAGTTCTGAAAATTATGTTGGTGCCTGGTTCATCTGAAATAAATTGTGCTTCATAAAAAAAATTCAATGGAAGTCCAATGGGAAAAAATTGAATGAAAAAGTACAATATCACAAACATAAATAACAAAAACATGCCATATGAGTGCAAGGTTTATATGAAGACACAGGCTAAATCTAATTACTTTTTAACATTTTATCCGATGAAAAAGAGAACTAAATTCCTCATTCTCTTTAAGATATCTGGATATATACAAGATCTTAAAAAAGACAGCTTGATCCTTAGGTGATTAAATCCTAGGCCTGGATATATAGCTATCTTAAAGTGCTTTCCATCGGCGAAGGTCATGGAACACCACCCTTATACATGCATGTGGGTGTGTGTGTGTACACTGTACAGCAGTGATACCAGTGAATTCTGCAACATGTCATCTTGTTGTAGACATCATAAACTCTTATGCATTCTCTTATGCATTCTTTTTTTTTGGTTTGTTTTTTGCAAGATTGAGTGGTATCAGAAAATGACTGTCAAAACATTTCTTCCAGAGAACAGAATTAATAATGCATGATTAACTACATGTATGCACTAAGTACATATGGAGGCATGTTGCCTTGACTACCAGTCATAGAATTGTCCAAGGTTATTGATTTAGTGACTGTATAATACATAAACACAAAGGAGAAAATGATTTATTTGTACTTTTGTTTGTAGGCTCTAATAGTATAGGAAATCTATAAAATGATCCCAGCACTGGCACTGCACTACAGGTACCTACATGAGGTGAATGTCTCTTTGTTTCAGAACAGAGTGACATTCATCTACATATATATCCGAGTTCTACCATAGTTTTAGTTTAAGAAGTCCTTTGCTTACTTGGAACATGGATATCCACGATTACAGAAAGGTCAATGTTCTAGTTATTTTCTATACTAAAGTTCCAATTATATATTGGTTTCAATCATTAAAATTAGATTGTACATGTACAACTAGCAGCTGACTGTTCTAATTTCTCATGTTAATTTTCCATGATATGTCCCCCTTCCTGTGCTAGCAAATCCTAGAATAAATATTAATTCTATTTAAAAGCATGATGATGTTATTATGGACCATCAGCTTTATTCAAGTCTCATTACTTGATTTCATGCTAGAAGATATAAATTTGCACTTGTTCCAAACTAGAATAGTTAGGATATTTTTTATGTTAATGGACCTTGGTCAATTTATGCAAGACTCTGGGTAGTTTGGCAAATATACAATAATATATAATGATATTCCAAAAATATTAGCAAAAGGGTTCTTTTCATGAGCTATTCATTACTAGAGAGAAGCATATTGAAATTACTTCAAATTAGGTTCCAATCAGACCTAAACCTGGATGGGGTAAATTTCTAGTTAATTTATTGGTTTTAATTTCTAAAACTTAAAATGCTAAACAGCTGAACTCTGTCTGTAAATAGAATTGAATTCAATCTGATTCTAGCCAATCAAGTCAAAATAAATATACATGTATGCTGCTGATTGTTGCAATCATAAAAAAAAATCTCAAGATTTCTTAGATGTGGATGCACATTACTTCTAACACATGCAATAGGCAATATGCATTTAAAATATTGCAATCTAGATAACCTAGGACTACTGGTTTTAATTTTTTTTTTCTAAATCATTTAGTGACTACACCACAAGCTACAATACCTACAATATAAGCACAGAGCTGCAAATATGGCAGTATAGTTCCTTTATCAGCCCCCAGAGGGAGTGGTTTTGCATTAAGCAACTGCTTACTGAGGCATGCAGAAGTGCAATCAAAATGCATAGAGGCGTGCCACGAATTTTCAGATTTCAATCTAAAAGCCTGCCAATTCTTGCAATGACATTTTATTTGTTAATTGATTTTGATACAATCTTACTACCCACCTGACAATATAAAATGACAACAACAATTAACCAAAACAATGGTCAGGTTAGGAAAAGCCAGGCAAGATTTATAAACATATCCCCTCCCCCAATCACCATGACAACAGGCACCATTGATGTTTTCTTGAATGGAAGAATGCATGCCCCTTATAATTATAACATTACAAATCCCCTATAACTACCAAAAAGGCCCTGAAAGTTTACGAAACACACTTGCCATCCAAAGTTTAAACTGCAAATTAGAGTATGGAGCAGGACTCTTGAGGAAGTGTTTATTGAGCATCCAATCAATATTGATCATCATTCAAGGTAGAGACAGTGATGGGCAGTACTGGGCACTACAGGCATATATGGGTCAAATCACTCTCCTTTGGCTTGGGTCATCTATGAAAACAATTAGCATACCAAAGGTGAAAGGTCATTTCACTGTACATAGGAGATGTATACTTAGGTTTTGAAACCTAAAGAGTGGGGTTCTTAAGTTCTTGGTCCTCAAGGCACCCCTATCAAATGTTAAACTGGCATATACTTCAAGTGTGGGTATGCAAAATGAAACCCTGTATCTCTAATGTATGGATCATGTCCTTTGACTACTTCAGAATAAGTAGTCATGATGATACAGATAAGCTTTTTGGGATGAAACACCCTTGTTTTCAATATGAATATCAAGATTCACTGGCATCACTTCAAATTCCTATAGATTTTAATCAAAAAATCGAAATGTGAACAATTTTTTTTCATGTCACTTTAGAAGCTATATTAAATCAAAATTGCAAAATGAGTACCTCACTTGTACATGCTTGTACATATGATTCTATCTAGTTTGTTTCCATGCATGTTTTTTTCATTGACTAGGTCACTGTGCTAATTCTGCCAGAGACACCAGTGCCAGTTGAATATTTCACTTTCAATCCATACTGCAATATAAGTGTACAATATGAATGAAAGAGGTACTGATAAATTATATATGTCAGGCAAGCAAACCTTCAAATTACAGAAATGGGAAATAAAATCTAAAAATAACACATCCCAGGCCATGGCCACTGGTGGAAGCCGGCCGGTAACTCACCGGCTTTGGCGCCTCAGACCAGTCTCACCGGCTTCTGCGACTATAAATGCGTAAATGTCGTCTGATATCATTAGTCGTAAAACTAAGACAATATGCGGTTGACAATTAGATAGAATGAGTTTGAATTATGTGAACCTTTCCTACCTGTCGTTTAAGTTGCAGTGATCGTTATCAGCTTGTTTCGCGTCCAGCACACCTTGGTCCGGTTGACGAAATGGACGAGTGCTCAGCTGACATTCACAACGAGCACCTAGCTACGCACTCCCACAGTCAGGAGGGGGAAAACGTATGACGTCATGAACGACCAGTCAATGCGCTTGGATTGATTGACTGCTCAGCATTCAGCAATGTTCAAGGAAGAACTGATAGTGCACGTTGTAGATCGTGATTGCTGTTGTAAGCGCTCAATATTATTGACAAATGCACGCTTTATAGCACCTTCGCACAGGTTTCCAGGAAAATATTTCAATTAAAACGGAATTAAAGCACGTTGATGTGCCGTTGACACATCATTATTGGCGGGGCCCTCAGGCCGCGCCTATCTGCGAAGCTGTTTTGAAATGTTCATAGTCCGGACGGCCATGTTCGAAATCCTGAGGCCGGACTGAATATAATTCTCTATTCTGATTGGTTATGATATAAATGTTGCTTTTGCAGCGGAAAATCGTGCCTTCCTTATTTTACTTTAGCATGAAGTTTTCAAATATATAAAATATTTTAAGCGGACATAAAGTATATTTTCCAGTATAGGAAGGAAAATTACTAAAGAAAAAAATTACCATGTGTATAGAATGAAATCAGGAGACTTCGTAACCAAACTGGTTTGTAACCAAACTGATGCGTACCCAGGTAGCTTCGCACCCAAGAGATTTCGAAGTCTCCAGCTTGCGCCTAGAATTCCGATATTTGTTTCATTTCTACAAAACTGATACAAATCTAGTCATTATTAATTATTTTCCTATATAATGTTAATGTTCTTTATACATCCGGTTCCCTCACAAGTTCATACCTGTCAACATTCAACCATCCAAAACCAGGAGATTTCACGCGGTTCACTATTGGGGCCTTTTTCGCAGCATATTGTTTAGTTACAATCCTGGCCACCAGGGGTCAGGTTAGTACTTTAGCTTAGGAGTGGTCTATTATATTTCACAGGAGTTGCAAAATTGATAACCATACAAATATATTAACATTTTATGTAGCACATGTACATCACACTTGCAGAATGATGATATATTCACAACACCTACATCATTTATACTCTCGAGATCAAATACTTCCATTTTCAGCATATTAGGAAAAATCTTTTCTTTATAAAGACTGAAAGCATTTTCATGTGGTGGTGAATTTTCCTTGTCAGCCATTGTAGATTTTTCATGAGATGCTTTCTCAGGGCTGTCCAAGCTGTCGCATTGTCGCAAGATTTGGTGACAGATTCTGTAAGTTTGGCGATAGCAGTTTTGTGGCGACAGAAAGGCGACAACCATAGGAGCGTAAATATGTGAGGGTGGTTTACACAGATAGTCGCCGGTTTACATATGTACCTTTATCTGTTTGCATTCCATTACAGGATATGGCCACAGTACCAACCGTCCTGGCCACCACGGTACCGTGGTGGCCCGGACGGTTGGGAGCAATGCTTCCTGTCATTCGCACTCCCTAGAGAGCGCTACCCTCCTGGCCGGCACTGGCGTGCAGGTCCTTATCTATATGGGTCAAATGCAGCCAGCTAGTAGCAGTATACGATGGAGTGTTGACGCTAGATGTGACAGCCATACAGATTTCCACTTGCAGCAGAAAATTGAGTATAAAAGCGTTTTTCATGGAAATGACTACAAGAAAGTGGTATATTTAGTTTAGGAAGTATACGATACCCTGGCGTGCAGCTTAATATAGGAGTTTTAGCATACTCTTGATGGTTGAAAGTTGTAACAAGTGACTTTAAAAGGTTCTGTGTGACCATATCCTGTCATGTCCCCTTGGATAATTTGTTTTAGCAGAAATATATGATATATAGTGTTGCCGCTATGTTTATTCTAGCCTCTCAACAGGGTGAATGTTGTCTGATTCTAAACTGAGAACACAACATTAACACCTCAACCAATAAAGATGTCAAGGACAACCATGCATAGGAGCGTCACATTCACTACTAACAGTATCACATTTTGCATGAATGAACCTTGAAGTGTAACCTCCCTGAAATAAAATTCTAACAGAACGGACATCCTATAGCAGGGTCCCACACTAAATGTGAGTAAAATGGCGCCCTCTACAATGTGATTTCAGTGAAGTGTCGTTAAGAGATGTACTACAATTTCAACTGGTCACAGACAAGTTTATATACATTTGTGAACACTAACAAGGCAGTATATTATGTGTATATGTTGGGGGAAGGGTTGATACATATCAAATATGTCAAAAATGTATTAAATAGATATTAAAACTAAATAATGGTTACTTTTCCCTGTATACGTTTGCAACTGTTTATTGTCTATCATTTGTCCCTAAATGTATTTTATATGTAAATGTATCATAATGTATTATAAAAGAACTCGAATACATAGAATATTGTCTCTGGCTTCATCATTCAGAAAGTAGTTGGTGGAAAGTTCATATCAAATTCTAGAATAATCTGAGTAACCCTTTCAGTAAGGATTTAAAATGTTGAATGGAGGCCTACTTTTGTTAAAGAGAATATTACGTTGTAATCAGCTCTCCTGTAACTAACTTGCGGATCCAAGTGTATACCTTCTACAAAGCTTCAGCATGCCCAAGGTTAATAAGTACACAACTTTCCGGATTACTTTTGCCCTATTGACTCCTGGCTTACACTTTCTTTTGAAATAATAATACAGTGGCGGCTATTTCTGGCTATTTCCTGTTATTGCACAAATCCATATGCTGTAAGGGATTACTGGGATACTTTGGACCATAACACACACCTGACAGCCATCACGTCAACAGGTAAAATGATACCTGCAATTTAGTACTTGAGTAAACTCTGCTATCAAAACTAACCTTATCATAGGGTTAATTGTTAATTATTAGTGTACTACTTTTGTGCATTAAAATCCTGGATTATTCTTTGATGTTGACATAATTCTTAAGCAAATATGATTTTCAGGTAATTTCATTTTATTGCACAACATTGAATCCGTATAGAAGGCTGGATATCCAGGTGCCCTAAGGTATAAGTGGGCTATCTTGAGCCACGTCACAAACCTACCATCCACACCCTTGACAGACCTTTATCACTGATACCTTCTAAAGAGTGCCACAGTGACGAGGGTTAAGACGAGGCAGTCTCATCGACGTTTTAGGCCCAGCAAAAATTATGTTAGATAACATAGGGTAGGCCAACAAACGGCTAGGCCACTGAGCTCTTGGTTAGACTGCTTTTTAGAATGCTAAAGAGGGGCAATTTTATTGATATCTGAATCACTGACTACTCTACTACTACTACTACTACTACTACTACTACTACTACTACTATCATTACACAAGCAAAATGTGTCCCTCCAGTCCTCCACTTCCTTTAGCTACACAATTGCATGGATATATCCCTGTTTCGGATGATGCTAGCCCGCAATGCACCTCAGCCTCCTAATCAAAAAGAACAATACTTGGCTGCATGTTGATTCCAATTAGTAAGAGGTTAGCTATGAATACCTATTGATAGCAATCAATTACTAGTTACTACACACTGTACTTGGGTCAGTTGAGATACACTGGATAGAAGGGAGCAGACTGACCTACTTGTTGAAAAAAAGATGGAGGATTTTTCAAAGTCAGCAAAATCAGTAGCTAATCAGTAGATTTTTTTCAAATCAGGGGCTCAATCAGTAGACAGCAATTTTGGGGTCTGAAATCAGTAGAGTACTGCTCAAATCAGTAGAGTTGACAGGTATGCAAGTTCATAAATAACTTAGCCCCGCCTTTTGACTATTGATGCTTTGCATCAACAACCGTACTTGTATTATATTATAGCGCATTGCTATGAAAATACCTAAGCATTGAAAACACATTATGTGAGAGGCTGTTTCTGTGGCTTTAAAGTGGTCCCGGTTCACAGCAGTATGGTGGGACCAAATCCAGACTGAGGCTCCTGACCCGGGAACAAATCCAGGCTCAGCAACCATTAGAAAACATGATATAATAGCAAAAGTTGATAAACATAAAGGTGTCCAATTTGACTAAGTTTTTCCTCAAGTCTGTGGTCGCGAGATCTATAAATAGAACCACGGTCACTGCAAGGCATAGCCGCGTTATCAGATGTTTCTCTCATTAAATGAACATTAAGTGAACAGGCTAGACATTCCTACGCTGGGCCAGACTGATCACTCACTCAAATGCATGCTTCCTCTCAGGAAGTAAGTGCTCTATAATTCTAAGCAATTGTATTGAGGTGCTGGTATTTCATAATTTGGCAATATCTTATTAGGAAAACTTAAATCTTATATGTATATGCAAATTTGGTTAATTCATCATATTAAAATATACATACATAAATGTCAAACTTACAAGTATACATAGAACAATGTTCTAAAATTCCTACATGTTGAATATCACAGGGGAACATATCTTTTTCAGACAAAAGTCACATACTTTTTTGGAGGGGAGATTGTGTCAAAATATTGTTATAAGTAACTTATCTCATAACTTAGAGCAATCAAGTAAAATCTTAAGGACTGTTGAGCTAGTGAGTGCCTGGTCATAGAATAGGCTATCATTTTAGCACATTTTTATCCCCAGAACTTCTTTATTACCCTTCATGAGAATGTGTGATCTATGCTTCCGTGAGTTTTCTAGTGAAGAAAATTTCTTGAAGTTTGGAAAAAGTCTCCCAAATGTGATCAAACTACAGATGTCGTCACACTCAGAACTAAAGGAGGTTTTTATCGAAAATATACAGGCTATGTGTACTGACATTTCTTGTTCTTTGTGTGATCAAGTGCATTCATTCTGGATGGAAAAATTTTGTAATGTTAGAATTAAAGACTACATGGATGCAAAAGAAAGACTCAATATCTCCAAAAGTGACAAAATTACTACCAGGACACAGAATTTAAGAGATGGCCTTCTCACAAACCATGTGGCATCATCAAGCAACAAGTGAATTGACTTTAACATGCTTAGTTTTAGGACTATTTCTTGGTGTATTAGCAAATGTGGTGAGTGATTTGTCACAGCCAGAGGACTAATTTCAATGGTGCCGGGAGGACTACATCCACCCCACACTCGATACTGATAAGACAAGTGGCTAATGTCGTTAAAAGACAATAAAAGTCCTGGACGTTCAGGCTGGGGTGTTCTATATTTATCCTTAAAAGAATTTGCTTGTGGATATAGGGAATGATAGCCATTTCCCCGGAGATGGACACCTTTATGTTTATCAACTTTTGATAATAGCCATTAAGACCCACCACTGAGCATTGGTGCAGATTTATAGCCTCGCCGTGGGTGTTTGTTGCAAAGCTTCGGTCTTGGCGGCCTCAGCTTTTGCAACAAACACCTACATCTCGGCTATAAATCTTCACCAATGCTCAGCGGCGGTTCTTAATCCCTATAACAATGCCAAGTAAAGAGATGGCCCAGGCCAGAGTGAGGGTGTGTCGGTGATTCGCTCCAGCACCCTCTACAAACCCTGACTGCGTCTTACGTAGCCAGCCCTGAAGGCCGTGTGGTGTAAGGCGTTGCCAATGACTGCTAGCTGTCTCTCACCACTGCCTGGATTTGAATCTCTGCTGGAACATGAGAGAATGATGTCATTGATGTGGGATTTAGGTTGATTTCTCCGGGTTCCTCTGCCAGCCACACCTGCCTATATGCGCCCTAGCCGCAACTTGGCAGAAAAACTGACAAAAAATGAAAATTCAAAATTTTGGTCTGAGCGGCAGCACAGGCAGGGTCTAACAACTGCAAGTTCGCAGTTCGTGTAGAATGTGATACCTTCACTACCCTAACCCCAAGAATACTCGTAGCATTAAGAAATTACGAACCACTAAGTATGTAAATTTAACTGAATGACCAAAGTTCATGGAGAATAACTAGGACGAGTGCAAACGATATGCGCTTCAGCTGGTTTAACATCTTATTTATCAATTTCATATCTGTTAGCCGAGCTTTCTGAACTATTGATACATAGGTTAGGTAGCCCTAAGTGTGTGGTCGCAGGGATATCTGAACATTCCAAATTCTGATCTCAACGTGTTCCTGGCGGCAGCGCAAGCAGGGTCTACCAACTGCAAGATCGCAGTTTGTGTAGAATGCGATACCTTCACTACGTACCCTACCCTTGAGATTACTCGTAGCATTAAGAAATTACGAACAAATATGTAAATTTTACTGAATGATCAAAGTTTGTGGAGAATAACTAGGTGAGTGCAAATGACATGCGCTACAGCCAGTTTAATATCTTATTTATCAATTTATCGGCAGCGCAGGCAGGGTCTACCAACTGCAAGTTCGCAGTTTGTGTATTGTGATACCTTCACTACCCTAACCCCAAGAATACTCGTAGCATTAAGAAATTACGAACAATTATGTAAATTTAACTGAATGACCAAAGTTCATGGAGAATTACTAGGACGAGTCCAAACGACATGCGCTTCAGCTGGTTTAACATCTTATTTATCAATTTCATATATGTTAGCCGAGCTTTCTGAACTATTGATACATAGGTTAGGTAGCCCTAAGTGTGTGGTCGCAGGGATATCTGAATATTCCAAATTCTGGTCACAACGTGTTCCTGGCGGCAGCGCAAGCAGGGTCTACCGTTCCTCTACCAACTGCAAGATCACAGTTCGTGTAGAATGCGATACCTTCACTACGTACCCTACCCTTGAGAATACTCGTAGCATTAAGAAATTACGAACAAATATGTAAATTTTACTGAATGACCAAAGTTTGTGGAGAATAACTAGGTGAGTGCAAAAGACATGCGCTACAACCAGTTTAATATCTTATTTATCAATTTATCGGCAGCGCAGGCAGGGTCTACCAACTGCAAGTTCGCAGTTCGTGTGGAATGTGATACCTTCACTACCCTAACCCCAAGAATACTCGTAGCATTAAGAAATTACGAACAATTATGTAAATTTAACTGAATGACCAAAGTTCATAGAGAATTACTAGGACGAGTCCAAACGACATGCGCTTCAGCCGGTTTAACATCTTATTTATCAATCTGTTAGCCAAGCTTTCTGAACTATTGATACATAGGCAAGGTAGCCCTAAGTGTTTGGTCGCAGAGATATATGTGTGCTCTGAGATTGCCAAATGGAAAATAAGGGTTGAGAAGAACTATAATTAATCATGAGTGATGTTGCAATCGGATATATAGGTGCTCTGATCTTTTTTTGCCAATTTTAGAAATTTCATGGCTACTGTTTGCAGGGCTGGTACCCTCTAGTTAAGTATACATTCATAAATCAATAGTTGTTTTGTTTTGTTTTTGTTTTTGCATTTCCACCATTTGAAATTAGACTATAGTATGCCTATATTAGACAAATATTACATGAACCTGGATGGTAGGGCCTTTTTGTGACTATTGTGAAAGCTTTAACATGTCCAGAGCATCATGGTTGATTGTTAACCCACATTAACCAATGATTAAAGATAATTGGTTTTGCATCGTTCTTCTAGGGCTGCTCTGCCGCTGAAGAATCAGTGATATTAATATTTCATATTTTCCATTCAATATAACTCTATTCTCTGAGAGCAATTTAAATGCCAGCAGACTCCCCACAGGGCTTGTTAAGGTATTAAAGAATATCAATAAAGTTTATATATTGTGGCGTGATGTGATAGTTTTTAAGATTGGCCTGATGGCTTTGTGTTGATTTATAGCGTCATCCAGAATGTCCTCTGGTTGTCTTCGGCCTTGGCAGCCTCTGCCAACCAAAGGACATGCCACTTTTTCTGCCATATTATGACTAGCCAGTTGTAAGTGAAGGAGGAAACCGGAGTACCCGACAAAATAACACTTCCTAACACCAAGTCACAGACAACTTTCTCACATGCAGAGGTGTGAGACAGCTAGCAGTCCATGGCAACGCCTAAGACCACACAGCCATCAGGGCAGGCCCTTTCAACTACAACATTCAGTGTGAAAGAAAAGGTGAGATTTGAAATGTAGCGGCAAAAAATATGGCCCATACATTTTTTCTACAAGACATCACTGAAAAACAAATCAATTTTTCACATAGTTCTTGATAAAACAGACTTTAGATGAAGTCAAATGCAGACAACTATCCTTCCCATTTTGATGCTACGCACAGTTGGTGTTCCCAAATTAGAATGCAGATGGCACTCAGTTAGTTGATGACGTAATAGGCGGGTGGCCAAATCCCTAAAAGAGCTCTAGAAATATTTTTGATGGCGTTTTTCGTTACAAGTCGTCATCCATGCTTATTCATCCCTACATAGGGTGGGCATTAGCGCACGGGTGGATGACACGTCTGATTTTGCTGCGTAAGGGAATTTTGGGGCATTTTATGCAAAAAATCACTAAAAAAGCATGTTTTTTGGGATTTCCTTCTAGAAAATTCATTTTTCGAGATAGAAACTCAAAACTTGCTACAAATGTGTTCAAGAGGATGCTTCTGATCTTAGAACATGTTGCGTTAGTGTGACTTCAAGGAACCCCCCGCTGTGAGTGATTTTGGGGGAAAAATCATCAAAAATGAGTGTTTTTTGTAATTTCCCACAACTTGAATGTCATCCTGGGGACTATTCCAAACTCTCAACTAAAAAGTTTTGGTTTAGAAAACTACCCAATAAGGTGTAGATACAGAAAACAAGTTATGTTTGAATATTTTTGTGATATGCTACGTTTTGGGGCATTTTACAGAAAAATGGCATTAAAACTAGTGATTTTAGGGATTTGCTTCTGGAAGGTGCAATTTTTATAGTAGTATGTCAAAACTTGCCACAAATGTTTTGACAACGATGTCTATGATTATCAAATATTTTGTGTTAGTATGAAATGTATCTGACCCCTGCTGTGAGTGATTTTGGGGTAAAAACCTCTAAAATAGTAGGATTTTTGTAATTTCCCACAACTCGAAAGTCATCTTGTGGACTATTCCAAACTCTCAACTAAATAGGATTAGAAAACAAACCAAGAAGGTGTAGATAGAGAGAGTGAGTCATGTTTGCATATTATCATGACATGCTACGTTTTGGGCCAATTTATAGAAAAAATAGCATAAAACAGGTGATTTTAGGGATTTGCTTCGGGAAGGAGCAATTCTCATAGTAGGAACTCAAAACTTGCCATAAATGATTTCATAGGGATGTCTATGATAATCAAATGTTTTCTGTTAGTATGACATGTATCTGATCCCTGCTGAGAGTGATTTTGGGGTAAAAACCTTTAAAATAGTAGGATTTTTGTAATTTCTCATACATTTGAACAAAGGTATATTATATCTCATATCAAGATTCTAGGTGTTACAGAAAATTAACCATGAATAGGCAGATAAGGGAAATAAGTTATGTTAGCCAACCTATGACATGCTAAATTTTGGGGTATTTTACTGAAAATCATCAAAAGCATGTGATTTTAGGAATTTGCTTCTGCAAAGTGCAGCTTCCAATGTAGATATATTAAACTTGCCACAAACATGTTCGCATTGATGCCTATGGTTGTAGGATGTGTTGTGGTAGTTGAGGGTTAAATGTGGCCCCTGCTGTGAGTAATTTTTGGGTAATCCTTTAAAATTATGCAATTTTTTGGTATCTTCCGAGGCTTAACTGACAACTTGGAGACTATTTCACAAATTTGACAGAGAAAATCACCTAAGAATGTGTTGACTATGGAACTCAGTTATGTTTACTATAGCCTTTAATGATAAGCTATGGTTTTGGGTATTTTATGGAAAAAGCAGTAAAAATGTGAATTTAGATATTTGCTTCTAGAGAGCGTTAATTTCATAGTAGGAATTCTAATTTGGTACAATGATACTCAAAAGGATTTCTGTGATTATAGAGATGTTGTGTTTTCAGTTTCATGTGACCTTTTGCTTAACAATTCAAGTGATTGTTTGGGCAAAAAATGAGAAAATAGTATTCTATGGACTATTTGATTATATCACATATCAATCTAATATTCATGCATAATTTTTCACCTTTTTGCAGTAAAATATTAAGAAATGTGTCATTTAATAGGCCCCCGTATTATTTACATTGGCCTTTGATAGGAGTTTTCCACCGTTTGCTATTCAGCATTTCAACAACTAAGATGTGCCACAGGTAGATGTGGTGTTTCATCATTAAAAATGATCCTATATATACCCCTATAAGAATGAAAACACAGGAAACAAAAGTCTTTTCACAAAATAGTGGTTTATGAAGACGTGGCATTACCTCGAGGATGTTCGCCATTCATCACACATAAAGAAAAGTAAAGCTTTTTTCCTGTGATAAAGCATTCTTCCTGAGTGAATGTCTCTTAGTATAAGGGACTGGGCCAGTTGATGACCAGGAAATACTCTCTAGTAGTGGGTTTAATGATGACAAATTTCAAAATCAACAAAATGAAAAACATCTAATGTTTTCTTGCTGCAATGCAACATTTTTATTAAACAGTTGCTGGAAGGTGTTCCTGAAAAAGCCCAGCCTTCTTAATGTAATTGGGTGATTGCTGTTTTGGGGGATTAGACACAGAAACTGAATCTGAAAAGTACTAGACTAGTAATATCATCACTAAAATGAGTATATATGCACATGTACATGACTGACTATTAAGTCTTGTAATGCTACCTCAGACGTGTGACTGCAGGGGCTTAGCCGCCTATGCGTCCAGCGTGTCATTTGGACACACAGAACACTGTTTTTGACAGTTTGGACACCCACAAATTTATGTCAAAATTTGCTGATGATGACTTTACTTAGAAGATAGAAGATGTAGAAGCAGTAGTGTCACTTGTATAAGACACCCAAAGCAGATACTGGCATAAAAAGCAAAACCTGTAAATATATAGGGTTTATTTTACTAGTAGTATGTACTTTGGACACGCAAAAGTCTATGAAACCTCTATTTGAACACCCTGTTTCCAAATATTGGCTAAGACCATGCGTGTGAGAACAGGAAAAATGTATTACCAAGCTAATGCAAGCTGAATTAATATTCTGGTATAAGTATAAAAAATAGAACAGATTTTAATTATTCAAAATATTGTTGAGACTATTTGGTGGAAAATTGTATTTGAGGATGATGTACAGTGGAACCTGATAGATTACCTCTGTACATAGAGCATTTCCACAGCAGTACCTACATACTGTAACAGCGCAAGGTTACCCTGTAGTAGTGTTCGGAATCGGTCACAATTTTCAAGATCGATCATCGGTCCATCTGAACGACCGATGATCGATTAATAATCAAAGTTGTATATGCGCAGTTTTCCTTTGGTAGTCTTGGCTTGTTCAACGGTTCTTGGCTCCATTTTTGTAAAGGAGCTAATCTAACTCTCTTTAAATACCCCTTGAACCCCTTAGTTACAGTACTGCTTAATATCAATTAAGATTGTGCAGGCTTAAGTGGTGTCTCTCACTTGAACAAAAGGCAGTTTCCAGGTACAATTTATTATTTCAAAAAACTTAAAAAATAATCGATCTTATAAAATTGCAATCCATCATCAAAATTAGAGGTTGAATGAGCGATTAATCGGTATGTCCGATTAATCGGACGATCCCTACCCTGTAGCCTGTGACTATACAAATCTTTTACAAAATAATGGTAGGGCTGCTTAAACAATGGGGTTGTAGGTCCATTGGGCTAAGTACAGTATATTTAGGAAAGTCTTATCAAAGTACATAATGTGCTCATGGGCTAGTTATCATAAGGGGAATAGGTGGAAGGACTACTAAATGTTAGGGAAAAGAAGTCCATCACTGGCTAGCGGAATTTCTTGGTAATGTTTAACTGTGAGTGATAGGAGCCCCATTTCCCAAAACTTTGTGCTAGGAGAGTGGGGGCATTTAATCTTTAGGCAACAAACTGACAAAATGTGTGGTCCTAATTGTGCAGTGTTTTTGCAGCGCAACCTGTAATCTGCTGAATAGGAAGTATTAAGAGTAGTATAATGAAGATATGAATAGGGAGGAGTCAAAATGAATCCTGATTCATGCAATACTTGGGAATTTGGATCATCCTTTTTCAGCCATATTTAGGCTAAATTGTAACTAGCCTGTTGTAAGTGATGGAGGAAACTATAGTAACCCAGTAAAAACCACTTAACCCCAAGTCAGTGATCACTTTCTCACATGCCCTGTCTGGGATCAAGGAACAAACACACATTTTGGAATTTTTTGTCACTTTTTTTCTGCCATACCATGGTTAAGTCATAACTAACCAGTTGTAATTGGTTTAGAAAACCAGATTACCCAGCAAAAACCACTGCCTAATGCCAAGTCACTAGCAACTTTCTAACATAGTGACTGGTATTTAAAAGATCAATGTGGGTGTTTTGTTTTTCATACTTGAATGACTCACATGGATATCAAATTATAAATGAAATAACATCTCACAGCATGATACTTATGTAACTGAGTGAGATATACCTTAGACTCTGAGAGTAATAGTAGGAGCTCTACTACTATTCTCTACCATAAATTGATATTGATGCTATTTCAATGACTCTGTTTCTTGATCTGTATGACCTGAGATGTCAGGGACCTGCATACACGGAGCACTTCTTAATTTCTCATAAGTGCTCCTTATGTCCACAGGTTTCACAACTCACATTTCATTACTTTTTCCATAAAATGCCCAAAGTGATAGCTTATCATTGAAATCTAGTAAACCTTACCATGTTCCTTCACCAACACATTCTTAAGTGATTTCTTTTGCAAAATTGTGAAATTAAGATCTTTGCATAGTCTCCAAGTTGACAATTTAAGGCTTTTTTAAGCCTGGGAAAATACAAAAGAAATGCATGATTTTAAAGGATGTTACCCAAAAATTACTCACAACAGGGGCTACATTAAACTCAACTAGCAAAACACATCCTACAACCATAGGCATCAATGTGAACATATTTGTGGCAAGTTTTATACATCTACATTGGAGGCTGCATTTTCCAGAAGCAAATTCCTAAAAACGCATGCTTTTGATGATTTTTCAGTAAAATACCCCAAAATTTAGCAAGTCATAGGTTTGCAAACATATCTTATTTCCCCTACATGCATATTCTGGGTTAATTTTCTGTAACAACAATATCAGGCTAGAATCTTGGTGTAAGATATAATATATACTATAAAAATTGCACCTTCCAGAAGCGAATCCCTAAAATCACCTGTTTTATGCCATTTTTCTATAAATTGCCCCAAAACGTAGCATGTCATGATAATATGCAAACATGACTCACTCTCTCTATCTACACCTTCTTGGTTTGTTTTCTAATCCAGAACTATTTAGTTGAGAGTTTGGAATAGTCCACAAGATGACATTCAAGTTGTGGGAAATTACAAAAATCCTACTATTTTAGAGGTTTTTACCCCAAAATCACTCACAGAAGGGGTCAAATACATTTCATACTAACACAAAATATTTGATAATCATAGACATCGTTGTCAAAACACTTGTGGCAAGTTTTGACTTACTACTATAAAAATTGCACCTTCCAGAAGCAAATCCCTAAAATCACTAGTTTTAATGTCATTTTTCTGTAAAATGCCCGAAAACATAGCATGCCAAAAAAATAATCAAAAATAAATCACTTTCTGTAACTACACCTTCTTGGGTAGTTTTCTAAACCAAAACTATTTAGTTGAGAGTTTGGAATAGTCCCCAGGATGACATTCAAGTTGTGGGAAATTACAAAAATCCTACTATTTTAGAGGTTTTTACCCCAAAATCACTCACAGCAGGGGTCAGATACATTTCATACTAACACAAAATATTTGATAATCATAGACCTACTTATAAAATCATTTGTGGCAAGGTTTGAGTTCCTACTATGAAAATTGCACCTTCCAGAAGCAAATCCCTAAAATCACTAGTTTTAATGCCATTTTTCTGTAAAATGCCCCAAAACGTAGCATATCACAAAAATATTTAAACATAACTTATTTTCTGTATCTACACCGTATTGGGTAGTTTTCTAAACCAAAACTATTTAGTTGAGAGTTTGGAATAGTCCACAGGATGACATTCAAGTTGTGGGAAATTACAAAAAACACTCATTTTTGATGATTTTTCCCCCAAAATCACTCACAGCGGGGGGTTCCTTGAAGTCACACTAACGCAACATGTTCTAAGATCAGAAGCATCCTCTTGAACACATTTGTAGCAAGTTTTGAGTTTCTATCTTGAAAAATGAATTTTCTAGAAGGAAATCCCAAAAAACATGCTTTTTTGGTGATTTTTTGCATAAAATGCCCCAAAATTCCTTTAAGCAGCAAAATCAGACATGTCATCCACCCGTGCACTAAAGCCCACCCTATGTAGAGATGAATAAGCATGGATGACGACTTGTAACGAAAAACGCCATCAAAAGTATAATTCTGACACTTGGCCACCCGCCTATAATAGGCAAGTGTCATGGCTATCAAAAGAAGGATAGAATGATGTGCAACCAGTAGAGTCGGGCGCCTTGGCAAATATCTTTTGTCATTTGGCTTCTACAGAAATGCCAGTCAGGAACCCATTCGTCATCATCAGATTTAAAACTGCTTAACAGGCAAAATTGTTGTGCACTGCGGAGAGGAGAAGTGAAATGCCCACAAAGCAATGAACACTTTCAGATAAGTAGTTCATGCATGGTTTTCAAAAGAAACTAAATTGTTTAGATGTTTCACAATCAATAAAGCAGACCAATCTCATGTAATTAGGGTAAAATGCGATCTGGAGGAAGTTTCTCAAAAAGTTCCTTTGGAATGTCTATTTCTTTTAAGAATCAATCAAATCCACAGATCCAGGTAAAATATGGTTGATAGTTAAAACAACAATTACATGCTTTACATTGAGAAGGGTCCTCCTTTAAAAGAAAGGAATTAGTCAAGTGGTTGTGGCCAATTCGCATCCTTGTTAAAATGCTTTGATCATCGAATAACTCTAGAGCCTCCAGGCCATAGACCCAGCTGAGGTTTGATTACATGTAAATTGTTACTGATGGCCTCATCCCATTTTGATTGCAACTTTTGCTTTAAAATATTATTGGTGTATGGAATTGAATTATTTTAAAATGATTCAATATGCCTGTCTTGGCTGCATCATCTCTGTTCTCATTGCCCCTGATGCCCACATGATTGGTGATCCGGTAAAATACAATACTGTCACAGCCAATGAAGGCATTCCTTGTGTCCAGTACCCGCCTAAAATGGCCTGAAGGGTAGATTTTGAGTCTGAGACTATGAAGGATATGATTAAATTCTTATCATCACTATCTGATGTCTCAACCTGATCAAGCCCTAGATATAGAGAATGTAACACTGCCAACATATGGAAGATCTATCTAGAAGGCCGTCAATAGTAGAACTGCCAAAAATGATGGCTGCAGCAGCATTTTCATTTAAAACAGAACATTCATTGTAAATAAAATCAAAGTCTACATGGACAGCTTTTGCTACATTTCGTAAACTCATATAAATGAAAGGACCTGTTTGATCCTTCTTTGATGTTAAATAGTGTGGTTGGCAATCAAAGTCCCTATATTCATGAAGGACTTTCGGGAAATTGAAACTTTGCTATTATGTCAGGGTTAAAATTCATTTCTTCAAGAAACCCCTGATACAAATACCAAAAGTTGGAATGACTTTTGGTTTTCTATGAAATTGTTCAACATAAATTGGGTTTAAGATAGTGTCATACACAGGGTTATTTGGTGTTTTTTATCTTCAGAGGTAGAGTGGGAGCTCATTTGCTTCAACACAAAGACATTGTGCAGGTGATGTTCTAAGGGCTCCAAGAGAAAGCCTCAGTTCCTGATTCTGAATCAATTCATGATTCAAGCCTAAGGCCTTTTTTCTCTCAATTTTTTGGGGCCAGGATGGGTTTTTTTTTCTAACCTTTCAGGGCAAGATTATTCTTTTTCTTGATTCTTATGGCCAGATTGTTTTTTCCTCAAAAGTATAACAAACGATTTGCTCTCTGTTACTGACAAATATACATGGCATGGGGATCACCCTCTTGGCATGCTCAATGATGTGCAATAGGAATTGTCACCTCCCGGGAACCCAACTCACCAAATAAAAGAAGGGGTATATGTGTGGATCTGTCTCTGGATACCATGCATCCAAAATATCCCTTGATCCTGTTTGGATCTGAAGGCGTTCCCTATCTCCTTTTCTTCTTTATCCCTCTAGTAATTAATGTGATGTCATTGTTTTTTTTTAAACTATGACAAAGGACAATATGGCATAAAATGACTTCTGTGTACCGATGTGACTTAAAACTCCATTTATTATTCAAACAAATGATAGAAACATTGCATAGCACCCCCTCTATTGCCAGGTGCAGGAATCACTGAGGGTGCACTTTGAGATATGAGTTTCTGAAATAGTTAATAGATGGCGTTTACGTTTCATGAGTGGAAGTACATGTGGATACTTTTATACCTTGAGCTACCATCTCTAAGTAACGTTTCATAATACCAATTTATACAGTTTATTTCATTATTAAACGCCAGTAATTGTCCAATACAGCCTATGCACAGATAAATGTGGATATATATATATATATTGGGCCAGAAAGTTAGATACCGGATATTTGTCTGTAAAAGAAAGTAAAAACAAAACAAAACAAACAAACAAACGTAAGCTTTTCCTGGCCTGTGATTAGTGGAAGGCAGTCAATTATTGTGGTACAAGCTACAGAAACCACTCGGAAGCTGTGGTGAAACGTATGATATCCTTCGGGGTTACTCGACCTGCCTCGTAATACATCGTGTATATCACATGCAGCACATACACATCAATATTGAGCCGTGCTTATCGTACAATCGGATAAAAATAGCCCACGTCGGTTAGTGACCGTCGTATGGATGTTGAAAGCTGCTTATCTTGACCTTTTTTTCTTCTGGCGTCTAACTTGACCTATACAAAATTATGCAAAAAACCTGAAAATGATTGAAACTTCGGGTACCAATCTGAGATTACCCAGCGAGAGCTTTTCAATCAATTGCAGCATGACAGGGTTTAAATGGTTTTCAAAAAATATGAAACTTGCGTCCTTGTGCTTAAGCTTTCAATTTGTCTCTCTTGCTGCAAGGGTCCGAATTCCAGATCCCAGTCCATGGCCTTCTCAGCCAGTGAGTGATCATGACTAGCGAGGTAAGTGCAATGTAATTCATGTTCATAAGGTTTACAGGTTAAGCACACGCAGGATTTTTTTTAATTGAGTATTATTAAAATGCAATTGATTTTGTCCTGTACTTTTTAAGTCGCCTGGTACATGTTTGCTAGTGAATCCTGTCGACATATACACCTTTACAAGTAGAACGCATTTGTATATATAACCCGTCAGCCGTACATTGGAAAGTTTGAGAGAAGCACGGGTTAGTTCAAAACCTCTGCACCTTTGAACAGTGAGCACATACGGACACATGCTGGGAATAGGATATATATATATATATATATATATATATATATATATATATATATATATATATATATATATATATATATATATATATATATATATATATATAATATATATATATATATATATATATATATATATATATATATATATATATATATATATATATATATATATATATATATATATATATATATATGTTACAGTAAGAGTGTCAAACCAGGGATTTAGTCAAATCCCTAAAACTTTCAGGGAATCTGTCAAATTCCTGTTTCACTCAAGGATTCGGTCCCTAAATGTCTACGGTTATGACTAAAACCCTAAAAATAGGTGGGTCATTTTTGACTTGTTTACTGGAGACCTTTCAGAGGGATTGTTGAATGACAATTACCTTTGTTTTATGCTTAGTTGAGCGCTACTTATGATTCCTGATTATCAAAGTAATGAGGTACAAAGTAATGCTGAATAATCAATGCTCAGCCAAAAATTATTGCTTGATGATGATGATAATTAGTATCTCAGTCAACGTTTATCAATTTCATCATTCTGACCCTCCTATTCTCAAGGATTTAATCAAATCTCTAGACATTTAGGGACCAAATCCGTGAGTGAAACAAGAATTTGACAGATTCCCTGAAAGTTTTAGGAATTTGACTAAATCCCTGGTTTGACACTCTTACTGTAACATATATATATATATATATATATATATATATATATATATATATATATATATATATATATATATATATATATATATATATATATTTATATATATATATATATATATATTTATATATATATATATATATATATATATATATATATATATATATATATATATATATATATATATATATATATATATATATATATATATATATATATATATATATATGCGTCACGTTGGAGGAGTTAGGTAGTTGCGTCCTGCTGGAAGTGGGATATTTGAGTAGTGCTAGTTGTGAGATATTTGTGTCATGTATGGAGTGGGATATTTGAGTCGCGCTGGGTTCAGGGCGTTTTTGTCATAAGACATTGCTATGAGTAGAACAAAGGGTGCGGTGACAAAGTTGCCGATAGCCTATGAGATGGCCCACTGGACGATTGTAGGAATTGATCACGGGAGGTAGGTGATTGTGGCAATTCCAGTGCAATCAGCAACCAAAACCGAGCCTGGGGCAGGCTCGAATCCCGTCTGGGGCATTTGAAAAGGTTGCCAATGACTTTGAACTTAGGCGGTGATTTTCGCCGGATACTGCGGTTTCCTCCATCAGTATACGTAACAACTGGCTAGTCACGACCGAAAACTGAAATTCCAAATCGTAACCGTTTGTCTTCGAATAAACAATTTGGTTAGGTGTGCTGGTCTTCTTTATCACCAGAGTGAGCGTTAGAGTCGTATGTTTTGACGTGTCGTCATGACAATATTGCATCTCTCCATGCTCATCCCCTTCTGTGTGCGGATGGGAAAGATAAGAGGTTTCTGTTTGCTTTTATTCCGTGTAGACATCTACCTCTCTGCACCAATAGCAATTACCCCCTACTTCGATCGGAAACGAGCAGGTCTATGTAAGTGGGCCACTGGAAATAGAACAGCTCTCAGAAATAGTGTTAGTCTTGGCTGGCTAGCTCCACAGCCACATTGCAAACGCTAAGGGGCTTAACACGGGAAGTAAAGAAATTGAGTCTTAGTCTTGCTGTAGCAACCATCGTATCCAACAATCATTGCTAGGCTAACGGTTGGGTTAAAGGAAAAATGCACCATCAGAATGATTTAGGTTCAAAATGAGCTTATACATGTCACCTTTCAAATTAGACCTCCCCCGAACCTGCCCTCTTCAGCACTACTCAGCTATAGCTTACAAAAGTGACCAAGTAACAGGCCTGAGGCAGTTATATGGGGGCGTCCATGTATCCCATGATGTACTCTGTTTTTGGCATCTTCATCTTTCCCGACCATGTGGAAGAGCAAATAACTTCTTTCTTTTTTTCGCGACCGTTTTTTGGGGGAGACAAAATACAACTTTATTGTTTCCCGACCACTCTAGAGGGAGGGTAAATAAAATGTTATTTATCCAGCCTCTACAGAAGAAAGGTAAATATAATTCAAGCAACGACTGATTGCATGGCTCATTTTACTGGCAAAGGGAACCAATTAATTTGCGAGAGTCGCAACAGAGACCACGTGCGTGTCCTTCAGTATATAACCGAATACCATTATATATGATATTCATTATATATGAAGCAAAACGACCCTTTCAATAATGGAAACATGTATTTTTTTATGTATATCTATAAATGTCTAACATCTTTCTACCTGTCTGTCTGTCTGTATTCATGACAGAGGGAGGATAAATAAAGTTTTGTTTACTCTCCCTCTAGAGTGGTCGGGAAAAATAATAAAGTTTTATTTTCTCTCTCCAAAAAGTTTTTTATTTGCCCTTTCACACTTGGTCCATCGTAATGAAATTTAGATAAAGAAAATAAATATTTGGTAATAGGTGTCGAAGTTCAAAGCAAAGTTTAGCGCCTTAGTATTACTGATCTCGACAGGTGGCGCTTCGAATACGCATCCTCATTGTCTCTTAAGTCATCAGAATGAAATATTTATTAAGATTCGAATATTCTAAATGGAGCATGACAATTTCTGCCCCAATCATGTAAACTTTCAACATATGTTCCTGTAAAGTAAGTTGTTGTTTTAATATCAAATGGTAAGTATTGAAAAACAACTTTAAAGTCATCTATTTTCAGCGAATCACTTCTGAGATGATAGCCCTGAATGAACATAGAGACTCTTTCATCTTAGTTCTCGGCGGGCACGTTGATGTCCTGTCACATGAACAAATGATAGATATTTGGGAGGTAACTGGCACGCTTGTGTCAAATATCTACAAGAAGGTCCTTGCCTCGAGAGAAGGCATAGGGTAGAATAGTTTGCCCTATACTCTCCATCAGATACACCTAGATACTCCTCGACAATCAAGGCTTGCTCTACACTCTTGTTGATGGGTTATATGCTTTCTCATGCTCTGTAGTATGTATATTTAGCAGTACATTTAGTATATTTAGCATTATACAAATATGCCATGCCAGTGTGGGTATCCTGATGGAATGTCTCCCAGAGGGAGGATGGTTTTCCCAAGGGCGGAGCCCGAGCGAAAACCATCCTCCCGAGGGGAGACATTCCATCAGCATACCCACACTGGCATGGCATATTTGTTTTATTATACCGAACAAACCCCAATTTGGTAAAATATCAATGAAAACAACAATGAATGCCAGTAGATCCAGTGAGAACAGTGGACGTTTTGCCGGTGGACATTTCGCCGGTTGACATGATGGAATTGCCAACCTTTGTAAGCCAATCACGGGTTACGATTTCCACGTGAGGTATAATAATATAGATTAGACCAGTTTTAGACATTAACCTTTTCACCACATTACCTATCACGCTATATAAGTATAGACAGATAGAAAGTGGTTTTTAACTTGCCCTATTTAACGAGAACTAAAAACTAAAGCAAAAACATTATTTTCACTAACTCCCATTACGCCGGAGCTTTCTCCGCTCGCGGCTATTGTAATTAATTTCTAAGTTAACAAGTTCCTAGTGCTTTTGTGTGCTCGCTTTTTCTAAGTTACATTTTTTAAAGTTACACTTTCCTTTTATTCCTTTGTGGTATTCTATATATGTTCCTCGTTCATGTTACCTTATGTTACTGTTATATGTTATTTGTAAACACTATATTAGTTTATGTTGTGCGTGCTATTTTGTGTCTTATGGACACAGTCAATAAAGTACATTACGCTAGCCACTAACATTTAACAAATTTGTCATATCAAATACACTTTGCCTCTTCTTCATTTATATGTGTTAACCGATAATTAGTTTTTATATACAAAATGCTCACCTTTTGAAAGTGTATAGGCTACAAGGTTTGAACACTTGTCGTTTTGAAAATCAAAGTACGAAAATCTGGAGAGAAATCAAAATTTTAGATATAAGTTGTGCGACCTCTCATGTGGAACGATCTCCCTGAGACACTTAACATAATGCCTAGATTTAAGTGAAACGTATGGCGGGTGTTTCTTGAATGAAGAATATTTGTAAATTATTGGATTACTACATTTTCAATGACAAAACAAAAATTGTCGAACATTTCTTAACCCTCATGCTGCTGGTGGCTAATTTGGCCAATACAAAATGATGCCAAAAACTAAAAAAATACAGAAACTCTGGCACACTGGTACTCATCTGAGAGTACTCAGTGAGAGCTATCCAATGAATACCAACATGACAGGGTTTGGATGGTTATCAAAAACCTTTGCATCCTTGTGCTTTGGACGAAAGTAGCCTCAGCATTGGAAGGGTTAAGATGTGTCTAGCTTTGTATTCTCACCGATTTTATTTTGTCAAATCTTTAATATAGACCCAACAAGGTGTTCAAAACTTGTAACCAATATCATTAAGTGAGCACCCAAAACATTCATGTTTTTTTTCTCGAGTGTAGGCAACTCCTGTTCGCCACACGGTGGCGCTGTTTGGCGGGGGTCGCATAGGCTCCCTACACTACCGCCATCTACAGTTTGGAGGACGAGTTATTGTGAAATGGCTAGTAGAGGAAGATCTAGTGAGGGCTAACGCGCTCGTCTCCTCCCTCCAAATGGAGGGCAGGACCGAGGTACTTCACCCCAAGGATGCACACAAAGTTTTCAACGACCAAAGGTAAAAGCAAAATTAAAAAAATGAAAGTATTGTGCCATGACACTGCCGTGGAAGATAACGTAAATTGTCATCAGTTCATTATTTGTTTTTTATACTAACTCGTAGCTATTAGAATATTTCTGAACTATTATTTGAACTACATATTTTTTTGTTTTCGGATATATTTCGACAGTATATCTATTCAAGTACTTACCATCAAAATTTGAATGCTTACTTTATCTTTGATGTCTGTCTAAACTTTTTGACCAGAGTAAGAATTTTCACATTTGAAGTTGGTGTTTTTTTCGTCAGAAGATTTTTAGTATAGATGTTTCAATTCACACTACCCTTAACCAGAGTTTATGAAATCTCAAAGAAGTGGCAACATAACAGAAAATGGTGGCCAAGAAATCGTTAACATATGATGATTTCGTAATTTCATATTTAGTGAGTTATATTTAATTGATTTGTATTTTATGTTTCCTTTCAGTGTTGAGGCGGTGTTCGTATGTACACCACACACCACACATGAAGAGATTGTCCAGAAGGCGTTAAACGCCGGTATATTTTATATCTTATTCTTAGGAACTTCATACCGTAACATAGCAATTTTAGTTAGGCCTTTTGTTCCGCATTGAATTCCAATTATATAAGTTGTAATTTGAACGGACAACACAGAATATTATCATAATATAGCTACAATAGAAATACTTAGGTAAGAATTCTTACAGATAGGAAATGAAGTTAGCATTTTGAGTATCGTCACTTTCTCTGCCACATTCAGAGACGAGCCAGTTGTAACTTGGTGGAGGAAACCGTAGTACCCGGCAAAAACCGCCGCCTAATCCCAATTTACTGGTTACTTTCTCACATGCCCGGTCCGGGATTCGAACCCGGGCAGCGGGGAGAGACAGCTTGCAGTCACTGGCCTTCAGTGTATTTTTGCCTAGTTGCAATGCTTTATGCTGCGGCCACAGTGCCCAATTGTACAATATCAATGGGTTGGTCAGGTCGCTATATAAACATGCGACTTTGTGATGGACTGTCTAAATTGGTGTCTTTGCAACTGAAACTTCCCTTGAATTGAATTTGCTCACTGTCAAGGATCTCGGTCTCATCATGACATTATCTAACAAGTACGGTTGTTGATGCAAAGCATCAATAGTCAAAAGGCGGGGCCAAGTTATTTATGAACTTCCGAGGGAACCGGATGTATAAAGAACATTAACATTATAGAGGAAAATAATTTATAATGACTAGATTTGTATCATTTTTGTAGAAATGTAACAAATATCGGAATTCTAGGCGCAAGCTGGAGACTTCGAAATCTCTTGGGTGCGAAGCTACTTGGGTACGCATCAGTTTGGTTACGAAGTCTCCTGATTTCATTCTATACACATAGTAATTTTTTTCTTTAGTAACTTTCCTTCCTATACTGAAAAATATACTTTATGTCCGCTTAAAATATTTTATATATTTGAAAACTTCATGCTAAATTAAAATAAGGAAGGCATGATTTTCCGCGGCAAAGGTAATACGGGCCAACATTTATATTATAACCAATCAGAATGAGAATTATATTCAGTCCGGCCTCAGAATTTCCAACATGGCCGTCCGGACTATGAACATTTCAAAACAGCTTCCCATATAGGCGTGGCCTGAGGGCCTCGCCAATTAAGCTGTTTCAATTGTCGAAAAACCTGGACAATCAATTGTATTGAATTAACTCCCTTTTGTACGAAGTTAATACATGTAGAATTACTAGATTGTAAAATTGTATTGTCCGTTATTTATCACTATGGATTCAAGCATGATCGCTAACTTCTGTCTCACCAGGGAAAGCGGTTTTCTGTGAGAAGCCTCTGTCGCTGACGCTAGATGGCGCCACAAGGATGTATGATTTGGCTGATGCCAATAACAAGCCGTTGTTCTGCGCGTTCAATCGGTAGGTCTCTGAAAAGTCATTCACTCATTCAACATTCCTGCAGTGAACAAACCAAAAATGTTTGACATTTTTGAAGGGCATTTTCTTACAAAAGCACAGTATGGAACACATTTGAAAGAGAACAATCAATCAGAATTCAACCAATTATCTGTTTTTTCAATATGTTGATTATTCATTTTAAAAAGTATCATTGCATCTAGAGGACCTGTTCCACGTGATAATCCATCTGATCGTGAATAACTATGAAATGAAACAACTCATTATTTCAAGTCCACATAGGATTATGCAAATTAAAACAAAATATTGCAAAACATGTGTTAAAAGCTATTTTTGTATTTATATCTATAAAAACCAATAATTCCTTAGAAAAAGTAAGGGTGAATGAGTTCAATCGGTCTGTTGAATGTTTGTGATATAAAAAATGAGTTTCCTAAGTGGCTGTTTCTCTTTTACTTAATTATGCTGAAAACTATCGATGATAGATATGTCGGGATTATGTTAATCGTGTAAGCTATCATTTCATAATAAATCCATGTGCTTGTGATAGTGATTCTATTTTATCCATGGTCTAGGTTTCTAGTCCCATCTTGGAGAACCCCTTTCTTTAGATTGTCCCATACATGTTGACTGTTATTTAAAGTGTTCCAATAGAAGTGCAATTGTTCGTATATTTGTATACCTTCTGTATCGTACCGGAGCTGTCAATTCAATACAGTTAAATACAATATGAAACAATACAATGCACTTCAATATAATACTTTACAATACAATACAATGCAATACTATACATTGCAGAGTTAAATACAATTGAGTTAGTACCATGCGTTACATATAGATGGCATCCGATGGCCTGGCGTGGCTCACCTCTGCCCACCGAAAGCTGTTATACGTAGCATACTTATGGAAGGCCAAAGTGGACAAAAAGGGCATTTATTAATATTAATAAATGATTTTTTAATATTAATAAATGGAAATGATTTTCTAATATTAATAAATGATTTATTAATATTAATAAATGATTTATTAATATTAATAAATGATTTATTAATATTTATAAATGATTTATTAATATTAATAAATGATTTATTAATATTAATAAATGATTTATTAATATTATTAAATACTTCTTAATATTAATAAATACTTCTTAATATTAATAAATATTTATTGATATTAATAAATCATTTATTAATATTAGAAAATGCTCTTTTTGTCCACTTTGGCCTTCCATACATACTAACATATTTACGACACTACGGTTTGGCTGATAAGTAGATGATTCATTTAACGACTTGCCTTAATCACATACTTCTGATTCCAGTCGTTATGATCCCCAAGCAAGAGCTATATACAATAGAGTGCGTTCAGGCGAGGTTGGCAAGATCTACATGGCGAAAACAATAAGCAGAGACTTAGCAGGCTTCAGCTCAAAGGAGTATCACAAGATTTCTGGTAATGCAATAATGTAACCTGAACCTCTCGTAGCATATGCCTTAACCCTTATGTTGCTGGTGGC
>OZ012684.1:48913284-48920784 GCA_963942565.1 Maea johnstoni | reverse complement strand
AAAATTAGTGCCTTGGTGCACTTTGGTGCGATCGAACCATTTATTTTACCTACTATGAAAGAGTAGGCAACGAATGTCTAACCTCTACGTGATGCCATCTTTCGGTGAAAAGACTAACGAATGGCGTGTGCTCATGAATATAAGGCACTTGTATCTACGGAAGAACATACGTGACAGGCATAAAAAATCAAACTTTTTTTTCGAAAAGGTCAGAAAAATGCGTTTTCGGAAAAAATGTTCGTCTGGTGGCATCTTACAATGTATTCTATACGTTAAATTCGTTTTGTCGTAATCAGCTTGCAAATTTACACAAATCTCTGTTCAATCATTCAAGGTATTTGGCAAGGCTGGATTACTGCAATCTGAAAACATATCTCCTACCGGCATGCTCGCCTATGGCAAAGAGGGTATAACTGCAGATCCTATGTACCAAGGTATAGACAGATATGAGAACGCATATCGTCTAGAAAAGGAGCATTTTCTTGATGTCTTAGAAGGTACAATATTATTTTTTCAGTCATTTTCGAAACATAGATAGATAGATATGAGAGATAGATAGATATGTGTACATTTTGTATGTATGTATGTATGTATGCATATATATATATATATATATATATATATATATATATATATATATATATATATATATATATATATATATATATATATATATATATATATATATATATATATATATATATATATATATATATATATATATATATATATATATATATATATATATATATATATATATATATATATATATATATATATATATATATATATATATATATATATATATATATATATATATATATATATATATATATATATATATATATATATACATATATACATGTATATATACGTATATATTGTATGTATGTATATATATGTATGCATTTATAGAAGACGAGTATTCGAAATAATGACAATATGTTTGTAATATTACCTGTGACAAATTGAATAATTTCTTACTTGCAGGCAAGAAAGATATTGAAGTGGATCGGACATCTACTCTCATGGGACTGAGGGTTGCTCTGGCCTGCAAGGAATCCCTTGACAGCGGCAGGACTATCAATGTAGCACAATACTGGAATTGAAAATAAGGTAGCACATTGACCGGGAACCATCGAAAAGCACAAAAGTGCATAAAACTTTTTCCCTAACTTTCGAACAAAAGTCAAAAACTGAAAATAATGCGATACCCTTTCCCTCCAAAATTCTCTTCGCTATTGATATGTCACAGACAGATACAATTGGTCTTATTATGAGGGAAAAGGTGCAGGCTTTATAATTAACAAATGTTAAACATTCAAAATGAACCTATTTTCACAAACTAACCCCAAAGGCCACATTAAACGGCGTTAGAACCGACATGAAATGGCTTTATCAGGTCACGTCTCCAAGGCAAGCAATTTTTTCATATCAACCCATACTCGTATGATGCTAAACCAGCGTGTTTCAATAAAATGGAGAATCTTATTGGTTTGCTTTTCATCCATAGACTATCTAAATTACTCAAACACAGAAAAATAGAGTTAGATGGATTAACTCAAAAAAACGCCATGGTTGTGAAAGCTACTTGATATAAAGTACGTAACTACTTTTCGCTCCTGTACCAATGACAATTGAGTAAATTGACGGTATTCAGACTATTCCACTTTTTTCTGATGATTTATGAATCATTTGGATTTTCATCCTTTTCGTTGAGGTAACCACTTTTCAGATACAAAATGATAATGATATATGGACAGTGTTAGTACTCATGCACTGCTATCTTCCGGTTTGATTTGGCAACGAGAGATAGGGAGACAAAATATGTTGTTTAAAAGCCCACATTCTGTTTGTTTTCGTTATCCCATCTCAAAACCTACGTCAATATGGCTGTTATGGCTGAAACGAGAGTTAATCGCCTCTATTGTTATGGTGTCAATTAATGTACAGTAGGACAGCAGCTTGTACGTCAACAATGGATTTCAGTGTATCGTCCGTCCAAGTTTTTGCTCTATTCAAATTTCAAGACAATGCCTTTTGCAATTTCAGTCGAAAATGAGAAGAAGTGTATTTTGAACTTCGAGATTGCTTACTTAGAACTCAATCTAAATCAAAACTAATATGCTCAATTGGACCGACCATATCTTTGTGAAATTCAACATGAAGCAAATGCCAAACACGTTTTCTATCTGTGTACAAGCCTATATGAGGGTCTGAAATATTTGGTCTCTTACTCTGCTCAGTGATGGCATATCCAGTCACAGTTGGTTTAAATGTGTAGCTTTTAAATATGTAAAAATCTAAAAATTATCCTACAATCACAAATTAACCCTTTAAGCCACCTTAATGAGCAAGTGCCAATTCTCCCAATCTTCAATCTTGCAATTTTATTTAAACGGAGGGTAACTAAGTAAACGTTATCTTTTAAATAGGGGCATTTTTGATAACTTACAAAGACGAAGCGTAAAGAAATCACTAGCGTCAGTTTTATGGGGACAGTTTCACCAAATACTTGCTAGGACAAGAAATACTTCGGATTAGAGAAAACAGGACATATGCATACAAAAGAAGAGGACTTCTTCCAAATGTTTACATGTTGGTTGTTCATTTTAGATTACCGATTTAAGGAGAACAGATTGAAGATATCATTTTTAGTTTTGAATAAGACGTTTTAAGATGAGCGATTAAGATGATGGCTACATGCAGAACCTGTCTAAACTGTGAGGGCCTTATGATATTTGCCTGTGCTTATTTCTACTCGTAAGGCATGTAATCAAATATACGAAGGTGTGTTTACATAGAATAATACAACTGAGATAGTACATTATAAAAAGTTTATTGATAACGTTTGATAGTACAGTATGCACATACCCAACACAACGATAGTGCAATCGTCAACAATTTGTTTAAATAATACATACAATTGTGTCTTTCGAATGATATATAAAAACATGAATATATTATCTCACTATACATATATGCTATGCTAATATTTACGTAACTTATTCAAAGGGCGCTCTACGAGATAAGTTATAATGGAATAAAAAAATCCCTCATCGAACACGATTCATAACACCTGCAAAATATATGTTTTAAACCAAGCAAAATATCACACCATACGAACGGGTTGGCCTGGTCTCTACATAAACGTGCGGTATGATGAGGTGCTGCCTAGACTTTTAGTATACGGTTATTGAGGTTTGTTTCTGCTCTTGTGTATCTATCTTGCCTCGAACTGACCAAGGTGATAAAAGACATAGGATGTTTACTAATTAACACACATCGATAAAAGAACATTACTCAAGGAAATGGCAATAAATACATATAATTCTGATGCTTATGACAATTAAATACTAGTAGTATTATCAGCTGCTCCAACGTATGCATTGTCTGAAGTGATTCCGCCTGTCCTTTATATATACATAAATATACATATACATATACTAGTATATACATATACATATATACTAGTATATGTATATATATATATATATATATATATATATATATATATATATATATATATATATATATATATATATATATATATATATATATATATATATATATATATATATATATATATATATATACTTTAAGTCTATTTCACAATTTTACAAATGACTTATAAATACATAATGGCGAGATGAGTATATGCAATGTACATTCTTTCTATCTTTAATAAAAGAACACAAGTTACAGACAGCGATTCGCTGGAGTCACGTTGTAATAGGCGAATGAGGTCATGGACTGCCCTACATGCAGTGATCCAATTAGACAAGGTCACTATGCCTTGGCGGGTTTGATAGTGCCCCATGATGCCAATGCTCTCCTTGACGTCACTGCTGACGTTCTATAAGTAAAAAAATAGCAAGTTTTTTTATCTGGAAAGTTTTAAAAGCATTCGTTCAACTGATTCATTTAGTGCACAAATCTAATCAGATTCATTCAAAATTCGGATCTATTACACGTTGCTTTTTTTTCTTTCCTTCGAAATGTTTGTACATATTTCCTGAAATAAGATTTTACGTTTCTAGATTAATTCTCGACTTTGGAAAAGCTTGATTCATCATATGGAGATGGGCGGGCAAGATTTGAGATACTATGTTTGGCTTGATATTATTAATCGACCTATTGTTGGATCTATCAATGCTAGAATCCTATTGAAACTAACGTTAAAAATACAATATGCACTCTAATTGTGCAACGATGCCAATCTCACATTTCTTGCCTTTACGTGGAAAAATGATGCTTTTCACTCATATGTACTGCTTTCCAGATAAGGGTAGGTGGGGAGTTAGCCATATGTTGTACCACTTATTCAACCCTTCCAATTCTGAGGCTACTTTCCAAAGCACAAGAACGCAAAGCCTTTTGAAAACTATCTAAACCCAGTCATGTTGTTATTCATTGGAGAGCTCTCGTAAAGTACTCTCAGATGAGTGCCCATATGCCAAGGTTTCAGTCATTTTTCAGGGGGTTTGCATCATTTTGTACTGGCCAAATTAGTCACCACTAGCATAAGGGTTAACTTAACCGCCAAACTCTATCAGTATCAAGAGCACTCATAGACCCTTCTTGCTTGAATATACTGGTGGTACAGTAGATTAATATCAATGATGCAATGTGAGTAGCAAGACCTTGTTCGCCAGACATACACCGGCTGTATTATTATTGGCCTGTCCCTGTCTAACCACTAGTCTAACCCACTAACCTGGGCTCATGTCTCCCACACTTACATTGGCTGATGGCTGTCGGTGCGGGATTCAAGGCCACCTGGTTTATGTACAAGGCAACTGGTGTAAGTATAAGCTAAAATCACGCCCGCAACATATCGTAGCGAGTGATGGGTGCTTTTTATGGTGTAGTGTCTGCAGAGGGTTGTCCAACAACTAGTTTGCCTCAAAAAAGTGTATCCATTCAAAACCACATTGTGGATTATGGGGCGCCGTTTGTAACATCACGAATTCTGTTGACAGAATATACGATTTCGGTTGGACAGAATTACATTCTGTCGACAGAATGTAATTCTGTCCAACAGAATATAATTCTGTCCAACAGAATTCGTATTCTGTTGGACAGAATGTAATTCTGTCGACAGAATGTAATATTGTCGACAGAATGTAATTCTGTCCAGCATTTCGTATTCTGTTGGACAGAATTATATTCTGTCGACAGAATGTAATTCTGTCAGACAGAATTGTATTCTGTTAGACAGAATTGTATTCTGTTAGACAGAATTGTATTCTGTCAACAGAATTCGTGATGTTACAAACGGCGCCCCATAGTGGATCACTATAAAGAGAGACCACTTAATCACTTTAAAATCGGTACACAACTTTCTTTTGATGAATAAGCATCCAGCGACAATGCACACATCACACATCATACGTTTCGGATGTGTTATGAACTGATATTCCCTGTTCATATGCATATAAAGTAATAGGCTTTGAGGCCTGTACCGACTGACATCTTCTATCTAACTATGAGTTTCAAGTTTCAAGCTGTTCACAGTACGTATTTTACCATATAGTACAGATATGTCATGGTGTTAATCGTGCTGTGCACAATAGGCTCTTTGGAATAAATTGTTATTTCATAATACTCAACCATGTTATTTGAAAATTACTATTATAACTACAAACTAATCGGAAGTTGAGAAAAAGTTCTCTCACATTGTCTCCTGACCATATATATATATATATATATATATATATATATATATATATATATATATATATATATATATATATATATATATATATATATATATATATATATATATATATATATATATATATATATATATATATATATATATATATATATATATATATATATATATATATATATATATATATATATGTATCTATATCTGTATATACATATACATATGTATATATATATATATATATATATATATATATATATATATATATATATATATATATATATATATATATATATATATATATATATATAACCGTTTTGAGTTCATTTTTGTGTAAGAGATGTTTCAAATGTGTAAATTCACATGGCATTTAAAGTGATTTCTTATAATAAGATTTTAGCATCATATTTTATCATATCCAGTTTACAGATTGGCAATATCGATAGTCAATGTAAAACTAGACAATACGTCTTGAGGCAATAACTTATCGCTGCAAAGATGATTACTTTTTATACATATTCTCATCATATCAACTGTTCACCTTGTTCTGATTGATATACATAGGACATCAGGAAACGAGGGATGTGCAGTTCTTAATATTCAAGTAGTGCAATGCAAATTGTTTGATATGCCAGCTTGAATTATTATTAAGATTTCATCAATGAATATTTACAGGTTGGGTCATATACACAATGCATATTATTTTTTTGTGAGTAGAAAATAAAGGCATTCGTTGTTTTTCAGTTGCTTAAAACAAACAATTTGTCCAAAAGTTTTAGATTTTGTTCATCATTAAACAACGGTTTAACTTTTGAATAAAACTATTTCATCTGGCAATGGATACATTTCATTTGCTTGATACCCCCCTTAAACTCCTCAGACCTGAGATGAATATTACCTAGAACATTGCAAACTCTGAAAGTTCGTGTAAAATCAGCGTCTTTCTGAGAAAATCACTTCATAGTCTTTCGGGAAGCGGGTGAGGCCAGGAATAGCGTCCATTGTTTCATAGCCCGAGACGCTGTCTATGCGATACCTTTGCAATATACTGGTAAGAATGAGAAAGATTGCGGTGCGTCCAATCTTTTCTCCTATGCAACGTCTTCTTCCAGCAGAAAATGGCATGAAACTGTTCGCTTTTGTTCGATCCAATGCGGTTCCGTTTGCAGTGAGAAAACGCTCTGGTCTAAAGGTGGAAGGGTCCGGAAATAACGTCTTGTCTTGTCCCAACGACGACAGGTTGATTAGAATGAGGCTTTTCTTTGATAGTTCATATCCCTTGAGATAGGTGTCGCTAGTGGTGGCGTGCGGAAGACCAAGTGGCACCACTTGCGAGTGACGTAATGTCTCAAGGAACACCGCTTCTGTGAAGGGCATGTTGGCACGGTCACATGGTACGGGAAGTCTCTCAGAACCGATGACGGAATCGAGTTCTTGACGTAGACGCTGTTGCACTTTTGGATACTGCGCAACGTATCTTATCAGCCACTGCAATGTTGCAGCGGTAGTATCGGCTCCGGCTCCGAACAGTTCTTGCGAAGCATGCATTATAGCATCTAACGTTAGCCCATAATCCTCCGCTTTGCGAGACGAGAGATGCTTGGCTGTGATCAGGGCATCAATGGTGGACCTGACTCTTGTTCTCTCATAGGACTCTAAATGCTCGGCTTCGATTCGAATACATCGGTTCATCATACACTGGCACATACCGCTAAACGTCTCGGTTTTCTTTTTTAACAATCTGCGTGCCCACGGGAAAAAGTCGCTAAGGTTGCCATCGCTTTGAAATTTGATTATGTCCCTAGATTGGTGCAGAATGGCTTCAA
>OZ012684.1:48896914-48913084 GCA_963942565.1 Maea johnstoni | reverse complement strand
AAAAAATTAAATTAAAAAAAAAAATTGCAGTGTTTCAAATTATTCTAAGAATTTTTTTCAAAAATTCAAAAAAAGATTTGCATTTTAAATTATCCTAAATCATGTGCCGGTAAAAAAAAATTTGATTAAAAAAAAATTGGAGTGTTTTAAATAATTCTAAAAAACTTTTTCAAAAATTCAAAAAAAAATTAGTGTTTTAAATTATCCTAAATCATGTGCCGGTAAAAAAAAATTCAATTAAAAAAAAAATTGCAGTGTTTTAAATAATTCTAAAAAAACTTTTTCAAAAATTTAAAAAAAAATTAGTGTCTTAAATTATCCTAAATCATGTGCTGGTAAAAACAAAATTCAAAAAAAAAATTGCAGTGTTTTAAATAATTCTAAAAAACTTTTTCAAAAATTCAAAAAAAAATTAATAAAAAAAAAATCTTTTTTTTAATTCCAGTGTTTTAAATCACCTTAAACATGTGATAGTAGAATTTTTTTTTTTAATTCCAGTTTTTTTGTTTTTTTATTAGTTACACATGTCTTAGGATTATTTAAAGCACTGAAATTGTTTTCAATTTAAAAAAAAATGCTAATACATCTTTTAGGATAATTTAAGACACTGGATTTTTTTAGAATTTCTTTTACTGACATAAGTTTCAAGATAATTTAAATATTGGAATTTTTTTCAATTTTTTTTGTACCAATACATTTTTTTAGAATTTTTTTTTAATTGAATTTTTTTTACCGGCACATGATTTAGGATAATTTAAAATGCTAATTTTTTTTGGAATTTTTGAAAAAAAAATTAGAATAATTTGAAACACTGCAATTTTTTTTTTGAATTTAATTTTTTTTTTTACCGGCACATGATTTAGGATAATTTAAAACACAAATTTTTTTTGGAATTTTTGAAAAAAAAATTAGAATAATTTGAAACACTGCAATTTCTTTTTAATTTAATTTTTTTTACCGGCACATGATTTAGGATAATTTAAAATGCTAATTTTTTTTTGGAATTTTTGAAAAAAAAATTAGAATAATTTGAAACACTGCAATTTTTTTTTTGAATTTATTTTTTTTTTTTTACCGGCACATGATTTAGGATAATTTAAAACACAAATTTTTTTCTTGAATTTTTGAAAAATATTTTTAGAATAATTTAAAACACTGCAATCTTTTTTTTAATTGAATTTTTTTTTTACCGGCACATGATTTAGGAAAATTTAAAATGCAAATTTTTTTTTTTTGAATTTTGAAAAAAAATTTAAAATAATTTGAAACACTGCAATTTTTTTTTGAATTTTTTTTTTTTACCGGCACATGATTTAGGATAATTTAAAACACTAATTTTTTTTTTTTGAATTTTCGAAAAAAATTTTTTAGAATAATTTGTCCGGGGGGATATTGTCCGGGGGGATATTGTCCTGATACCATATATATATATATATATATATATATATATATATATATATATATATATATATATATATATATATATATATATATATATATATATATATATATATATATATATATATATATGTATGCATGTATGTATATATTCAAGCACATGCATGTGTGTATGTATGTGTGTATATATATATATATATATATATATATATATATATATATATATATATATATATATATATATATATAGATAGATAGATATAGATATATATAGATATATATTGCTCATCATTATCCCACTACTTTGTGGAAGTGCACACGAGCCTCCTTTTTGTTTATCTATTCGTTATCAATGTCGATTTTTCTTATGCATATAGTATACTACATATATAGTTTATTTACTTCATAAAATAAAATTTATTGAATATAATGTCGTCATCACACGTTTTTGAAAGCGTATTTCCTACCCTTGACGCAGGCTGTAGAAGTTTTTGAAGCTGACGTTAACTATGCTGAGATGTGAACTAAAACTGAACTAAATGTGGCCTAAATACCCAAATCTCTGCTTGATAATTGAGGTCCATGAGGCCACTGACATTGACCAGTTCATCTGTAGACATGGCTACACTGTTTAGTCTCATTACTTATCAGATATATCTTTTCCACAATGATAACATTGTGTGTGTTAAATCACGCTGCCGAGTTGACATTTGCACTGCTAAGTAAATCATTATGTGACTCTTTACATTTAATGACGCACAGTCATCTACAAAATGTGAGTCTGGTACAAATTGTGGTTTGAGGTCAAGTTAAATTATTTGAATAGTCACTTTAAATTGCAAAAGATGTCTCAATGGCTAAAACAATTTTAGCATATCGAAATAGAAATTCTGACCATAGAGTAGTTTCAAATGTTTAATGACATAGATATGGACTTTTGAACTATATTATAATTTGTGGAATGAAAGTATATTAGTCCTTTAGAGAATGTCAACTCAAGTATGCTAGAATAATGAAATAATGAAGCAAGTAAAATGTAGTTGTATTTTAAACAATACATCAAATTTCAATAACACTTGCTATAACTGATAAGGGGGAAGTAATACATCCTGTTGCACCTGACTTTGGCCTCGACCTCAACTGAGAAATTAGGTCAAATCCCCTAATCCTAACCATTCCTAGTCTCTCTTTACTGATAAAGATGTATCCTCCAATAGTCTCCTGTAACAAAGTTTGCCCTTTTTTTACCTAAATCCAATGCACATACACATCTTTTTAGTCTCCACTTTAGTTTAGCAGTCTTTGCCAGAGCTGTTGACATGCATCTTGACAAAGACAATATGCAGCCCATCTCTCTACCTGGGTTTGCTTTACTACATTTCTAGGTATACTTGGTTGCAACCTATGAATTGCTTTCCAATGGAATAAGCAGACTATTGGGTCATTTATTACTCTTTTTACAGCTTTGAAACAGCTGGGTTTTTTCTCAGTCATCCCTTAGGATATGGGGATAGCCCATCAATATGTTAACTCTGTTGGTGAATTCTTACATTTTAGGAAGTTTACTATCCATTGGCATTTCATTATCCATTGAAATAATGATCTAATTATGGTCAGTTTAGATATATCTACCTCTCCGTGGCTCCCCTCTGATCTAAAGATATAAATTATACTGCGAATTAGTACATATATCATGGATATCTCCTCCAGGGTCACTTATTTCATCATTCATCTTATTTCTGAATCTTTGAAAACTATGACATTGCATAACCTCATTGTGGGTTGTCTCAGGCACATAGAAGTCACATGGAGTACAAACTTTGCAACTTATACGTTGGCCTTTTAAACTCACATTATCAGCTTTGAGTTTACCTGCAGGCTACATCATTTATTCTCAACCATGTTCAATAATTAGCCTGTAGAATTGGCCCCTTTAAAATATCCTTCTTTTTTCTAAAACAATTGTTGATTTCCAGTAACATTCCTCTAAATACCATGGCCTTTTAGGTACTAAAGATTTCGAAGCCCTCTTACTCAACATTGAACCTGTTCCCTAGACCATAGGTTAAATTGCTTAAAACAAAACAAACTTTATACTCTCATCCAAAATATCAAAAATTAAACTCTTTCTCATGGAGTTATTCCCGTCCTTTTTTCAAATCTAACCGCAAAATATTTTCTCACGACGGTTTAAGGTGCCTATACACCATAGAAAAAAGCAAATTTAATTTTTGACTTGAATATATATATATATATATATATATATATATATATATATATATATATATATATATATATATATATATATATATATATATATATATATATATATATATATAAATATATATATATATATATATATATATATATATATATATATATATATATATATATATATATTTTTATATATATATATATATATATATATATATATATATATATATATATATATATATATATATATATATATATATATATATATATATATATATATATATATATATATATATATATATATACATATATAGTAAATTTTGGCTGGATGTCATCGGAGCCCTCAAAACGCCATAATTCCTTTATGGCACAGACCCATATTCAGCTTACAGATTAGGAAAGAGTGGCTGGAAAATGGAATTTGGAACTTTAGACATAGTAGATCTGAAAGTTCCTTTACCATTGGATGTAATTAATGTTACTTATAATATCAACATGAACTTTATAGATTATGCAAGCATAACCCTCAAGATTAGGAATTTCTTATATTGAGAGGATTTCCAGATTTTGCAACACGCTGTTGCACCAAAAAAACTTTTTAAACATTATCTTACCAATAGATAACAAAAATTGTGTCACTAATTTACAGGGCCCCAATGACAAAAGGGGGCCAAATCATTGGTGAAGTCAAAACTGAATGTGAGTAATAATTTATCAGTATATCAAACCTAGAAATATCAAGATCATTCACGTTTCATTGCAGAGTCTTTGAAGATACGTATCTTACATATTTCTGACTCTACATAGGAGGTCCCATACAGATGACAAACTTTTCGAAATGGGTATTAAAGACACTGATTTGTGTTCACGCTGTATGCTCGGTACTGATAGTGTTGATGATATGTTACTTTATTGTCATCGTAATATTGTTTTGTGGAGAGATTTGGACGACTAGTTGAGACAGCTGGGGTTTGAAGAATAAAATTTTCAAGACAGCAAAAATGTTCTAGGAGATCTATAAAATGGTCCTATACCATATTTAATAATTTCACTGACAAAAAAGGTAATATACATTTTTAAAGATAGAAAAAATTTCCCTCCTTAATATATATTCAGAATGAAGTTTAAAAAACTATTTGTACATGGAAAAGTATTTTCATTATAAATATTTAAAAGGAAAAGGACAACCATTTGACAAAAATTGGCAAAGATTACACTATAATTTGATATCTAAGCAAAATAGTATGTAAACTGGTGGTAACAGATCACCAACAATAATACATCTGGTTATATTCATACAATTTCATTTGCAATATACATTCATGCATTATTTGCAATGCTGTATCATTGCATTTTATTTGTTTACCAAATATTATCTTTCCCTTAACAACTTAGAAGGGGAACTAAAGGCTCACAGACATATTAGCTTATATGAAAGTAATACACTTCAAGAATAGGATGCTGTCCTTCTTTTTCTCTCAGTGATCCCATGAGGGGAGAATTTTGCGTATTGCCACCAGCCTGCCCAGCCCCTAGCAGCATCAATAGGATTGCTATCAGCTGTGACTCAGCGAGTGGCAAGGCCCATTTCCTGTCCCCTAACTCCTCTCTGAGCAGTGCCTCATAGACTGTAGTGTTCTACACACAAACTCTCTTTGAAAGTTGCATAAAAACTTGTATCAAACAGGTAAATGGTAGAATCATGAGCAGCAATTAGCTGTACAAAAAGACAGGGGGGGGGGGGGTAGAGTTATTTTCGTATATTTCCTTTTGGTAAAGTCGGACGAATTAATAGTGGGTGTAACAGGTTCCTAAATAATCACCATCATACCCCTTGTCTACCCTCATAACCATTTTTTACCTCCTACTTTATGTTTGGCAATATGATGGGAGCTACTCTGCACCCTGAACAGGTAGATAGATATATTTACATACGTATGCATGTATTTGTATTTGTATGTTTGTGTATTGCAATACCCATGTCTTAAATTTGTTTTGCTCAATCTTTTTTGGAACAAGTTTATGCCGTTGTCCTTTTCACCTTTACCATAGATATTTCATACCGATATAAGTCTCTTTATTGTAGAAACCCTCTGACTCAGAAGTCAAGGTTATCCTTGTGCATTTTAAATGTTCCCATATTTTCTTTATAGCCTGCAGAAATGTTTGTCTTCTAAATTAGTGCATGTCCATTTTGTAATAATAAAAACATAACCTTTATGTTTTGAAATGTACAGTAATTATGGGGTTTTCCCATACAATAAAAGTATTTGTATGAGACGACCTGGCACCTACTACAATATTTACATTGGACCTAGTTTATTAGGTTACACCCGGAAGAATGCACTTTTTGATTTATGAATTAGTTTCCCGTCAGTTTTCTTTCATCGCTAAATGACTTACAAATGTAGGGTCAATACAAGTAGTTTATCAAAAGAGCCAAGAAAAACAGTTTAGCAATTTCTCATTTCGCCATCAGTGCATTTGATAATTTCTAACGACCATCATTAAAATTGGTCTTCTTTTTGTCTTTGTAACTTCCGTCAAAAATGTTGGCAGATGTTTTGTTTAATGTTTAGAAAAAAACGAAAATAAACCTTCACAGGTCACAAAGGTCAATCGCTACCATTTGCACTGGAGAAGTAGGTGGGGTCACCACGATCACTTGGCATGGATATTGGAGGGCTTCCCCGCCCGCGCAGAGTTCAGCCAAACTATGTGTCGGTGTACATGCAAATCTGCCAATCTAAAAAAGCGAGAGTCGAAGCCTAGTATGATATCCTGATAAGCAGGTACATCATAGAACTACCAGATAAATCTTTTCTTCAAATGTATTAACAAAACTCGCAATGCGTTCTGTCATGAAAGTTTATGTTTAGGTTAGTTATGACCACATAATAGTCACTTAATTGAAGCATATTTTCAATAGAACCTTGTGCGACCAACCCAGGAACATATTATACTGAATCTAGAATTCAACAGATACACATCCACACGCTTACACAAACATACAGACCAATCCACCCACCCACACACACTTACAAACTTAACCACACGATGAGCAGTTTTTTGTGAATACTTTAAATTCGGTATTAATATTTTCAATTTTCAGAATTTTTGTAATTGCTCTTTTTTATATGCATGTATGTTGCGAGTGTTTGATACAATAACGACTATTCATTTTGTTTTGTTCTTAGGCAGATTCATTCCCTTCAATACATTAGGAAAATGAATAATGTTAATCTCTTAATTAACGCTTGTATTCTAGCATTTCTATAGTGCAATCCTCGCAGAAAAAGCGTTGCCGGCCTGAGTGCTGGGAGGCATGGGGTCCAGAGTTCAATCCCAGGGCGAGTAGGGGTTCGATTCCTCAGTAAACTGGGGCAACCACCGAAAACCTTCATTTCTTACTCTTTATTGTCTGTCGCCCTATTATTGGGAGAGATTACTTTGAAGAGTTTCATATTCATTTCATATCATCGTTCATGCTATCTGTGACGTCTGCATATACAAAAAGCTCTCCTTCTTACATGTCTGAGCCACCCCTTAAAAAAGGGTGGCGAACCCTTAAAAAAAGATAAAAATCAAAAAAATCAGTAATTCCTCAGAAACTATAGTGCTAATTGCATTGAACCATATCAAGTACAACCCCGCCCATACACCAGACTGCTTTCTTTTGTGATCTTATCTCCCAGACATAGTGTACACGACCTTGGAAGTTGTTCCATGTCACTGCCTGGACACTGATATCTACCGCTTCCTGTGTGTTCCAATGTCGCATTCAGTTGCTGCCAATTAGTGGTTATTTCGTTCCCATTTCTACGCAGTTACTTTGTCAGTTAGTTATTTTTCATAAAGTCGTCTATTTATCTTTCAATTAATCTACCTTCTTACATGCATGCGGCATAAAATACATACATACATGCATACATACATACCTGCATACATATATTCACAAATACATACATACATACTCTTTTAAATTGCTGCATGACGGTCACATTATCTCTTTTTAAACAAATAAAGAAAACAGACGAGCACAAAAGTATTCAGTATACACTAATATTGCAACAATGGGCTTTCAGCTGTCAATACACAGACTTGCACGACCATACACTTACAACATCTGTCCCTTTTATACACAAACTGATATATCACAATTCAAAATTAGTGCTTCTAGCTGTCTGTACCCTCCCCTAGTTCCGCATCTGGTACTGTAGTGACTAGGCTGTAGTTGGTGTGGTGGGATGCATACTAGCCCATTGTCTATTTTGAATAGCATGATTACTTGGGCTCTCAGTTTTCGTTGGATGAGTTCAGACCAGTTGAGATCTAGTATTGAAGTGATGCTTTCTCTGTTATGCTTGTGGACTACGAACTGTGCCCCACAGCGTTGACCATCTCCAGGGAGTTGATTAGTAGGGCTGTCATTGTTTAAAAGAAATTGTAGATACGATATATTGATAAACCTTTTTCGATTTCGATTATTTCGATACGATACATTAATATATGGTGTATGTATGGTGTATGCTAGTGTAGTTGCCAGCACGCCATATTAATTTGACTTTTCACTTTTATTTTTGCTTCCCTTTTCAGGTCTGACTTTTATTACGCTTCCTGTGCTTCTTGGTGATGGTCTTCCCTAGTCATCCTGCTTATCCCTGCTGCATATGGCCACATGCAGCACCTCCCCGTTGGTGTGGCTGGACAGGGACTACCTATCCTACTCTTTTAGCTACTGTAAGCAACTTTGTCTTTTGCACTTATATGTATGTATTAAATTATACTAGAAATTTAGAAAAGTCGCATTACTTCACTATAGTCTTAATTTAATTCATTTGATTGCCTTGCATGGTAGCTAATTAGTAGTTGTAGATGGTAGGTCGTCCCTGACTGACACTGCAAAATACACAAAGGAAAGAAGATCAAGAAGAAACTTGAGTAATACATGTTTTTGTTGAAAATAAACAATAAAGTGTGATGTTGCATGAATCCTATATTTCTTTACTTCAGTCTTCAGTCTCTACACACAGTCTCATACTGATACACATAATGTTGCAAATACTAGTCATTTCCAATATCCCATAGTGCAATAGCCTGGAAGCCAGTGCAAGGCCACACAAAAGATCTTTGTCCTTCAAAAAATTTAGGAATTAACTGGCTTAGTCTATATCTCACCAAATAGAATGCACAGTAGAAAAGAAGTCACCCATCAGAAGCCATCAGTCTCAAAAAGTCTGAAGAAACTAACAAGTATATTTTACTGGTTCTAAAATTATTCGAATAAATTAACTCTTCAGGAGAAGTAGTTCTTCTCTGTAACCAATAGTCTTAAAAAAGGTTTAATGAGCAATGCTTTAACAGACCATCTCTAGGGCAATGAATTAAATGTTTGTTTTTTCTTAATCCTTATAACTCCACTCATTTTCCACACTGGCAGGCACTGCCATATAAACTGTGAACAATTAGAAATTAACTTTAAGAAGATTTCTGATCTGGAAATCTAAATAAAAGTTTAATTCTGAATGCTTAAACAAGCCATCTTATGGTCAAATAAATCTCATTGCCATATTCTAAATTAATAGCTGCTAGCTAATACACAATTTGAAATAAAAAGAGCAGTGTTTTTTCTGGCCTGGAAGTCTGCATAGATATTACATATTAGAGAGCACTTAAACAGTAACTGGTAACAGTAACACAACTGAAGTCCAGCTCTGACAGAGGGCAATTTAGCAGAGCATCGCCCATTCAGGGTCTACCACAAGTCTATATTTCTTATAATTATGGTAAAGGAAGATCAAAATGTTGGCACTTTCTGGATCCAAGGAGGCCCTGGTTTTCTCCAGCACTTTCCCGGCTGTAGAAAATACCCTCTCAGAAGGGACACTGCTAGCAGGTACATTCAAGTACCGTAGCATAAGATTGGAGAGGTTCGGATAGACCTCTTTATTCAGCTTCCACCAACTAAGTGGCTCCTGACTTGACCCAAAAGATGGCTCAGACCTGTACTTCTGAACTTCCTCTGAAACCACTTCCTTGTCAGATTTTGGCAGCTGGTGTCTGATGAAGATCACTGCATCCAGATCATCATCAACCTCTGTTGATGGTCCTGGTTCAGGATCTGGAGCTGTCTCAGGCAGGCCTGGTTCTTGTTTCACATGGATGTTTGGAGTTGGGACCGAGGGAACCTTCCTCTTCACTGGAAGAGCCAGACATTCATCTGTTAGACTTGAGAAGACCTTGTCTCTTTCGGTGTCTGAGAGCCAATCCAGAGACTTCACTCTTGGGTCCAAGGAACTTATGCGGCAGAGAAGCTCTCTCTGTGCAGGCTCAGTATATCTGGTGTCCATCTCGCCTTTAGCTATGGCCTTCAGTTTTGTGATCGTTGGGAGGTCACTCCCTTTAGGTGCCAAGTCTACTTGGGTAAGCTTCTTCCAGTAGGGCAGGATGAGTCCAGCAGTAGGCGCCTTTTCTTTAGAAGGTTTTTTGGTGACACGCTCAAAGGGAGCTAATACTGTTACCTGTTGATTGAGGAGGCTGGTTTCAGCATCTGAAAGCAGTAGGGATTTGCTTGTGCCAGCATATATAGAAGCAAACACTGCCGCATAAGCAACAAGGAGTCGCTCCACCATGTAGTAGACACTGTTCCAACGTGTTGCAACATCTTGCTTCAGTTGGAGTTGCTTCAGGTCCAGGGCTGCCTGGTTCTGATGGAGGAGCTCAGTCTTGATGTAGCTGGTCTTGAATGCTGCAACCAAAGACCTCACCTTCCCAACAACTCTTTTCACAGTTGTCTCTTCCAGTTCTTTGGAAACTGCCAAATTCAGGGTATGGCATGCGCATCCGAAATAAGGGCAGCCATATAGTCGTAGAGCTTTCTGCATATTGGCTGCATTGCCGCTGATCCCGATGATGTTCTTCATCTTCCACTTGACCTGGCTGAGATGCATCTCTCCCTCCAAACTCCTGGCAGTGTGACTGCCAGTTACTGCATGTGTGTCCAGGACACAGCTCTCTAACTCATAGGTGGCCGGGTCTATTAAGTGCACCCTGGTCGTCAGGTAGCTGTCCGTTGTGGATGATGTCCACGCATCTGTGGTGAAGGCATGTGCCTCTGCAAGGGACATAGAGTCTCAGACCTTGTCGGCTATTATGTTGGACAGCAGAACCAAATATTTTTCCAAAATATGGTTCCGACTTGGTAGGCGAGCCTTAGGATCAAGGGTTTTCTCAAGTTCCTTAAAACCTTGTCCTTCAATGGATGTGAAGGTCCTTTGCAAGTGCTCTGTTGATAGACTTGGCCTTCAGTCCCTTTGAATTATACTCTTCATTCTTCTTGGTCAGCTTGATGAGGGTTGATTGTCGTCGCTGTTGAATAGTGGCAGCTAGTCCCAACTGGCCAATGCCGATGCTAGAAGTAGACTGCTGCTGCTACTCGTCTGATGACACAGCTTCAACTTTGGCTTTCTTGGGTGCAGGTCCTGGTGCAGGTTCATGGCTAGTTGTCATCTGACTCCTCTCTGTTCAATCTGCCATTGCAGGCAGACTAGGCTGGGTTGGGACGGCAGGTGCCAGCTGTGCCGCAGCTGTCTCAGTGGATGTCGACTGGCTTCCTTGTAGACTTCCTGCCGTTGCTGGTCTGGATTCAAATGTCATAGGACATGTTGACAACAACACAGCCCTGACTTGCTCCAAGGCCACCCCCTGAAAAGATATGAAAGATGCAATTCAATTATAATTCTGATATACAAACATAAATATAATAAATTATTTATGTGAACTCATCAATGCTTAATCATCCGTACTCTTGACTAGAACTTTGAAATTGAGAACGATTTTACAAATTATTTCAAGAAGAGTTGTTTATAGATACTTTCCAAATTGTTTTCCATTTGAAATCTTCATTATTTCATATATTATTAAAGTTATGAGGCTGCTTTTGGGTGGGAAGGCAATTGAATGGTTAGATAGTAATCACTGAAACTAAAATATTATTCAATCTATATCAATGCCAGCAATTATAACTATCAGATATAAACAGCTAAGTGAATATTAGTCTTATTATTAGAAACTGAATTTAATCCAATATTATGAAATTCCTATTTCACACATGAATCTATTGAATACTTACATGGTCTTCCTTCCAATGTTTTCTTGTCAGGTGGGTATGCATGTTTGTGGTCTAGTTCTTGTAGGGCTGCATCTGGTAGCACAGCTTGAGGATAACCTTCCCCTTCTCAGGCCATAATACTTCAAAACTCTGCTAGTAGAGTTCCCCTTTTTGGAACGGAAATCCTCGATCCCCAACACATCTTTTGGTAGCTTTTGACCTGCAGTTTCTTCTTCCATTCTAAAAAATAGAATCACAGAATATGTTGTTACATACATGAAAATAATCCTTTATGAGCACAAAAAGTAAGTAATCTAGCTGCAGTCACTTGCATTTTAAAAAGAAATGTGATTTGATTACATGTCAAAAGATTTGAATTCTAGTATTTTATTCCATCAATGTCCATATTTAATTCAACCAGGATGTTTTTTAATATAGAAGTCATGCTTTACGTTTTTGTTTCTAATTCATCTCAAATAGAAGTGAGGAACCTGAGTGTGATCATCCAAATGTCAAGGAAAAGTTCATAGAGTATTTTATTTTTAATCCAAAGAAACATTAACATTTATCAAAATATGTGAATTTATCAATAAATGCCTAAAGAATTGAACTCTAGTTTTGTATTATAATATTAGTTAATATTGTCCACATTTTATTATACACACACACACACATATATATATATATATATATATATATATATATATATATATATATATATATATATATACACACTAATAGTAAGGGTTTCATATTTTATTTTGTTTATTCATCAAATAAAATCCCCAGGAATGTATCAAACAGTCCACAGCATAACCATAATATATATTTTTCCATTAATGTCCACATTTAATTCTTACAACCAGGAATAATAGCCATGCTTTCCTATTTTGTTTCCAGTTCTGTAATTCATCTAAAATAGAAGTGAGAAACCTGGTTCATCCAATTATCATACAGTATTTTACTTCATCCATGAATTGAATAAAACGTCAATATATTATATTTCAAGAGTTAGATTCCATCATTATTCATGTTTTATTACAACGATAACAATTACAATGATATTTATGATTTACTATTATATTTTAGTTTATATTGAGTAATACTCACTTTCCGTATCCACGCTGATCATGTCTGTGCCAATATGGCCGTATAATAGCAAAGCATGAGCGAGTCCATTTCTCGCTCTTGATTCTGATTGGACGCGATCAACTGCGTCTTTCCAATTACTGTCAATCTCGCTGCGGCGGATATTCACGAAACTGATCGTGAATTTCCGTTCCTTCATTAGTGACCCGCCTCACTATATACCTTCCTATTGCACTGCAAAAGGAAAGTGCAGCAAGACACCACTTCACTGATTTGGTAAACATCATGGCGGCACCCACACGTGGGGGGCAGCAGCAAACACCAGCAAGAAAATTTACAGTTTAGCTGTAAGTACGTTAGTCATTCTTTTTTTTTTGCCATCTCGATGCATCGATTAATGCATCGAGATGGCAAAGTTGCAGATATCAATTGACTGCAATTGTCGATTTATCGATGCGAAGTGAGCCCTGAGGCACTCCAGATGACACCGGAGCAACTTCTAAGGTCTTGTCATTGACGACTACTCGCTGGGTGCTGTCAGTCAGAAACGCTCTGATCCAGGACAGGGTCTGACCTCAAATACCGTAATGGCTGAGCTTGTGGATGAGCATATTGTGGGGGACAACATCGAAAGCTTTGCTGAAATCAAAGATGGCTAGATCTATTTGCGATCCGTTGGCTAGGTTGTGATGGAGTTCATCAACGAATGTGAGAAGCTGTGTTTTACAGGAACGCTAAGCCCTGAACCCATGCTAGCTATTGGTTAGGATGTTATTGGTATCGAGGTGTTCCATGATCAATTTTGAAACTATGTGCTCGCAGAGCTTTCAGCCTACTGACGTGAGTGACACTGGCCTGTAATTAGCTGCCATATGTTTGTCCCCCTTCTTGAATATTGGTGTTACTAGTGCATTCTTCCATTGTCGAGGAACTTGGCCTTGGTCAAGGGTTGCCTGAAAAATACATGCCAGCAATTCGTCTAGCTCAGGTTTTTTAACAGACGTGGTGGGATTTTATCCTGACACCAAGATTTTTCAGATTAAGGCCCTTTAAGATTTTATTTATACCTTCAGCATTGACAACAATATCACGTGCATCCTTGTAGGGACTTGATGGAACCAGTGGAACTGTGTTGCCAGCCGACTTGGTGAATACTGACGAATACTGTTAGTTTAGTATGTCAGCCTTCCCTTTTGCGTCGGATACTATTGTACCGTTCTTACAAAGTGGTGACACGCCGCAAGAGTCTTTTCTCTGTTTTGATCAAAGATGGAATCGGTGTAGTGCTTGTATGCCCGATGCTCCTGTTTTTGCGCCTCGTGTCAGAGCTGTAGATACTTTGCCTTGTGATGGTCATTTTTGGTTTGCTTGTAACGTTTAAATGCACCATCCTGTTTATTAAAGAGTGACTTTAAATCTGAGGTTACCCATGGCATTTGGTTGTTTGGTCTCGAACATCGAGTTAGTATGAATTTTTCCATGTTCTTGGATTAAATTTTCGAAATAATCCCACATTTCTTGGATATTCCCAGTTGGAATATTGAGATCTGTAAGCTTATTCTTCATATTTTCCCAATTCGCCTTGTGAAAATTGTGTTGTGGTAATGGTTGTTTCTTTGGTAACTCCGCTCTTATATTGAGTTCCACAAAGACAATGTTGTGGTCCAATTCTGCGAGCTGTGGGATACTGCCACATCTGTTCACAAGTAATGGAATTGAGGTGAATTGAGGTGATTCAATAACTTGGGTCTATGAGTGATCATTGATGGTGTTGATGAGGACTTATGATTGTTTCACATGAGGGTTTCCTGAAGTGATGCTCATGTTCTCCCAGTCAATGTGCAGCAGATTGAAATCACCGCTGAGCCAGACATTTCCATTGTCACGGGGGTCAATGGATGTCATTGCCTCTACTGAGGCATTCATGTGGTCAATGTCTGCCCATGGTGGTCTGTAGCAGCAGCCTATCACAACGTTATTTTGACCCTTGAGTGTAAGGTTGACCCCGATTTTTTGCACTCGGCTTCCAGATTGATCTGAGAGCAGATGAAGTCATTCTTTCCCAGAATAAAGACACCACCACCTCTTGTTTAGATGTCTGATTTTCTATCGCACCATAGAACTTGGTAGCCAGCAGGAAAAACTTCCCTCCTGATGCCTGCTGTTAGCCATGATTCAGTGCCCAGAACGACATCGGGCATAGTGACATCAATGAAGGTTGAGAATTCGGTAACTTTGTTGCAGATTGATCGGCAATTGATGACTGCTACCTTAGAGTTGTCTCTCAATCTATTCCTATTAGATGACGGACGGTATGCTTGGTCTCAGTTCCATGCATATCAAGCATGTGGACCATGCATAGGCGGGATTCCTTTTGCTGGAACTCGGCTAACTAGGACCAATATCATGGCACACACGATGCTATTTACAATGAAATTAGCATTGTGTGTGCTGAAAAAACATGTTTAGCAGTCGGCTTATTCCCACCAATACTAACACATGTGATGAGTTAAGCTCGGCCAGACAGTTCAATTCACACTGTCTGGGCATTCTCAGTAGACAAAAACATGTATAGTAGAAGTCCAGCCAGGCATATTCTTCTGATGTTTTGACTTTTATATCAGTCAATTAAGGTCCTCCAATGTAATAACATCCACACTTGCATATGACAGACTGAGTCTGTCATATGTATATGACAGACTTCTCAAATGACGAACCAATTTCCCTGGTCCCATTGAGTCTGTCATATGCAATAGTTTCAGAACTCGTCATAATAGACTTTTTCACAAAGAATGACCGTTATTGCTTAATTTACTTAGTGCTATCTAATCCTGTAAATAGTCTTAAATGACTGGTGCCTTTGTTAGATAAAAAAAAAGAACTACCTAAAGTTGGCCAATGTGTTTGCCCTCATTGACCCCTAGTTCAGGGTATGTGTATATAATGCTGGTAAAGGCAGTGATTTCCTTTAGTGTTTGTTAGTTACGAAAGGTAGGATCATAATGTCAGAGGTGTCTATCCTGTTTATTTAATGAATAATACCGAGAACTGAAAATGTGACTAGTTTAATGATATATAAATGGTGTCCACAATCCACAACTCAACAAGATAGTTGTTGATGCTTTGATTCATTCCTTAAGTATTTTCAAGAGTAATTTAGATCCAGACGTTTTCCCAGTTTAGAAATTTAAACATGAATAGGTTAAGGTAGCTATCTGACATTATTTTTTAGATTCGGTTCTTCCGCTACCATACTTTTAGCTAGTTAGGCTTTACAAAGTACATATTTAAGGAAGCCTATTAGGACCACTGATTTAAAAAAAAAATTCCCTTTGAAATCCGAAAATCTAAAAAAAAAT
>OZ012684.1:48871914-48891914 GCA_963942565.1 Maea johnstoni | reverse complement strand
ACATAAAATGACACATAATTTAGTGTTAAATCTCGAATATAGGTGGCGTGTGTGTAAAGTTACAACGGCCGGTTACCACAAGGACGTCACATGGAAATCTATTGTAATTTTTTCTAGACATTTAGGGCGGAGGTGAGTAGTGTCTCCTATTACCTGCGTCGCAGGTACACTGATATATTGTTACACTCTCTGCATGAGGTGGAGAAAAAGTGCGTCTACCTCACTGGGCTTAACCCTTCCAATGCTAATAAGGCTACTTGCGTCCAAATCATAAAGATACAAAGACTTTTGAAAATCCATCTAAAACCCTTTCATGTTGGTATGCATTAGATAGCTCTCACTGAGTACTCATGTGTCAGGGTTTCAGTCATTTTTCAGCTGTTTTGCATCATTTTGAAATGGCAATATTAGCCACCACCAGCATAGGAGTTAAAAAGGATATCTAGAGTAGTACTAGTATTCGGATATTTCTTACAATAAAGTGAATATAAGATGTGAGACAATCTCCAATATTGCATATTGTATTGTTTGTAGAACATATTAGTATATAAGATGTAATTTACTTTATTTTAAAGCAATATGTTAAACTAAATGATGCATTGCAATATCGTAATTGAAGAAATGAGGCCATGTCTTCCTCTGGAATTCAATGCACAACGAGAGCTTTATCGTTGCACGTGAGTCAGCATAACTACTAAGAGCTGCCAGACATGTTTTATATTTGATTCGAATACGAAGGAAAACCAACCCCAAAGGTGATACAAAGTAAATAGAGAAGGTTGAGTGGTGGGCGTGATAAACCAAATAATGATTGTTTAAAGTGAATAAACCAATGACCTAGATTGCGAAAAATCTGCGTCTATCAAAAACAAGCAATTCAACGTTTTCCGGTGCATTAATTTAGATAGTGACCAATCCAAGAGTGCACACCCACAGAATACATTAATGAGTTCGAACGAAATAGATACTTTTTTGTTATCCAAGATTCTCAACATGTAGTTTATCAATAACGTATATACGGGGAAGCTTCGTTCACCATTCCGATTCATTTTGTATCGACTTAATCTGTGATGTTTTAGTGAGTGGTCAACTTTCCCTGGGTTAGGAATAAATACTTGCTTGATAAAATCTACATTAATTGAGGCGTACGTATTGTTGCTGGCATAATATATACAAAAGGGTTGCATATCGTTCATGCTCTAACGTCAAGATTATTGTATCATAAAAAAAACAGTTTCCTTAAATGTGATAATTAACACTTATACATACATGTATATCCTTTATTGAGTTTACCAATGAGTTAAGTTTTTATATCTTATGATGTATTTTATATCATTAAGTAGGCATCGTTTTGGAAAAGGTATCCACACTCATTAGATATTTTCATATATTGTTATGGTCGATTATCAATCGTTACAGTTTATTTAAACCATAAGCATATGGGGTATCAATTACATCGTGGAAAATTCAAAGTAAATTATTGGACAAGTGGAATGAATTGTACGATAAGTGAATGATGTATTTTTGTTTTCTTTCTTTATATATTTGCACTTTTCTCAAAGAAACCCTGCTGAACATAAACACAATTACGAAACGCAAGAAACACTCCACTCTGTGTTTCTTCTTCATTCAAGTACATTGTAATTTTGCATAGAGACAAAAACGTTCTTTGAGAAATTATATAAAAGCGAGTGAAACCATTAACATGTCATTACATGTTTGACACCACTGAACTATGTGATGTTTATAAAGGGTATGACTTTTTGTCTCAATTAACACCATTCTTAATATAAATAGCATTCACTTTGTAAAAAGGATAAGTTCTAAGGCCATACCTGTCTTTCAGAGGAGCTGGGCAGTTGCTGTCTCTCAGACTGGCAAAGTTATCACTCGGTTTAGTGATCCTCCCATTCTTCTGCCTGTATACCCAGATAGTGTACTGATACGTGTCCCTTGTCGTAGCGTATGGAGCTTTGTATTGTAGGACAGTTTCACCATCGGCTATCTTTACCAATTGTGCACTTTTCGTACCACTGAAGGGCACGTTTATAACTATCCAGTGAATAAGAGGCTTTTCCATGGTTCCTTCTGCTTGTGGTTGTGAACTCTCCGCCTGTCGACCCATCAGAATGGTGTAGAGACCATCTTTAAAGATAACATATTACTTCATCTCTTAGGTAGATAATTATCCGTGTGCATTTGCACAAAACATGACATTGACGCCAGTGTAAACTACGCCTTCTGTTAGGAATGCGTTCGTTAAACGAGAAAAATGATAAATATTCGCAAAAAGGTGAATTCATAGCATCAAGTATAGACTCACTCATGATGAAATGATGACATTGAAACATGTAATTCGTTATTATGAGCACATGTCTGTATCTTCCGGAAATTTTATTCATATATATATATATATATATATATATATATATATATATATATATATATATATATATATATATATATATATATATATATATATATATATATATATATATATATATATATATATATATATATATATATATATATATATATATATATATATATATATATGTATGTATGTATGTATGTATGTATGTATGTATGTATGTATGTATGTATGTATGTATGTATGTATGTATGTATGTATGTATGTATGTATGTATGTATGTATGTATGTATGTATGTATGTATGTATGTATGTATGTATGTATGTATGTATGTATGTATGTATGTATATATATATATATATATATATATATATATATATATATATATATATATATATATATATATATATATATATATATATATATATATATATATATATATATATATATATATATATATACATATATATATACATATATATATACATATATATATATATATATATATATATATATATATATATATATATATATATATATATATATATATATATATATATATATATATATATATATATATATATATATATATATATATATATATATGTATATATATATGTATATATATATGTATATATATATATATATATATATATATATATATATATATATATATATATATATATATATATATATATATATATATATATATATATATATATATATGTATGTATATATAACTCCTTATTCTTACTTGGAAGATCCGTAGCAGGATCAGACCTTGCCGCGAGATAAATAGTTGGCAGTACTCTTGCCCCGGCGGGGAATATGATGTTAGATCTGTCATCATCAGGTCGAAGGCCAAATTGACCAGCCCTTTAAAAATGAATCGGGTTGATGTATGTACGCATCGTTATTGACTATATCAATACAGTATATATAAAATAATACATCAACACAAAAAAGATATTACAAATAAATAAATCAAACGCAGAATCATTACACTAATACTGAACTAGATACAGTTATCATTTATAAACCTTGATAATTGAATACAAAAATTATTAAAAATGCGGTACTTGAATACAATGTAAACAATGGTTTTCTAACTTATGGACCACCTGAGTTAAGAACACGATAGTATAATACCTTTTTGGCTGGTCGATCAACAGTCTCCAGGGTCTAATACTCATCAAAGGCGTCGTTTAACAATCTAGACCCATCTATTCAATACCTTTACTATTTGCACTAGTTTTTTGGGAGAGAGAGAGAGAGAGAGAGAGAGAGAGAGAGAGAGAGAGAGAGAGAGAGAGAGAGAGAGAGAGAGAGAGAGAGAGAGAGATTGATAAGTCACACGTTTCAATACACGTTTAGGCGCAAATGAGTGAGTCGAAACGTGGCAGTGGAAATGTATTGACAATTAGCTTTGAATATTTAGAGAGGATTGGTTTAAACACAATTCATAAACCATCCAATATAATTTCTTAAATTGCCCTTTCTAGCTTAAAGGACGAAAATAGCATTGGTAATAAACAATTGATTAATAAGGAAAAAACAAATAATGGTGTGTTGCGTGCTGCAAAATTTAGGCCGAACATCAGGTCCTCTTCTATGAAGTGGATTAGCAGAAATATGCATCTAATTGAACACGCGACCGTAATACGAAAGCGCATGCAAAAGCAAGCACATTTCGTTGTTCCTGTATTCTATAGGAGATACTAGTACTTCTGTAACTAGGTCGTGAGCAGAGAAAGTCCCCTCATTACTTACTTCGACACTTCTCGTTTGCAGCATGAATCGATGTTTTCAGTCTCTTTTAGAGTGAAAAAGAATTCACTCTTTGCGGGTAGGTTGGCAAGATTATCTAATAGTGGATTAGCTCCAGCAGACCAGGAATGACCTGAAATGAATTAAACAAGATAAAAGCTTAAACACATTTATGTTCGTACCTACACCCACACGTACACGTCTATACATACATGCATACGTACATACATACATACATACATACATACATACATACATACATACATACATACATACATATATATATATATATATATATATATATATATATATATATATATATATATATATATATATATATATAAATATATATATATATATATATATATATACATACATACATACATACATACATACATACATACATACATACATACATACATACATACATACATACATATATATATATATATATATATATATATATATATATATATATATATATATATATATTTATATATATATATATATATATATATATATATATATATATATATATATATGTATATATATATATATAAATATATATATATATATATATATATATATATATATATATATATATATATATATATATATATATATATATGTGTATATATATATATATATATATATATATATATATATATATATATATATATATATATATATATATATATATATATATATAAATTGCAAATTGCATCATGTATATATATTTACATACATACACACATACGTACATACAAACATACATACATACTTACATACATACATACATACATATTGATATATAGAAATACCTCAAGTTTCCCCCACATTAGATTTTTTAAATAATCGAATCGAACCTCTTTGAATATCAATAAGATATCCACTTTAATACTCAAGTTACCCGTGGCAGTTTAACAATCTCATCGCAAGTGGTGCTTATTTGTTCCAACTCGTACTGTCAACAGAGACCTACGTATCATACCAGGTATACCAGCTTCCTACTCAGCAAAAAGTTATATTAACCCTTCCAATGCTGAAGCTATATGTATTCTCATCCAAAGCACAATGACACAAACATTTTTGAAAACCACAGTGACCCTGTCATGTTGGTATTCATTGGAAAGCTCTCGCTGAGTACTGTCATATAAGTGCCAATGTTCTAGTATAATTTTGAATTGTTTGCATCATTATATATTTGTCAAATAATCACCAGCAGCATAAGGGTTAAACCTCCTTTTTGAATTGGTCTAACCGAAATGCTGTGCTCACGTATGGATGGCACCGCCCTGTCTACCTCGGGGCGCGCTAGTGTCATTCTTGAACGAAGCCGTCTTCAACACTTTAAATAAATACAAACCAACATGCTCACCCTGAGCACTTAGACCAGTTAGATCTTGCCTAGATTTCTAGGATGTCATATGAATTTCTTCTGTCATGTTTTTCTGTTACCAGGCGCCAAACAGTCTAGGTGGCCATAGTGGCCAATTTAGTTTACACTTATCTCACCAGGGGAATAGAGGATCCAGTTTAATCTCTCGAGATAGGAGGATCGGGTGGTGCCATCATTCTACCATACATAAGTGGTACTACACGGTTCCCTTATGTGTTGACCAAGCAGTGTGGTGTAGACTACACCACACTGCTTGGTCAACACATAAGGGAATGTCAACTCTTTACCGACCATGGAGCCTAGTCTAAGTTGGATCCTGCTTAGATAAAGCTCATGGCGAATGTCAAAATATGGAAGACAGGTTAAATTCTTGTCTAAGTAGAGGGCACACACAGGCTCCTCGACCTTAAAATGTAGAGCATGCCCCTGAATAGCTGCACGCCTTACTCGATGACTTAACCCTATACTGAGGCTACTTCAGTCCAAAGCACAAGGATGTGTATTTTTCTTTTTTATTGTTGGTGTTCATTGAATAGGGCTTGCTGAGTGCTCTCAGATGAGTACCCATGTGCCAGGGTTTCAGTCATTTTTCAGGTGCATTGCATTATGTTGTATAGGCTAAATTAGCCACCAATGGTATAAGGTTTAAGGTAGTTTAGTTATTTGGACTCAGCTTTTCTTCTACCTGCCTTTATTCGACCATTTAGCATTCACAAAATTATTGAAGGTGGTCTGGTTATAAGGAAATGGTTCATGCATTAATGTAATCAACGTTGTTCAGCGAGTTTTCACTTATGTTCATATTTTGTCTGTGTCAAAGCCTGATAGTTATATGTGTGTTCCCTTGAATTAAGAAGTTGTGGTTGGTCATCTAAGGTGTTCCCAAGCGACGAGACTTTTCATTGATACATAGTGTCTCATTTCCTCCGGATCTGCGCATGGATAAGTGTTTGTCATTCATACCTATCTATCCGGGCCTTGCTCGTATTCTGAAAATGTATATGTGTGACGAAGTAAAACTTGGGAAAGATGTGTTTATCTAACTGAGAACACAACATATGATGGTATGTATTGTAAATGTTAAAGGCGAAAATACACGGACAGTGTTTAAAAGCTCAAATTACGAAAGGGCATTAGAATAGTAAAAGGTTTGTGAGACTATCTCCGAATGTTAAACGAGATGTCGGTTTTCAAAAACGTGAAATAATCTAATCGCACATAAAGTTCCCTAAACTTTTTGTAACCAATTCATACTTAACTACTTGTCCCTCAACGCAAGATACGGCATCATCCTCTGTTCTCAATCTATGATAAATAGAATCAATTATGATATCTTAGTTGGGTTTAATGCTATTGTTTGCTTTATGCAGGAAATATCGGATGGAACCAAGAAGTTGTGATCGAGGATCTAAAGTAAGGTTATTTGGGCTTAGGATGGACATTTGTATTGATTCATGTCCCTAGCAAAATTCAGCATCTTGTACAAATTAGGCTAAATTAACTGAGGTATAAACCCTGTACATTATGTTTCATCTGACTTACCTAGTGAGGCTAGAATCAGCAAATACAGAAAAGTGTTCGCCGCAGTATCCATGATGGTCTTGTGTTTTATAGTGAAGGTTGTTCGCCTATGTTGCCCTACTTTAGACGTGCGTGTCAATATAAGCAATGTTTGAGGTGTTTCCTTGAATGACAGGAAAGAATAAGGACAGTCAACTACGGGGCGCGCCTTTAAGATCTGAATAGAGCGTCTTCAATGTCATCACACGTGAATAGCACTGTGAAATGGGTGGTACCTGGTACACTGTCTCTGCGTTAACCCTTCCAATGCTAATGTTACGTTCGTCCAAAACACAAGAACGCAAAGATTTAAAAAAAATCTAAACCTGTCTTGTTGGTACTCATTGAATAGCCCTCAGAGAGTACTCTCATGTGAGTACCCATATCCAGGGTTTCAGTGATTTTTCGGGATTTTTGCATTGTTTTGTATTGGCCAATTTAGCCATCAGCAGCATGAGGGTTAAAGTGTTGGGTTGCTGTTGAAATTGCGGTTGATGGAAGGGTGTTGTCCACATTAGCATGTACGTGCCTGCAGTCAAAGTTGACTTAGTATAATAATATGATAGGTTCACCCATCAGTAAATAGGCCCACAACGGAAAATTCTATCGCATTCTGGGTGCACTGTGGAACCTGTGTATCAGTGGAACAATTTCAACACGGCAATTTATGTTCAACCTACAAACACACACACACACACACACACACACACACACGAGTGTACGAGTGGATGTTCTCAATCGAAATAAATAATATTTTAAGGGCGACAAGGTATTTTTTTCAAATGATAGAGTGGCTTAAGAATAGCGTGTTACTTTGTTTTATATATAGTATTCGTATATTTTTGTATTATGTAATAAGTCAATAAACTATACTTCACTATTCTATACTATACTACACTGTACTTGTGGATACGTTACTCTCAAGTGCCTGCTTTAGGGATAACAATGTTTACATGCTGTAGGTCTTTTGTACTTGACAAGGAAGAACCCAGTGGGGTGGAAACTGAACGATGATGACATCTCTATTGGTGCAAAAAATTCCACGGGTTACTTGACGAGATCAATTTTGCTCATTAGGCCTCTCTTCTCCACTCTTCAATATCTCTTATTTCCCACGGTCTAGGGTCTAGTCCCGGCACAAGGCCATGTCGCTACTGACTTTTCGCTGCCTCTCACCAATATGGCATGCCGAAATGATATCCATTCAACTCACAAAATATCATGCATTTTTCAAAATATCGCTCAACTTGGTAGAATATATCGTGCAACTTTCAAATGCAACTTTTACAAATACATCATGCAACTCATAAAGAAAGTAAAGGATATTTTGGGGGAACATTTGGGTCCAATTCGCTAATATTATGATCAGTTAATATGTGTTCTATTTTGTATTCAGATTGTGTATCTAGTCACAATTAAACATGGTCGATTGATAACCAACCATACATAGACTAACATACGTGCGCGCTATGATATATACATGTTTTACGGTTCTGAGTTCCTTAATTGCATTATACCAACCATGAATTAGAATACCACTACTCAGACGGGTTTTTTGGTGACGGGCCACACGCGAATATTACGATCCGCTATTATGGAAAAACGGATCGATTCGCTAAATAAAGATTCGCTAATAATTCGAACTTTACAGTATATATATGTATGTATGTATGTATATATATATATATATATATAATATATATATATATATATATATATATATATATATATATATATATATATATATATATATATATATATATATATATATATATATATATATATATATACATACATACATACATACATACATACATAAATACTTACACACACACACACAAACACACACACACACACACACACACACATATATATATATAGATATCTAGAAGGTGGGATATCCTAACCGGAGAATAAGATAATACACTAAAGTTAGCCACGTTGGCATATGTGGAAGTTAGACGACAGTCGCCAGTGTACATTAGTTGTATCGCTAGCCTTCACACTGATTTATCTCCTACTACACGTGATCTACTCTTTAGCAATATCGTCTGTCTTTGTAGATACAAACATGTTATACTGAACAATCATATTGCAGGTGTCATATGACCTCCTCTTTTTTACCCATAGACGAGACTGAAGGACGAGCCCACTCACTCCTAGTCCTGTTTTACATGACTGCAGCTGCGAAGCAATAGTAGCAAGTGGTGTCATCTGGTGACGCTAAATGGAACCAATTAAGCAACACAATTACAGAGCTTTCGAAGAACATAAATCACATAGTCAGGTAGAAAATAATTTCTTTAAAAGAAGTAAACATATACATTTTTTGCACAGCTTTGATGACTACAGACATGTCTCTGAATGGAATAGCCCTGCTGCTTCGTCGAAATTCTCGGGTATTCAATAACGTCCATTATTCATTCTACTGCACTTTGGTGCTGGAGCATATGTGTTTCTTTGATAACTCAGTTCTCCTCAAGGATTTATCGTGAAGTTTCTTAATATTTATAATAAAAGCCTATGTACATACGTCTTTTCAAACACAAATAATTATATTTAGAATCTTTAACCATAATTCAACACCACAAACATAAGTGTGCTTAATGTTAGAATGAAAATTCTGTTTCCTAGGGTTGAGGCTGATGCCTAATGTTTGCGAAAAGAGTGACGCAAACGAGATACCATATCCGAATGTGAATGGACCCCCCATACAATTAGAGGACAAGGTGAGGCACAGCATTTATCATTAGTGAACTACAATTTTCAGCAACATCATTATTGGCATTGTGGAAATGATAATATGTGTGTTGTGTATATATGTATGTATATATGTATTATGTATGTAGATATTCATGTAGGTATGTTTGTTTGTATGTTTGTTTATTTGTATGTATGTATATTTGCATGTATATCTATCTATCTATCTATCTATCTATCTACATATATTTTTATGTATATATATATATATATATATATATATATATATATATATATATATATATATATATATATATATATATATATATATATATATATATGTGTGTGTGTGTGTGTGTGTGTGTGTGTGTGTGTGTGTGTTACTCCTTTATTTTATGAATATCAACAAACCTAACCACCTAAGCAAGAAGAGAAATATCAAGTTGAATGTAGTATGCATGAATTAAAGAAAGCAGCAAAACATTAACATGTGATAGCAATATATAGCTCGAAATGTGTTGATGCACTGTATGACCCATAACTAAAGATATGAGTTGCATTGATACTTTGATATATAATTATATGGCATAAGTCTAAATAGCATACTTCTGTGACATTCTGTAACAGATCATTTGATTTACAAAATGAGTGCATCAGATATGACGCCATTTTACCATTTTTGAAAGTTATTTTACCAGCGAAGCTAAAATTGTACTTTTTTGATTTTCAAATTACTCAAGCAAGTGTGTAATCGGATATTAATTTCATACAAATACAAATGATTTATGTTCATTTATAAATATCAATGTATCTAATATTAAGTGCAAATATAGATATATAACAATCACCACAAAAGCAAATAGCATTAATATAAGTACAAATACAAACATAGGTACTACATCTACACAAATCAAGTGGTGTCTTGGATGTAGTCATTGTCTTGTTTCAGACAGAGGACCTTATGATGAGGAAATTTTCTTTCCTCATCATAAAAAAATATTCAATCCTTCCATCAAATTGTATGCGTAAAAATTCCCATATCCATCAGGGCGTGTATCTGGGTTAGTAAAACGTACTACAGAACCATTCGTGATCGTGTGGGCGTAGGTTGATATTATTACAATACTATGATGTGTGTGTTGGTCTCTATAGCGAAAACATGAAAAAAAACTGCCCACATATGAATGTGGGTATTGCAATAGTAGTCTCCCAAGATAAATGATGCTATACTTTTCCGTATGGAATTTCAATGCACATACTAAAATATCTTATTTAACAATTCTATGTAATAGTATGTCTCAGTGTATGTAGTAACAGAATCTGGTCTTCTTTGTGTATTTAGTAATATCCCATATCATGTTATAAAATAACACTAACAAGTCTTTGTATATATTGTTTAAAGTATATTTATACTTATATGATGTTCAATTTGTTAAAACTTTTGTTTAATACGTGTATTATTCATTATATATGATATCGTATTGAAATGATTTTGTAAAATCCAAATATTTGCAGTCAATAGACACACAATACAATACCACATCCCTTCTTAAAAATATTTTTTTATAGATTTCACAATAACATTCGTCAGCTTTCCTTTCTTCGTACATTAATCTGAGAATTTCTATTATCCTCATGTCACTACTCCCATCTTGTCTATGTTTGTAAATGACACTTGTATCTAACATGGCCATAATAACTATAAATGCATTTGACGACTGATTTATAATCACCCCAAACATCTTTTCTTGTTTTTGAATTTTGATATTTCTGTTTATATCCATGCGCAAATATACCTCGATTTGCTTCCGAAATTCAGCAGTATAGAGATTAGTGTATAACACGCTGAGTCCAAGATGGCAAAAGTGTACATGCCCCACATGAAGAGCTGTGTCCGCGATATCTAAAATAAACATATCAAACTTGTTGGCACTCGACCAAAATAACTGCCTCACGCCAAACAGTGTGTGTTTTTCTACGTGACGGTATGCAGCTGCTTGTCTATTGCAGCGAACCTTCTCAGGGAATGTAGTGTTAAGCTGTCCTGTACAGCCGTATGGTTTCGCTCACTCAACCTTTGGTGGCGCTGTATCGCTGAAAGTTTACTCATCCATGCGTCCAGTTACCCCTTGAAATGTATCGTTTGAAAGCTATCCTTCTTAAAATAGTAACTTGGTGATAAAACAGGCTTTTTATTAGAAACTTTTAAAACCCAAAACGGAAAGAATAGATTAGAAACATTCGCGTCTCCATTTTGAAATGTGAAAGGCGATGTTAACTGTTGATAAGGTTATAAGTCACACTATTGTTCATATTTCATAGGAAAAGTATATCCAATAAAGGGATGGATAGCTTATGGGGTTAGCATGTCCATTTTAAATGCAGACATTTTTAACTCGTTTGAGCTTTAGCCCATATTAAGACACAATTTTATGTACATATATATATATATATATATATATATATATATATATATATATATATATATATATATATATATATACATATATATATATATATATATATATATATATATGTATATATATATATATATATATATATATATATATATATATATATATATATATATATATATATATATATATATATATATTATACTGAGGCATGGAAATCCTTCCATGTTTCTCCCACTCTTATACAAAAGAGTGGGACGCACTTAAACAATTTCAGACTGAACGCCTAAAGCTTTACCTCATTGGAATGAGTGGAAATACAAAAAATCTAATGTTGTTTAATGATTGAAACATGAAAGATGTGCAATGAGTGTGTATGTAAAGCAAATACACTAACAAGGGCTCACATTTGTTTGACACTATCAGTGAATTGCTTCGTGTCTAACTGGAACACAGTTTTTTTTTTACTTTGTATACTGCAGTATGTGCAGTAATGTTTTGTTTTATTTAACAGTATGTACAGACACAAATGAGTTATACATGTATGCATGAACAGTTCCATTTTGTACAATTATTTCTCATGGCATACAATATTTTTCCATCACCTCTTTATATCAATTTATGTTGTATTTTCCCCTTTTTCTTATAATTTAGTCATACTTTACTCCTATATCAGAAGAATATTCCTCTAAAGGCATTTTCTTAGACAATTCAAGGTATTCATGATCACCACATTAATAATATACTCAAAAGATGGTTTTTACTCTATGCTTTATGTAATTTTTTGTCCAATTCTCCATCTTAATCAAATATTTATCACATTAGGGTAGAATAGAAACACATGAGTCAAATCTTCTATAACGTTTTTATTTGTGGCAACTCGGTTATGCATTATCTTAAATTGAATATCGTTTAATTTATAAGAAAGTATTAATGCGGATACGATATGTTTATAATCATCTCTTCTTCTATAACCTTTTCCCATTTATCCTTTATCATTCTTATTACCATCCAGTCCTGTATGTGTAACTTTTGATATATTTGGAAGATGAAATCGAACAACTCTATTGCTAAATGAAGAATCTGAAATAAGAAAGGAAATTAATTTGATTATGCCCATACCATCCAGATGTTATTCAAACTCAAAGTTATGAATGAATTAAATTGTTAATAAACATTGCATCATTTTGGTAGGTAGTTCTTGCACAGTTTAGGGGTAAAATTGGATTCTCATTCAAAGAAGAATTGTTGGCAGACATTCTTTTTAAAAAAAACAAGAATGAACACATTTTTGGTTAAAGTGGAGGAAGCTATTCTGATTCATGAAGAGAAGGAAATTTCTTCTGGATTCCTGGTTTCCAGCTCACCACGATATGAACAGTTGCTGAAAGTGACGTTTATATACCCACCCACTCCTTCCTTGAGCGCATATGATGACAAGGCTCATACTTGAATTAGATAATTTAAAGAATAAACTTCAAATTTCAAAAGAACAAATCTGAGAGTGGATTAAATAGATATAGAGGCCAGCTAGTCAAATAGGGTGAGAAGCCCACATATTTCTTCTTATATTTAGGAAATAAAAACTATGCGATGAAAATAAATGATCAAAAAGTTATAACTAAGACTAAAGAAGTTATAACAGAAATTTGAGATTTTTGTATTTTTATAAAATGTATTCTAAGCAGGAAACTAAAGTTATAATGCTAACTTAGTTTAAAATAGTTGAAAATAAAGTTCAAAAATTGTTTAAAAATGAAATGAAATTAATGGAGAGAGAGAGATCACGCTTGAAGAGTTATATAAAGTTGTTAAAATATATGCATTCTTAAACACATTTTTGCCTGAATTAGGAACCTGGCATGTGAAAGAGTAAAACATAAAATAGAGGTTTTATCACATGCATTCCAAATGGAAATAAACTAAGCCAACATCTTAAATACTGGTGGCCCATAACACTCCTTAAATGAATACATGAATTCTATTCAACTGTTATAGCAGGTAGGATAAAATTGAATTCTGATTAATTGATAATCAGGATCAGAAGAGTTTTGTCCCATGAAGATTTATTGGAGAAAATATCTGTCAATGTTATGATGTAAGGATGTAAGGATTGTTCTCCTCGTGGACTTAGAAAAAGCTTTTGGTTTGGTAGTTTTGCTTGGGATTTCATTTCAACTTCTTTAGAAATTTTAAACTTTAGCATGGACATATAAAATGGGTACAACTTCTCCAAAACAATGCAACCTCATATGTATTACAGGATGGTAATCTTCAGAACCCATATCTTCAGGGAGAGGATGTAGACAGGGGATCCAGCAACTGAAACTTTAGCAGAATCCATTAGGCAAAAGATTTTTGGGGAAGAACACAGAGTGTCTCAGTATGCAGATTGCACTACCCTCTATATCAATCGAAAGCATGAATATGTAGGGGAAAGTTTAGATATGTTTAGATATATTGATAAGTGTGGAGAAAACTAAAGTTTTTCGGATTGGAGGTTTAAGAGACAACAGGATAAAGTCATACAATGACTAAGAACTATGAACATCAGATATTTGAATCACTGACTATTACCTTCAAAGTCAATGAAATGAAGGACATTCCGGAAAGAAACATGGAAAAGAACTATTTCAGATTGACAAAGTTATGGCTTTTTGGCTACCAAGAAACCTTACTCCATATAGATGTGTTGCCTCTTCCATGCCCAGCACTGATCACCATAAAAAAAGAAAGTAGAAAAAGAGGTTCAAAAATTTTCATTGGGAGATAAACCTCCGAAATCCAAGCAAAATATACTTGAAAATGTCAAAGAATTGGGTTGTTTGAAAATATATCATTGTTGGAAAAAGCTTTGAAATTATCTTGCTTGAGAAGAATATGTAATCATACAGAGGGTTGGGTATCTTTTCCCACACTACTATAACATTGATATTTACATTGAAAATACTGAATAAATGTTTTGGTGGGTGTTGAGAAAGCAATAAGGTTAGCTTGGAAAAATCGTTATCCAACCAATCATACAGAGAGGTTGGCAACTCCCCTTAGGTTAATCAAAGAGATATTTTTTCATAACAGTAAGTTTTTTTTAAGATATTACAGTTCCTTAAATGACATTGTGGATATTAAGGGCCAGGTATTGGGTATGCACGATTTAGAAAGATCAGAATCTTCATATAATTTCATTGAATAGAATGCTTTAAAATTTTAAAATAGCAAAAGTTTTAGGAAATCTTCATATGACTAAAACGGGGGTTCAAATATTCCACTATAACTATCTTTAGTAGGCAATGAAAAGGGTGGTTCATGTATCTATAAAGATTAATGTCAACTGATGGGGATATATTAAATAAATGTGCAGGATAATGCTATGGAAGTCTGGTGGAGGAGATATCAGAAGTTAACTTGAGTAAAGCTTTTAAGAGATATATGTGAGATATTTATAATTTAGATAATTGCATAAAAGAATTTTTACAAATAAACTTTTACTAAGATAGTCCAGAATGTCCTCTATGCAAGAACAATTGAGCATGCATTCTTAATGTCAGAAAATGCATACATTGTGGCAACCGGTTGAGTTATGATTAGTATGGTGTTAGAAGATAAGATCAAAATTGAGATTCTGCAATAAATAGTTGTTACTAGCCTATAAGAACTCTATAATTGATACAGTGATTTATTTGACTAAAACGAAAACATAAAAAGATAGAGATAAAGGGGTTATGGCGACTAATATATATGAAAATAAATATGAACTATCAGTGCAGTTACAATCTGAACAGTATTGAGCAGAAATTGAATTGAGCTGAAACCTTCAATATTTGAACTAAAAGTGTCAGATCTAATTCACATTTTAGGAAGAACTTATCTGATATTGACGAAATATAGGGTATAGTAGGTAATATATTTTTGTATCTCAATCCATAATCTTACGATTGTGTACAGATATTGGCATCTGTTGTGCGTTACCGGTATTTGTTTGTTTTTGTGTGTGTTGTTAAGAAATAAATAAAACATACATTTTGCAGAATTTAAAATAAGTTGATTTAGCAACACCATTTATCAGCAACGCGAATTATTTGGAACAGATACAATGGCACCCGCAGTTACTATTTGGGTGCCAAAACATTGGCAAGACACCAATAAGGATTGTACGGTCAGTCTGCCTCCCATGCGTGCAGCATTGCACAGCCTGGCATAATATTTACGTTGTTTTACGTGACTAGTAGTTGGTCTAATCACGGTGCATGTATATCATTAGTGTCCACACAAGGTTCGTTTTTGTACCCAGTTGACTGCCAAAATAAGCAATTAATATTCCCCCAAAATAAATTATGTCGTATGCGTGTTGACTCTCATTATTACCTACGTGTGGTATGATCAAGGACAAACTAAGATAATCTGTCATTAGGTCAAGGCTTGTCTGTGGATGGCCAATGAGCTAGGCAAAATTGTTAAATAAGCATATGTATTTGACATGACTTATGTATTGTTGTAGTAGTGTTATTTATGATAAGATATGCTCGTATATCAACAATGCCGTGGTCTTTTCAAGAAACTGCCCAATGCTATACACTACTTATCCCTATCTTGCACTTCCAAGCTCTAAATAGTGAAATCTGTGTTGAACTTAACTTGAAAATGTCGCAACTTTTCACCACACTCGTCCAGACGTCGTTTGCTCAAACAGATGGTGTTGGTTTAATAAAGCATAATTTCCTCATATGCCTCTGAAGTAATTGAAAACTGTTGTTGATTAATTCAATAATAATCTTCCCTTAGTTCTGACGCACGAGCATCACTCTCGGTCCAGAGAGTACTATGAACATTTTGCTATATTTTTGCTCAGCAAAAACAATAGCTGTTATAACTGGTTCCAATGTTTATCAAAATTGATAAAACTTAGAGAGTTGGCTACGTGCTTGATATAGAGAATAAAGTTGCTTTATTACTTTAAAAAGAAATATATCTTCCTTTACTATTTATAACCAAACCTCCGTTGGCTCAAACCGTTGTAAACCTATTAGTTAATCACGCCCTTTTTATTCAGTGTCTTTTCATTTTTTTTAATCTCAAACCAATGCATTACGTTTTTGGGGGAATTAATCAAATGTTATGCGATTTTTGGAGAAAATCACAATGTTTGCGCTGGTCACATCCATCATCATGCGATAGAAGAGTCATCTGTTTTATTGAAAATATCTACTTCGCATCGTTCATGGAGCGAAATTAAATGACTAGCACATCTAAAGAGGTTTACATAATTACACAACTATCAACGAGTAAATGTAAAAAAAAGTATCTTTTATGAAACGTGTGGAATAGGTAAACTGTGTCTGTAAAAATGTCCTATTAAATATGCTAAGCAAAGTTGTTAATCGCGCTAAGCACTTGACCTCTGAATGCAGCAAAAAAAGTACATGTAAATGTCCTGTGAACACGTATTGTAGATCGTATGAGAGGATATTGACTCTTCTTGTCATAACAGAAAGACAATCTAAGGTCGATTAGGTACGCAGCGTATCTTGATTCTGTACCAAAGTCGAATTAGGTAAATTGCTGAGGTGTCGTATTGGTTAGAGAGTATAAAAAAATAACGCATGACATTTTACCTTCAATGATTTTATATTCTTAATAGTTGTACAGAAAAAACATCTCCAATAATGTTCGGTACCAACTACTCACAATCAAAATACAAAGGAGCAATCTGTTACAAATCAATATAAAATAAATACAACCAATTACAGCGTCAAGTGCGCTACAATTGCCTTTAAGTCGTTAGATGAAGTTTTCTCGCTTGTAAAGGAAAGGACGAAGTTACAAAATATGTTCTAGAATAAAATAGAGTTATAATATGGCTCTGAATGAAGGCCCTGTACAAAGCGTGTGCACATATTAAATATCAAGAAAACCCAAGCAATAGTATAACTTTCAAGTTCGGTCATAACTTAAAAATACTGCGAACCCTATCCACTTCTGAATACAAGTAAGGAATAATACGAAAATTGTTTTTCCTTCGCACAGAATACGTTTTTCTTTTCTGGTTATGCAACGAAACAAGCGTTTCACAAATAAGAGCGTGCTTTTAGATAATCAAGTTGCAGAACACCTTCCCATCCCCCATGATGGACACGTGATTGAATTTCCTCCTGGGTGACATATTATAAAACAACATCTAATCAACCCGTCTACTCAATCAAAAGTTAGTTACACTAATAACGTAGTTACATAAATTAGATTCAAACTGAGATATAGTATATTTCGAAGAGATAATGTGTATTTAGAAAATATAATGATAATACGTAGTCCGTGTTCTATTTAATACGTGAATTATCATATCCAATCCAATGCCTTTAACTGTTATAGTTTAGATTCAAGCTAAAGTAACTGTAAATAAAGTAATGCACACAGATCATATATATATATATATATATATATATATATATATATATATATATATATATATATATAATATATATATATATATATATATATATATATATATATATTTATATATATATATTTATATATATACAAATACATACACACACACATATATATATATATATATATATATATATATATATATATATATATATATATATGTATATATATATATATATATATATATATATATATATATATATATATATATATATATATATATATATATATATATATATATATATATATATACATATATATATATATATATTTATATATATATATATATATATATATATATATATATATATATATATATATATATATATATATATATATATATATATATATATGTGTGTGTATATATATTGATACATATTAGTACGAACGCTCATTGGCAGCTGGCCTCTCCCCCTTCTTGATGAGCTTTGTTGGAATTGTTTGTTTTCAACAAAATACATTTCATTGCAAATCAATATGTATGTAAACTTATTTATAAACTTATATATATTCAAAATAATTCTAATGTGTTCTTCGTGATGCGCAAACGCTTCATAAGTCAATGGCATTATATACATATCGTATATACATATTTCGCGTGAATTGGTTCTTACGCTAAAATGGAATTCACGGTTTTGGATGACGAATTTGCAAAATGGAAAAAGTAGGATTTGTAATTAACAGAATGCCTTAAATACTGTGTTCTTGTCGAAACAGATGCATATACAAACGTGTGTAGTTAATATACATATATATATAAGCAAAAAAGGCTATATACTTGGGACAATTGCGTAGATGTACAGGGAATAAGTTGCAATTGGGGTCAGTATTGAAACAGCATTAGTAAATCTACATTCCAATGCAAGAAGCAGGATGTAGATTTCCTCCTACCAGAGAGCGGTATTTCCTGAAGTTCTGTCTATATTGATGCTCTTGTAATAGTGCATATGCAAACCTGATTTATAATATCACACAGTAATGGCTATAAAACATAGCTCTACTTTGCACATTTTAGCAGATTGTAACATAGCTATCGGTTGAATTGCTATTCCCTAAGTATACAAAACCCTGTTTCTAGAACACGTAAGTGTACCTATGTTATCATCTTTCCTGTGGAAAAGACTTGTGTTTGACATGAAATGTTTAAGTATGAGGGAGGTACTTGAATACTTTCAGTAATCGAGTATCCAAAGAGATTTTTGGTAATTAAAAATGGAAACAATTTTACGATAAGCACAGTTGTCAAATATAATGTTTTCTTATTACGAATACTATCTAGATAACGGAAATAAGATATCCAAGAAGCATATATTAAATAAGTAAAGGAATCTATAAGCAAAGATA
>OZ012684.1:48838214-48871714 GCA_963942565.1 Maea johnstoni | reverse complement strand
AGAAGATTGGGTATAGTAAATGTTGCCAATTTACAGAAAATCGATTTTTGTATTTTTTAACTTTACGAATTGGCCGCAATATGGAGTGCCAGCTATACACTTAAATTATCCGAGGTTAAACGTTAAAAAGCGCAAAAAATTAAACTAACGCAATTTTTTCCTAATTTACAGTATCAATTGCATACCTGTCAACATTCAACCATCCAAGATCAGGAGATTTTATGCGGTTCACTATTTGGGCTTCTTTCGCGTCATTTATTTTAGTTTCAATCCTGGCCACCAGGGGTCAGGTTAGTAGTTTAATTTAGGAAAGGGCTATTATATTTCAGAGAAGTTGGCAAATTGATAACCATACAAATGTGTTACTGAAATAACTTCTATTTCATGTAGAAGATCACACTTAACGAATGATGATACATTCACAGTTATAAAAAAAACAAAAAAAACAGCTTTTGAACTTAAAATATCATACCCACATTTAAGCCTACATTTTCAGCATTTTATGAAAAATCTTCTTTATTTTGAAGACTGAAAATAATTTTACGAGGTGGTGAATTTTCCTTGCTATATCCATCTAGATTTTTCTTGAGATGCTATCTGATGATGATAGCCCACAATGCACCGTTCCCTCTTAATCCCAGAACAATACATGGCTGAATGATAATTCCAATTAGTAAGGGATTAGCTATTAATACCTACTGATAGAAATCAATTCCTACAGACAGTAAATGGGTCAGGTGAGATACACTGGATAAAAGGGAGCAGACTGACCTACTTACTGAGAAAACGATGGAGGATTTTCCAAAAGTAAGCAAAATCAGTAGCTAATCAGTAGATTTCTTCAAATCAGGTGATCAATCAGTAGACAGCATTTTTGGGGTCTGAAATCAGTAGAGTACTGCTCAAATCAGTAGAGTTGACAGGTATGCAATTGTTTGCTGGGTCTGTTTTAGAATGATTATAAATACAATCAGGAATCTCTCTCAGGTCGTGTGCACCGTACCTGACTCAGTTGCGAATTCGGTTTGACCAGCCCTATGTTTGATGAGAAATGGGTAGAGCTCAGTCTTGATCAGAAGAACTAGGGACTACAAGCATGTATGGGTCAACTAAGTATCTAACACCTACTCGCAATGGTCCTGGCTAACTGGAAAAGAATGTAATTTGCAAACGGAAGTGTCACTTTGACGCCACCTATATCGACAGCAGTACTAGTGACCCCCCTTTTTTATTTTAGATAATCAAAGGGGACCTGACAATAAAAGTCTGTGCAAGGTTTGATGAAGTTCTTATTGCGGGATATCTTTAAAATGGAATTTCAATTTCAAACATGAGATTTGCAAATTCAGCGCCACTTTGGCGCCACCTATATCGACAGGATGATTGGTGACCCCCATTTTTTATTTTGGATTTCTAAAGGGGATCTTACTAGGATAGCTTATGCATAGTTTCATGGAATTTGTATTACGGGGTATATTTTAAATGAATTTAAATAGATTTTATGTTTTAGATGCCACTTTCAGCTTGTCGAATACCCGACTATGTCTTTAATTGCCCAAACCTATGAACATCTGTACGGTCTTGCCATTAGGTTAGGACTTTAAAATTCGAGCCACCCTTTTGGGTATAGTCCAGGAGATAACTTCCAATGTGAGTAGGTCAGCCATTTCTTGCAGGAACTATTTATCAACCTTTATCAAAACTGTGCTCCAATATTTTTGTTACAAAATGAAATTTCATTGTAAAATTTATTACAATGTTTTGCATTGTAGATTGAATGATAAACATATTAAAATTAAAATAATTTCCACCTTTTAAACAAACCATCTATAACATCTAATCCGACAGTCCAAAGGATGGGTATTTTTCTAATATATGTATGTATGAGGTGAGAGTGCTCTTTTTTAATGTGTTGCTAATTTGGTACCAATGTATTGAATTCCCTAAATCATCAAAATAATTCATCTTAAGACATAGGATGAATATATTATTCATTACCATAAAGAATAATTGAATAAATAAATCAGTATTTCATTGTAAAATTTTATTACTTTTTTTCATCTTGTAAATGGAATGATAAATATATCAAAATAAAATAATTTCCAACTAAACAAACCACCTATGACATCTAATTTGACAGTCTAAAGGATGGGCATTTTTCTAATTTATGTATGTATGAGGTAATAGTGCTCTTTTTGAATGTGTTGCTCAGTTGGTACCAATGTAATGAATTCCCTAAATCATCAAAATAATTCATCTTAAAACATACAATGAATTTATATTTCATTATCATTAAGAATAATTGAATGAAGAACTGTTTCTATTGTAAGATTTTACTCCGTGTTTTGAATGATAAATATATCAAACTTAAAATCATTTCTACCTACTTAACAAACCTGCTATAACATCTTATCCCATACATGTTGCCAAGAGCTTATTTTCACTGATAACAGGGTGCAATTGATCAGCCATGAACCCTCCACGAGTCAAAAACAACAAAATCATGCATGGTTCACCATTCAAATAGTTTTATTTCCCACAAAGCACACTTAGCAATGTGAACTCACTCCTGACAGTCACATGCACATTCATACAGTCCATACACATCATAGCACACTACAAGACCTCCACTTAAACCTCAAACTCAAGTTACACAGTCACCTGTAGCAATAGTTATGAAAACTACATGTAACATAGGTCTAGGAGTAGGATTGCTCAAAAGGAACACCTATTACAAAATAAAGAAAATAAGACATGACTAACAGACAATACCAATAAAAGATAGGTAGTCAAGGTAACTTTTGAAAAGAATTTTGACAACTGAATTCGGATAAGAGGGCGCCATCAATTTTGAATGATTTATTTTTGACAACTCTAAGGAATATATAAAACGTTCCCAATAGTAGGGTAACATTTGCAACGTAGAACTAGAACAATTAGCATGTCATGGTCATCAGGTCTATGTTTGTTTTTTGTCCCGGCAAATAAAATATTGCATGAAGAAAAATATATCTTTGACAAAATACTCTGAGACTCAAAAGAAATTGATTATTGTCCTTCTCTCTGATGTATGATAACGGAGCATCTTAGGACAGTGAGAAGTAGCATTTGGAGGATGGATTAAAAACCTCCCTTCTGATTACCTTTACCTTGCAAATGGAATCTTATTGGATAATATATTTGGTAAAAGGAGTTATTTCTGTCCTATTTTAGAACACCATAGAGCAAAAAATAGGGTTGCAAAAGCAATTTGTATTATGCTAACTTATTCAATTCCTTAGAATACAGAAACTTCCTAAAAATCCACATTGATACTGTTCCTTTAAAACGTATTTAAGAAATCATAAAGCAGAGGCTTTAACATGTTGTTTCTTGTGCAAACACACACACATTCATATATATATAAATTGATATCATTGCGAAGAAATTCTAACCTGCATAGATATTCCTTTGGCTTTGTGAGATATATGTACAATTGAAGCAGGTAGCAGTCTTACAATCATGGAGACTTACATAAGCACTAGGAAAATAACTAGTGAGAGAAGAGGCCAATTTTTAACATTTTCACACTCACATTCACTAAATGAAAGACACGGGTCGGGTTGACAATTTTGAGAAACTGGCTCCCGGTAAAACTGCTTCTACTTTTCATTCTCCCCTTACACACTGGAACAATTATCATCACATGATGCATTCACACGTGATCAGTAATCATCGTACTAGTAATAATATCAATAATCATAATAACAATAATAATAATAATAGTAATAATGATGAACTTATAAATGTAGGAGAATGCAGGAGGGACTCAAACTATTTCATAGTATAACAAGGCAAAGTATCAAATTATACAGAGCAGCAAAATGAATTGATCTATCTTACATCATAGATTGGCAAGTTTAATCACATGCTTCCCAATAACCCCCCTCCCCCCACACTGCAGCGCACCCATAGCTTAGTGGTCCTTCCTGCATCCTGTACAATACCTATCTGTGCAGCAATACATGTATAAATAGTCAGTCCACTGCTTACCGTGAAACAATGCTAACATGTCCAATCAGTCTATATACACACTGAGGCTGGTAAAATAGTCTCTTACTCAGCTCAACTACACAACTTACATCAGTAGTTTTTTTGTCAATATAAAATATAATAAAACCATCTTCAAGTCAAGAAGCGTTTGGTCATGTTAGCTTGTACTCAATACATCAAAAGCTGATTCAGCTTATACAATGGCAATAATGGGTCCATCTCGAATTCCCTGCCATATGAAATGTATCCCTCAGGCACAATGAGGTACACTTCCAGTGCAAAAATGAATATGCATGAAATACCATGCTTCATCAGTCAGTAGTTACTTTTTTCCACAAAATAAACAGAAGTTGAAACATTCTCATCAAAACACCATATATGATAACTGCGCTGTGGAAAAAAGTTGATAACCACGTCTTTATTACAACTGGTGAAATGTAGAAAGCAAGTAGGAGACTACATGACTGTGAATATCTCTTTTTGGGATTTTCTGGACAAATCTGTCCTAGGCTCGACTGCAGACAGGTAGTTACTTACAACAGCATGACATCAATTCAAATGGTCAAACATGATCATAAAACAATTTGTGATCACCAGTCGAATAATACATAATATTTCACCAGAACATGGAGGGTGCGGGCCTCCGTAGACCACATCTGTTGTCCCTTCAGGAGTTTTCCTCAACAGGACTAGCATTAAATCATAACCCTTTCATGCCCACAGATCTTGGTGAAGAGACTTCTCCGGATCTTTGATACTTGTGAAAATAAATTGGTATTAAAATTTGTATCTTTAAATTATATGAAGGAGAGGTTTGGATTGAAATCAGTCAAAATATGTATGTATATATGTATGTATATATATATATATATATATATATATATATATATATATATATATATATATATATATATATATATATATATATATATATATATATATATATATATATATATACATATGTATGTATGTGTATATATATATATATACATATATATATATATGTATATATGTATATATATATATATATATATATATATATATATATATATATATATATATATATATATATATATATATATATATATATATATATATGTATATATATATAAATATAAATATATATATATATATATATATATATATACATATATATATATATATATATATATATATATATATATATATATATATATATATATATATATATATATATATATATATATATATATATATATATTAGCAGGCTGCTTCTGGCTGGAAGGGTTTATGATTGTTGTGACTATTCTGTGGCTTAACCTTGAATCTTATGAATTGTGATATATTAGGAATGATTGATAGTGAGGTCTCCGACTTGGGGGTAACTATCAAAGCTCTGCCATCTGACAGCTCACCCTCCAGTCAAGGATTTGGGCAAGAAGTCTAGCGAAACAAAAACAAGCCAATTACATGGTGCACGTGGGACATACCAGTGGGTGAACCTGATGACATCACAAACAGTTCAAACAGGTCCTCTCAGTATGTGGGAGTAAAATCTATGGTGAAACATTACTTTGTACCTCTTCAATATTTGCAATGATTGATTGACAGTAGGACAACCACAACATAAATCAGAAGGGTTTGGAGCTGTTTCAAGAGCACCAGTTAACTTAAGATCAACAATTTTTAGAACTGTCTCAAGAGCATAAGAGAACAGAAGATCAAAAGGTTTTTTGAACTGTTTAAAGAGCATAAGTTGACATAAGATCTAAAGGTTTTTGAGCTGTTTCAAGAGCACAAGTTGACATAAGCTCTAAAGGCTTTTGAACTGTTTCAAGAGCATAAGTTGACATAAGATCTAAAGGTTCTTGAGCTGTTTCAATAACATAAGTTGACATAAGATCTAAAGGTTTTTGAACTGTTCAAGAGCATAAGTTGACATAAGATCAAAAGGTTATTGAACTGTTTCAAGAGCATAAGTTGACATAAGATCTAAAGGTTTTTGAGCTTTTTCAAGAGCATAAGTTTGGCCACTTAAATTTCAAGGTACCCATTCGTTAATTTCACATGTCCAAAATATCAGTTTACCTCTCCCCTGTCTGACAATAGGCAAAAACCTGAATTTCAAGACCTGATTTAATTGAATAGATGAGAAAGATAAACTCATCATTTGCAATGATCTAATGAGTAGATCATAAAATTGTATTTGTCAGAATGGAGTTGCAGCAGGTCCAGGTTGAAGATGACATTACAACTGTTATGTATATAACTAGGAAATCAATGTACTCACAAATTAAACTTCACATAACGAGAACCAGACCTGCTCAAACAATCACATGTTAAGGAGCACCTGCCTATCAAGACACTTCCTGTGAGTGAAAACATATGCTATGTATCACCAGTTAGGTTTGACCCCCTGTTTACAAAGTTCTCTGTGCAGTCAGTGTTCTTTCTTATATATTTTACTGTATAAGCAATACACTGGAGGCTACTTAAGCAACCGGGTGACCATGATTTACCTGTATCAGTGTTTCTGGGAAGCTACAACACAGTGAAATTCAATCACACAATTAGATATTCTTCAAATTACCATATGCATTGTTACTGTTAGGTGTATTGAAAAGAACACACTCATTTTCCACAACTATTTGCCCATAACACAAAAGAAGCATCCTTTCATCATTCATTTTACATACTCAAGTCACTGAACAATCACGCTTCTCTTAGATCTGCATTCCAATACACAATGCTAAAACATTAACTAAATAAATGTCCCTTGAAGTTGGAACTTGGAATTCATAATTAAGTTCTTAATCCAAGTAAATATTTTTATCATGTTTCTTACCATATATATTTCACAATAAGAGGTGGATATGCATAATCATTAGGGGTGCAGCATGTGCTTAAAATCATCTCAAGAACCACCTACTCAGAAATATTTGCCATCCATTGCTATGCCTTGAATCAGTAGATCTTGCCTTCTTTCATTTAGATTAGGACTCACCTATAAAATTGTTCAGCTCAGAAGTGGCCCAAAAAGGTCGGCCCAGATTTTTATCATTATCAAAGAATGTTTTTTGGAACACATCTGCCATTACATGTACACGTTATATTCCTAAATCGCTTTCAAAAGTATCATAAATTTTAGAAGACATTTTTCGAGGGGAACTCTAACTATTCCTGGACTGATGTCTACAACCATGTTGTTCAATGGATGCATGGTGTATTTTTTGTATGTGGCAAAGTAAGTTGTTTAGAAAAAAGTGATGAGAACAGAAGAGCCACCTATTGACAATGGCCAGTACTAGTATTTGATGACATCAGTAGATTACAAAATATGAATTGAATGTCCTATTAGTGTGCTTGCAACTTTTCAACTCCGTGATGGAATAACACATATAGTCAAATCTGCTGCACAGACCACCTGTTTATAAACAGCTCTCAAAATGTACCAGGTGAGAGAGAATAATTTAATCTATTAAAGACGAGAAATACTCTTCAATAGCCACTTGAGTCATCCCATCAGTTATCTTTCTTAGGCAGTTCAACTCAAAATATTTATTATGACAAACGCAATTTTGAAACCATCTTGCTTTAAAACCCATAACAGAAGAGGAATTTGCATTTGTAGAAATCAGATAATGAACTCTCTGAACCAAAACTTTTCCACACATGGCTTTTCAGGTACACATTCATATAGAACATACAACTTGATAAATGGAAGCTTGAATTGAAAAGATTCTACCTTCATTCATTTTCGTCAATGTTGAATGTTACATTGTGGATAAATGCTCTTTTTGCAGTTGAGTGGAATTTTAATCTTTGAACCTTTTTTTGTAGAGGTACTCTTCAGACAGGACTTCACAGCTACCATAGATGTTTTATGTGACAACTTAAGGAAGTTGAAAGGTTCACCTTACGTATAACTTGGTAAGCATGGAGGAGACTCGTAACAGGTGGGATTTGATATTTTCCAAGGTCTCCTAACTCTATACTAATAGTCATCAATTTGTAGCCTGACATCAGTACAAAGCCTGACAGTAGAACCTGTGCAGCATGATCATGTAAGGTACAGCAATAATATGACATGGTCTACTCTCTTCATGCCTTGGTCTACTAGCATCAGTGACACTTATGCTGGTGTTGGCTAATTTGGCCAGTAAAAATGATGCAACACACCTGAAAAATGACTGAAATCCTGGCGCATGGGTACTCATCTTATACTACTCAGTGAGTCACCCAATGAATACCAACAAAACAGGGTTAAGATGGTTTTCAAATTTGTTTGCGTCCATGTGCTGTAGACAATAGTATCCTCAGCAATGGAAGGGTTAAGCTGTACAAGTGCCTTACCAACATTAGGTACAGCATGAGTGACACGGTCTGCCTCTGCCATAACTGGTCTCCTTCCTGTGCATGTGCTTAACCAGCATTGGGTACAGCAAAAGTAAGTTGGTCTACCCCTACCATGCCTTGGTCTCCTTGCATAATTAAGATGTACAAGTGCCAACCAGATTAGAACACGGTCTACCCCTGCCATGCCTTGGTCTACTTGCTGTACAAGTGCCTTACCAATATGAGGTACAGCAAGAGTAACACAGTCAACCCCTGTCATGCCTTGGTCTACTTGCTGTACGAGTGCCTTACCAATATAAGGTACAGCAAGAGTTACACTGTCTACCCCTGCCATGCCTCGGTCTACTTGCTGTACGAGTGCCTTACCAATATGAGGTACAGCAAGAGTTACACTGTCACCCCTAGCATGCCTTGGTCTACTTGCTGTACGAGTGCCTTACCAATATGAGGTACAGCAAGAGTTACACTGTCTACCCCTGCCATGCCTTGGTCTACTTGCTGTACGAGTGCCTTACCAATATAAGGTACAGCAAGAGTTACACTGTCTTCCCCTAGCATGCCTTGGTCTACTTGCGTATCTTCCTGACGGCTTTCTTTATGCGGCGCTGACCCCCGGTGGAGGAGGGGGTGCCTGCCATGCTGAAGGGATTGCTGTCTGCCTTGGGCGTGGCGCTGAAACGATAAACAAATGCTATAAGAGACCTGTAAGATTGCTAACAGTAAAGAAACAAAGGCATAGCATACATGAAGTCATAGTCTTAGCCAACAGGGTGTCCAGGTGTCATTTGGACACCTAAAACCCTCAAAAATCACCATTCAGGATAAAATGTTTTGTGAATAATTTCTTAAAATGTTAATTTCGTAGCATACAATTGAATTACTTATACCTTAATATAATGCCCATGGCATTGTATATGAACATTATGCGTTATTTCATGTAGTAAATACATGATAATGGTTGTAAAAATTAATCTGAGTATACTGTGGTCTCCTTTGAAGAACAGGAGACCCAAAAAATTTACAATTGCCAATTTTGGGCATCACGTTTCTAAAACAACAAAATCATCAAAATCATGACAAGTTACTTACTTGAATTGGAAACTGGGTTGCTGTGGAGGGCCGGCCGAGAAGTTGAAGCTCTGTTGTGGCGGGGCAGCTGCCGAGAAATTGAATCCTGTTTGCGGGGCGGCTGCTGCCGAGAAATTATAGCCACCAGAGGGCTGGGGCGGGGGCTGGCTGCCACCCTGAGACTCGCTCGGCCGTTTCCCGAACTGGAACACTGGACCTGTGCTGGCTGCGTTGCTCTGCCCAAAGGCAAAGCTGTTCGCTGGAGCGCCGCTGAAGTTAAATCCGGCTGAAAATTCAAATGCTATGGTAAGTTTTGTGTTTCAATGTATCCTTCACTCACCCTGTTTGATCCCATTACAAGATTTTTCATCCATACTGGCAAAAGAAACTGAAGACTGCTATGCACACATACTGTAGAACACACAATTTACGCGTCTGTTTATATATATATATATATATATATATATATATAGCATACACAGCGCTATAAATAAAAACGCTGTACTTTTTCTCTGTACTTTGGCGCTGTCAGCGGCGGCTACCGTCGCTAACATAAAGATACGCTATGATGCGAAAACTCCCCAATTCGCTATATTTGGGACACGCGTCATATGTGTGTTCTACAGTAGTAAAATTTGGTTTGGATAGGCTTCGAAAAGAAAAATATTTCCTGATAATGAAAAGATACCTGCATAGGCATGAACGACATGAAAATAAGCCTGAGGATAACGTATATCAATGCACCTAAAAGCTTTGTTGTTGTGAAAACAAAGGGTCTTACCTGCAGCAGGTGTGGCTTGGGCTGGGGCCTGTCCGAAGCCAGTGACCGGTGCAGCAGCCGCTGCCTGCCCGAAGCCCTGGGTAGCAGTTCCTCCAAACGCCTGAGTAGTTGTGCCTGGGGTTCCGAAGGCTGGGGCGCTGCTGGTGCCGAATGTCGATGCCGCAGTGTTGGGCGTGCCAAAGGGTGCAGTGCCTGCTCCGAACACGGGCGTCGATGCCGCTGCTTGACCAAAGGCTGGGGTAGCCCCAGCACCAAATGCTGAGATAGCCGGGGCAGTGGTGGTCGTGCCAAATACTGGGGTGCTCTTACCGCTGGGGGTTGAGGCTCCAAAAACTGGGGTGCTGCTCGGAGTGGTGGAAACCGGGGCGCCAAATACTGGCGTGCTGCTTGGGGTAGTGGTGGCAACCGGGGCACTGCCAAATACTGGGGTACTGCTGGGGGTTGTGGTGGTGGTGGGGGCACCAAACGCTGTGGAGGTCCCGAAGGCGGTCGTACTGGTAGCTCCTCCGAATGCTGGGGTGGAGCCGGGTGCGCCAAAAGCTGAACCTGTAGCAGAGCCAAAGGAGTGTGTGGTGGTACCAAATGCTGGTGCAGTGGTGGTAGTGCTGGTTGTAGCCGTACCAAATAATTGGGTGGAAGATTGTAAGGGTGCAAAACCAAATCCAGTCGCTAAAGACAAAAATTATTAATGAGATAATTAACCTCAGCTATTAAGTTAATATGTAATAAATGACTATTCAAATGACAATGGCTATTTACTATTAAATAAGATTTTTGATTTCTATCTGCTTTGCATTTAAACTGTATTAGGAATTAACTTAGTTAGAAACTCATGGTATACCAGACTGTATACTGTAAGAGCAGATGTGACATCGAAACATCTCTTCTGTTGACCATGAACACAATTATTAACCTTTTAAAAGTTTGATTTAAAAGACAGCTATGTGCAAAACTATTAAGTCTGGTTTAGAAAATTTTTTCGAATAGAATCACAATCTATACTGAAAAATCTTTTGCGGCGAAACTATAGCATTACACTGCTATTGTTGAAACAAGAAAATGAGGAAACAAGTCTACAACTCTACATCAATGAAAATATCTAGACTAACAATCAAGCTTGGCCTTAACAACACCCACAATTTTTCTTTTATCATTATCTTAGAATATTAAACCATTTGTGACTGCAGTGGCAATAAACAGTCCTCTCATTTTGGCAAAATATTTGTCATGCATGAAGTATTTTTTAGAAAATATTTCAATGAGAGGCATCCATTAAAACTGCACCTAATCTCTCCTTCAAATAATTCATAAGTTAAGATCTGTGTTTCATGTTATTCACAAATATGTAAAAGATCTAGCTATATTCACAGATGGTAATCAAGGCACAGAGGGTGATAGTAGAGGCAGGGACTTGTCTTTTGGACAAGCAGTTTCCTGAAAACCTACTTTTTGTAAAGGCAAAAATTTCTGATAAGAACTTCTAGTTTTGATTTTTAGGACAAGCAGTTTCCTGAAAACCTACTTTTTGGAAAGGCAAAGATTTCTAATAAGAACTTCTAGTTTTGATTTTTAGGTGTTAATGACCAAATATTGTCCTCACAAACCATGTTCTATGACAAGGCTTAAGTGTCAATTACACTTTGTGACTCAATAGGCCATTAAATGTAGTTGGTATAAGGTTTTGAAGAAGATTAGTAGATAAATCTGGACGGACAGAAATTTTGGAATTTCTGTTTTGGACAGACATTTTTGGAATCCTGATTAAGACCCTGAATTCAAGACGGGCAGAAATGTTTAAATTGCTGTTTTTGGATAGGCGTTTTAAAAATCCTGGCTGAGTCCCGCAGTACAGGGCTAGCGCCCTGAAGGAGGAGAGTTGTTACTGACCTGCTGGGGTTGTAGTGGTAGTAGCTGCTGTTGTACTGGCTGCAGTTCCGAAGGGCTGTACCGTAGAGGCGGCTGGTGTGCTCTGACCGAAGGAGAACACGCCGGCAGCAGTGCCCGCCGTGGAGGCTGTGGTTGCCGTGGGGGCATTGCTGGTCGTCCCTGCCGAGAAGGTGAAGGCTGCTCCGCTTGGTGCGGCGGCCGTGGAGGAGGCAGAACTCCCAGCACTGAACTGGAAGGCACCAGTCGGCTTGCTGCTCGTACCAAAGGCAGCCTTCTTACCGCCTGGACCATCATCCTCTACAAGTACAACAATCATACAACACCATGAAAAATCCATAAACACAGCACTGATCCAGATACAAAACAGTATAGAATCATAGATATTTTGTCCAAGATACAATACAGCAAAGATACATAGATATTTTGTCCAAAATACGAATCAATATAGATCCATAGATAAACTCACTGTCACATACCCACAATAACTAAAGAGATGGCAAATATAAGACGCACCCCTTGTTCAGGCCTTAAAAAGATGTATAGACCTAAGCTTTGTGTATATTGCGCACCCCCTTTTCGGAAATATTGTGGAAAGCCAACTTTTAATGAATAACGCTAATTCAAAACGAGTGAAACGATTTCAAAACGAGTGAAACGTGACATCAATGCGACACCAACGTGTAATCAATGCTCATCACTCTGCGTCAACGCCCAAAATCCATTGTCATAGGCATGATATTGATTGTAATCAATAAATTCTCAGTGAGTGGTACAGATATTACAATTTGTAAATGCCGAGGCAAACCGATAGACATTTTCATAGGTTTCAATTCTCTTTTTCATCTGATTTTAGGTCCATACTTTACTTATTCTAATTGTCTTACGTAGCACTAAGTACTGCAATAAAATGTCTAAAATTGAGCAATTTGGAGATATGAACACCCTATAAAGAAAACAGTTTGCCAGTTCCCATTTTTTGGAAGCAATCAATTGTGAAGTTTATTACAAACTCAATTACCCTAGTCCCAAGGGGTCAAATTTACAGAAATTTGACAGTCATTACAGTGTAAAATGTTTGTTAAAAAATTCATTTTTGTTCAAGCGCAACCAATGTTAACTTAAAACAAACAAATGGGACTCCCTTAGTAGGTTAACGCCTTAACCCTTCAAATGCTTGAGGCTACTTTCGCCCAAAGCAAAAGGATGCAAAGATTTTTAAAAACCATCAACACCCCGCCGTGTTGGTATTCATTGGATGGCTGTCGATGAGTTCTCTCAGATGAGTACCCATGTGCCAGGGTTTCAATCATTTTTCAGGTTTTTTGCATCATTTTGCATTGGACAAATTAGCCACCACCAGCATAAGGGTTACGGAGAGGATCAGATACCTACCTGGCTTTTCTGCTTGTGCGGGTGGTGCGGAAGTCTTGAAGCCAAATCCGCCTGTCTCGGCAGCTGGTTTCGCGGCAGCACCGAAGCTGAAGCCAGTAGATGGCGCTGCAGCCTTAGCTGGTGGAGCTGCCGTAGCAGATCCGGCGCTGAAACTAAACGTGCCAGAGCTTGCGGGCTGTGAGGTGCTGCCCGCAGCACTAAAACTAAACATACCCCCAGCAGGTTTATTTTCAGTGGTCGTGGCAGGCGGCTGGGATGTCGCAACAGGAGCAGTGGACGCTGCAGGTTTAAAGTTAAACCCGCCAAGGCCCTCAGGCTGTGTACTGGGGGTGGTCTGTGCTGTGGCTGCTGAACCAAAGCTGAATCCACCAGCAGAGGAGTCTTTAGTAGAGTCCTTCGCGGCATCAGTTTTGGTGGAGCCAAAACTGAAGCCACCAACAGCGCTCTTAGTGTCTGATGCTGGGGTGCTGGTAGCAATCTTACTCGCACCAAAGCTGAATCCACCTAAAGCTGGCTTGGTCTCTGAGGCGGGCTTGATTTGATCACTTGTTGAACCAAAGGAGAATCCACCTGCGAGGTAAACAAAACATTTTATAAGATATCAAAGTAATGATGAGCATGTGACTACTAATTACTGCTGTCAATAAAACATTCCAAGCAATTTACTAGCATTCATATGGAACCAAGGTCTTAACCAGGATTAAACTGGGTGCCCAAAAGTAGTAATTGTAAAATTTTGGGGCATCCTAATTTTTAAGGGGGACCACAACATACTCAGATTTCAACTATTAACATGAATTGATTTATCAAAATAAGGTATAATACCCTTAAACAATGTCATATGAATCATATGGAGATGAATTTCTTTTAATTATATGCTTGAGATTGACATTTTAAGAAATTTCCCACAAAAATATGATTATTTGAATGATGCCCTGGCTGGGTTATGTTCTAGAATATTCAATGAAAAACACACCATATATCATTTTTTCACACCCACTCTGAGATAAAGGGAGTATGCCGCCCATGGACCAGCAAACTTGTCAAACATTTAACAATAAACTTACCGATTGCAGGCTTATCCTCCTTCTTGCCAGTAGATGCCAGAGCTGATGTGACTGAGGTACTAGCTGTAGTAATTCCACTAATTGATGAAGCTTTTCCCTCATCAGGTTTCGTTATTGAACTAATTGATTTGTCCGTTTTACTATCTGTTTTACTCTGTCCAAATACAAAGCCTTTGCTATTTGAGTCCTCGCCTGCTTTTAATGCACTGTCAGGCTTCACAGGAGCACCAAATTGAAAGCCACCCTCGGGAGCTTTGCTGTCTTTTGAGGTGCTCGTCTTTCCAAATTCAAAGCCCCCAGTTGCTGGGGCGACTAGTTTTTTATCCGTGTCTATTATTGGTCCTCCGAATGTGAAGCCAGATGAGGACGATGATGTGGCGGTGGAACCTTTGGAGGAAGAGCCAAAGGTGAACCCTCCTTTGGAACCAAACTGGAAGCTAGAGCTCAGCGATGAACCTGGAAGAGATCAAGTCAACCTTTATTGTATTGAACATCAAGGAGTTTATTTGATTATATGGACAATAAACATGTCCACTGACTATTCTTTAAAAAGCGCTTTTGAACATTATAGGTAAAAGAGCGTTATATATCAAATATCAATTATTATCATTATCATGTAGCCTAGCATGGCATTCACAGGGTTGGCTATGACTGCACGTCCACATCTCCTATTGACGCAGTCAATCAAGATGCATAATATCCCCATGAAGAGCCCATTATAAACTGCCTTTTAGTGTATGCTTATTAGGTATACAGTAGAAGTCAGAAGAGAAGATTACAGTATGGATACTAAAATAACGAGAATAAATGAAATCATTTATATAATTCAATCAATATACTGGAAAAGTAGAGCTGCATATAGTTCTGATACTGAACCAAAATACTAGTATTCAGTGTTAAAATTACATGGGTAACTATGGTTTCTTGCCTGGTCTGGTTGGACACTAGGTATTTAGAATTACTATCTTATTCATCTTGGGTAGTGAAGCTTGTGCTATTGTGGGACCCTTTCATAGGTTCACAATCTTCTATCTAGCAAAGATCTGTAAGGTGTGAGAGTAAATAAAAGTTTCCTCACCTGACGCTTGGCTTCCAGGCTTGGGAGTTTCACAGGCTACACACTTAGTTGCTGAGCCATCATTCTGTACCATACAAGTGTCACACTCCCAACTCCCAGCCACTGGCTTAAATAAGTCTCCAAATCCTGAGCCCCCTTTTGGTGCCTCCGCCTTCCCTCCTTGTGGGGGCCCCTTGGGATTGGGTGTCTCACAGGCTGCACATTTAGCAGCCTCAGCCTTGTTATTTACCATACACACGTCACATTCCCAGGATCCGCTGGGGGCTTTGAACTGACTGGACAAGGTGTCTTTGATACCCAGCAGTGGCGGCTGAACACTACTACTACTGCCAGCACTCTTTAAACCTCCACCTGGCTGAGCTGTAGCACAAGCCACACATTTTTGGTCACTTGCTTTGTTGTTTATCATACACGTCGGACACTCCCAGCTTCCAGCAGCTGGTTTGAACTTATCCCCAAATCCACTAGCTGAGAGAGGTAAAAGTGGTGCTGCAGTGTTAGCTGAAGGTTTACTCGAGGGCTTAGCTGTAGCACAAGCCACACACTTTGACACATCTGCCTTGTTGTTGATCATACAGGTTGGACATTCCCAGCTCCCGGCAGCGGGTTTAAATTGATCTGCCAAACTGCCAGTTGAGGATGGTTTCCCTGAAATCAACCAGAGAAAATGTACATGGAACATTTGATGGAATCCTGATATTCAACTTGCTGATATGAAAGGAGGTACTCTTTGAAGTTAAATCTTACAGGAGCAGTGAGAACATGCAGTACTGAAACACTAATTGGAAGAGGATACCGATATCTAAACATTGCTATCCTCAGCAATACAGTTAAGTCATGTCAACTATTTACCAGACATGCCGGCCATATAGGTGCACCTAAGTGGCACTTTATTTGCAAATAACATTCTTTGCTAATTTGGCCCTTATATATGGACAGCTTGATTGGTGACCCCCTTTTTTGTTTTAGATTTTCAAAGGGGGTCTGACAATAATAACTTATAAGGGCTCAACATTAACTTTTGAAGGCACTTGCCAAGAAGGGCAGGTGAACCTGATTTTTACCTGCCCAACACAATTTTGACCTGCCCTGCAAAACGTGAAAAAATGAACATGAAAGTGACTTTTCTTTATGTACTATACTTTTACCAATTAACTGTTTTCCTACAATAGCTTTATCTGTACAGTTGAAAAATTACAGGATTTCCCTTGTGTTATAGTATCTCTGAAGGTTCATGATGAAATCTTACCTGCCATCTAGGGCAGGCACACTCAGAGTTTTACCTGCCCTTCAGCCATTATGAAAAATTTTACCTGCCCGGGGCAGCCCTTAATGTCGAGCCCTGCTTATGCAAAGTTAAATGAATTTCTAACAGTGGGGTATTTTTTAAATGGACTCTTAAGTTCTGTGTGTTACTGTCACCTTGTTAAATACCCCACCATGCCTTTAATATAACCACCTTTAAGGTGTTCTTTTTGTCAAAATCTTATATCTACCTTTTCCTAGAATGTCCATGACGCTGCCTTGCTTGAGTTGAGTAGCAGGAGAGAGCGGCCCAGGGGGCTTCCCCAGGATGTCCATAACACTACCTTTCTTCAGCTCCTTAGCAGCACCTGGGCCAGAACCTGCTGAAAGATATAACCTACGGGTTAGGGAGCTGCAGCAACACATACCTGATTACCATTTTATAATTCAGTCAAGATGAGAAAAGTCCATCCCAATTTTAAATCATGTACATAAAAACTAGTTTTTGTCAAGATGAGAAAAATCAATTCCAATTTTAAATCATGCACAACACAAACTAGTTTAGTCAAGATGATATCCAAAAAATTAGTATGAAGCTAAAGTTTGCATGACTGTTGGCTTATCAATTATCAATGCATTGCTTACCTGTATCTTTATCAGCTGCAGGTGGCATCATAGTGGGCACTAGGGATGGAGATTTTGCTTTAGGTGCTGTGGATATTGATGGAGACTTCATTCCTGTGCCCAGTGTTGATGGGAGAGGCATGGTGGAGGTACTCATAGCAGGAGTATCTGCCACTTGCAAGGGAGTACTGAATTGGAAGGCCGGCTGCAAGCAAAAAACAAATATATGATAACACAAATCACCTGAAATGCATGCTATCAGGAGTGACAATGCCAAGCATAAGACAAGAGAAACGCTGGCAGCATCATTTTTATAGTTTCTACAGCTTTTAATATTTTGTATTGCCAGCTAGATTTTCTTTTCTATATATTCGTCTCTGCCTCAAGCTCAAATATAAGAAAACTGATACAAGTGACTGGTACTGACCATATGCGAAATGGCATACACTGATTGTTGAGGAAATTGCTTCAAATTTTAACTGTAAATATGAAGTACAATGTACTGTATTTCACATTTTGAATTCAACCACATTCCTTTGACAAAAAATAACCAAAGGGAATATTGGTTCGACTTATTATAAGGTAGTGGTTTGTCAGAATTTACCCAACTCCTTTGGCAAAATATCCCAATAGAAAATATTGCTTTGAATCTTTTTTTCATATACTGAAATATACTTAGATATTATATTGTAATGCTAAACTCTAATCATATCTAAATCCTATGACAAAATATCACAATACTGTATAACTGGTACATTGTATAGGCATTTAATTTTTGTGCTCCCCATGATAGCGCCAAAATACCATCCTTCAAATATACATCTATATAGTAATAAATATATAGTTTGAGTGCTTGAATGTGTGAATTTAAAGTATCACAAATACCCTCCAGTAGGACTGTAAAAATTTGAGCACTCCAAATTTAAGTTGTATACAGTAGGTAATGTTGCTTTGAATTACATAAAACAGATATACTCTTATGCAAGACTTCGATTTCACCAAACATTACAATAGGAAATATTTCTGGATAGGTTAACCCTTTCAATGCTGAGAGTACTTTCGTCCAAAGCACATGAACTTAAAGATTTTCGAAAAGCATTTTAACCCTATCATGTTGGTATTTATTGGAAAGCTCTCGCAGTGTCTTTTCAGGTGAGTACCCATTTGCCAGGGTTTCATTCATTTTTTATGAGATTTTTTGCCTGATTTTGTATTGGCCAAATGAGTCACCAGCAGCATAAGGGTTCAGTAAAGACTTACTGCAGAGCCAGGTGAGGAAGGCTGGGTGTCCATGGACTCGGGAGTTTTCTGGATGGGTGAAGAGAAGGTGAAGCCTGTAGTTGCTGCTGTTGATTGTGTAGAGCCGCTCCGCGAGGAACCCATACCACTGGATTTACTAGGAGAAATTTTTGGCACCTGACCAAAACTAAACGATGGCATTTGTGTAACAGGAAGCTTAAAGTTTGTAGATAATTTTGGCATCACCACCTACAAAAATAAAGTACACGGGTGTAAAAGAGGATTTGAGCAACCATGAATCTTATTTCCTGAGTAAAGTGTACAGTATCAAGAATAACTTATGCAATAGAAGCCTTCATAAAACAAAAATGATAGCTATTAAATTATATAGATATTAAGGTAAATATTCAAAATGATGTTGACACCTGTGATAAGATCCATTTACATGAGAACAAAAAAGAGAAATCATGGAAATTCTTAAATCATATAGATATTAAGGTAAATATTCAAAATGATGTTGACACCTGGGCTAATTTTGTATATTTCCTATCACCTTTTAATCCATTTACATGAGAACGAAAAAGAGAAATCATGGAAATTATTACATCATATTTACACTTGACAACTTTCATAATTCACACTTGATAGCTTTCTACTCACCTCTTCCTCCTCATCATCATCTTGTCGACTGGAGTAATGATGACCTGATTTCTCCCTCCTCATCTTTCCGCCCGATTTCATGGGTGGCTCAGCAGGTGGCGCTCTGGGCACTGGTGATGGCTGGCGACGTTGCTGAGCGGTACCAGAGCCATCCAACGCGACAGATGGCATAGCGCTACGACTTGGCAGACCGAGGTTCCTGCTGATTGAGACATTACGAGGGGTGCTCAGTCGGTTGAGAGGTGGACCCCTGGCTGGAGACTGGAAATCAAACAAGGAGATAAACCTTTATTGTTAGAGGCTATGCTAGTATTGGGACGATCATCGATTACAATCGATAATCGTTCGTTTGCCTCTCTTTTACTGATTAATCGATTACGAAACTGGCAATCGATTATTATTGGAAAAGGTGACTTCTAGTTGCAAAATATAGAACTAAATGAAACTAAGCTCCAGAAACACTTCAAAACGAAGTTAGGGTAGGTGCTAATAGCAAATAATTGTCATAGACTATCATTTAGGCTCTAGACCTCTAGTACTCAATAACTACATAAGTGCAAAGAACTGATTATGATTGATAATCGATCGGTTGGCTGCAACTGATTAGACCAAGAAAAAAAATATTGTTTGTTTCCTGTAACGGTGTGAAAAAAAATAGGGTAGGTAGGTCGGTAAAAACTTTTTTTTGCATTATTTTTTTGGTCAAAAATGTGTGTTTTATGCATGTTTACGTTGATTGGGACTTGGGAGGGTGAAAAAACTTTAGGGTAGGGATTTTTTTGAATAAAAACTTGTTAGGGTAGGGTTACAGGAAACAAACAACTTTTTTTATAGGCCTTATCGATCATGAAATTGCAACCGATTCCCAACCCTAGGCTATGCATTACCTTAGATGATTACAATTATTCAGAGTCAAACCTGCTCAAAATGCTACCTGTTAATGGAGGCGCCTATTAATTCTCACATCAGTAGAAACCACCTGCCTGCTAAAAACATAGGCTGGTCATGTCACGCTAGTTTTCTCTGGATTTCTACATATTTCTGTAAGTGCTTAAACTGCTTATAATAAGTTGTGTCTTGTAGTGGTGGGACGACAATGATATTCCAGTAATATACTTGAACATGGGCATTCTAGTGTCTGTTGTTTAGCACTAAGGTCTAAGGATTTGAAACAGCAAGGTAATTCTAATCACAATGGAGTGACCCAAGATAAAATATCTGATCAGAAACATCCTTCAAAATAAGCTAGAAGATCACTCCTACTTAAACCCCTAAAATTGATAACAAAACTTCAATATCGATGATGCTAATTGATCGAAGAAATCATTGCATCATTAACAAACAGGACATGGCCTACTGCTAGAAGTTTTTCTTTAAACCACAACAACATAAAGGTGTACCTACCACCTCTGCTGGAGTGCGGCTGCCTCCAGATGAAGCATGAAGTGGGCGGCTTCTTTTTCTATAACTAGCAGGCTGAAAGACAACAATGCAACATTAATTTTCCTATTTTATATTTCAATTAGTCAAATCTTCAAAGAACTCAGTGAAAAGGGAAAAAATATTTTTATCTGAATCTTTTTTATTTCAAATTAAGCATTATGCAATACATCTTTCAATCTGACATACTGACAGTAACTTAGGAATGAGATATGAAATAGCGCCAAAGGTGTGACGATAAAACGTACTATGATGTGTTACCTCGAGAGAGTTACTACAAGGAGTAGAGAGGTTGACACCACTTATACTACTTTGGGTGTATACTGTATACCAAGTTAATATTGAGGTAGTTTAATTAATGCACACTGTATACAATAATTGATTTATTGACAGTTTGGGAGGAGCCAAGAGTTAAGCTCCTTAGATTCTTAGGGAATATTGAGAGAAGATACCTAGTTATCAGTTACACTAAAAGACAAACTCTGAAGAAAGGCGGGTTGTTTGAGACCCTTGATGTTTGGGTACAATGCCAGAGCTACTTACAGAGAAGGAGAGAGGGGAGTCTGACAGCCCTGATGTTCCAGATGCAGGAATCTTCTTTGCATCCTGCAACAGGAAGGGAAAGCGAAAATACAGACAAAATACAACAAACCCATCTTCCACATATTTAAACCATTTTTTTTCAAAATGAGTGATAGAAACACACCAAATTAGATGTGGTGTACGTAAAATAATTAAGGTTCTGCCAGGGACTTGCTAGGCCCATTCCAGCCTGTTGTTTGGACAGGCAGTCTCCTGCCATTCATATGAAGAATTTTCAATTATGATTTTATTTTTTGTCCCAACAAAATAGGACGCAGTGGAGTATATTGATCGTTTTGACACAATACTAGGCTTGTACATTTAGTTATTATAAGAATTTGAAATAGCTGCCCAACTAATCAGGAAGTGCAGAAGTTTTGCGACTGCTGTTTCAGACAGGCGCCTTTAATTAACTGGCTAAGACAGTGGGTGATGCACAACAAAAGCAAGAAACTTCCAAAGAATTATCATGCCTTCCGTCAATCACAGGTAAAGAAAGGCTTGGCTAAACACAATTAGACCATCAATCACCATTGTTGAGGTTTAGACAAGCTAAAGAACAAAGGCCTAAACATTCTGTGATATGAAAAACATTTTTAATGCTTGTGATTGGCAGGAGAAGGCTAATTGATACAAATTATGATTTCTTATCTAACAAATATATCTGAACATGAACTGCAATATAGATTTCTAAGTAGGTATACATGCAGGGACTTAACTAATTGATACACATTTTGAATGCTTATCTAACAAATATAGCTGAACATAAACTGCATTATAGATGTCTGAGTAGGCAGGGTCTGACACTTAGATTTTCAGCTAGGGGCCCGAAAAGGTGCTTTGATGAAAATTAGTGGTCAAAATTAGGATATATTGTTATAATACATACTATTTCGGGCCCCTAGTCTGAAAAATGTAGTGGCCCACAGCAAAATCGAGGGGCATATGCCCCTGGGCCCCTGGGAAAGTCGAACCCTGGTAGGTATGCATCATGCATGAATTCCTTATGAAATGCTAAAGAACTGCTTACAGAAAGGGGTGTTGACATCTTTTCTAAGGCGTCCAATATCCTTTTGGCAGTTGAGCTGGTGACTCCTACTCCTCCAGTGGAATTGTTCAGAGGTTTGGCCTTGACCTGACGTCGCACTGGGGTCACGGTCTGAAAAATAACATAAATAGCAATCATGGCGACCAAAACAATGGTAGGAACTTAAATATAGTTAAATAACACAAAAGAAGGGATTGCATGATATGAGGAGTTAAATCTTTTTAAAGATTTTCATAGCTATTAGCAGCACAAGTCATATCGTACAGCTATAGCAAACTAAGATTGAAAACATTTCTATAGTACATGGATTTATCAAATTATTTTTTAAATATAAAAGCAAACTTTCAATTCTGGTGCAGTCAATCTAAGATAATGCACCCGTTTTTTTTCACTTACAAAAACTTTTATCAAGCCAAGTTACATGGGATGAGAAATGATGAGGATGAGTTAAAACAAAAATCAAGATAATGGACAGTATCGCCATATGTAGCTCTGCTTATTGGTTGATAATTCTGACAAGGGAGCCCTCATCCAGTTTTGCAAAGTTCATGAAAATTTAGTTACCGTAAATTCTCGGAAATCTCGGCCGCCCTAGGAAACTCGGCCACTATAATTAATCTACCAAATAATTATTGGGGAAATTCGCCCACCCCCGATTCATCTAAAGACACATTTCGCCAAAAGTCGGCCACCAAGTAAATTTCATTAAGATTTCCAAAGTTTGCGATTGATTTTAGATTATTAACGATCGTTTCTAGTGCCCATATCCGCCAAAAGACGATCGGTGCGAAACCGGAAGTAGGTATCGCATTTCTGCGTGTAGAATGCAATACAGCTTGGGCGGCGCCATTTCAAAATAAGACTTGTCACCAACGTGAACAAGTATATAATTCAATGCGTAATTGACATGCGGCAGCAAGAATAAACAAGTAAACAACATACAAGAGAGGCAAGTTACTTTACAAGTATATATAGCAGAGGAATGACAAGCCAGGTAGGTGATTTTGTGGGGGAAAATTGTGTTCTTGTTCACGAAGTTAGCGATCGAAGTCCCATCTAGCTTTCGTTTCAATTCAATTGACAATATCGGCCAAAGTGAAAGACATGTTTAAATTGATCAAGTTTCCGATTGATTTTAGATTATAAACTAACATTTCTAGTGTCCCTATATCTGCCAAAACACACCGGCTCCGAAACCGGAAGTAAACACATCGATCTCATGGGCTGCGCCAGTTTGTATAATTCAATGCGTAATTAGCGTGCGGCAGCAAGAATAAACAAGTAAACAACATACAAGGGAGGCAAGTTACTTTATTAGTTTATATAGCAGAGGAATGACAAGTCAGGTAGGTGGACAATAAGGGTTTTGTGGGGGAAAATTATATTCTTGTGTTGGAAGTTAGCAATCGATATTCAGTTCCATCTACATCATAGTACATGTAGCTTTCGTTTCAATTGATAATATCGACGAATCTCGGCCACGGTGTCTGACATTTGATCGCTATTTTCAGTAAATTTCGGCCACCATCAGCCAACGAAAATCGTAATTAATAAAGAGTGTCCGAGATTTGCGAGAATTTACGGTAAACAGTGAAACCAGTTTCACAGGTTTTCTAGTGTTATTCATGAGGAGTTGATGTTCCACAATATTTTTGAAAAGGGGTGCGCACTATACACAACGCTAAGGTCTATACATCATTTCAAAGGCCTGAACAAGGTGTGTGTCTTATACACGCGAAATAACAGTTCCTCCTTGTGAGGACACAAATCCAAAACTTGAACACTTACATCCTGATAAGAAGTATTTACTTAGCTAGCTGGTCGACTGGGTGTCTTTTGGACATGCAAACCCTCAAGCAATTGAAGTTTTTTCACCTCAATATAATTCCCATGACATTGAATAAGAATATTATGACTAATTTCAAAAATCAAATACATGTTTATGGTTGTAATCCGAGTACATTCAGGTCTTCCTTGAAAAAGAAGACGCACAAAATTTTACAATTGCCAATTTTGGGCACCAAGTTTCGAAATCCTGGCTAAGACCCTGATTAACATATATCTGAGATTTACTCAATGAATGATGAGAAAAGGGACATTAGTTACCTGATATGGAGAACTGGATCTGAGACGATTTTTCCGATGTGAGGATGCACCTCCAAATGTTGTTTTTCCTGGGTAATAGGAGGATTCATGGAAACTTCCTCCCAGCAAAGAACTATTTTCTCCCTGTAAAATAAAAAGTATTTAATACTTAAGAACACATTGCACAGACCAGTTCAATATGAATAGATGTTGTTGTTTTTGTAAATTTGAACGTAGTTGTTTTTTGAAACGTAGCTTAATACTTCATGATATGATCCCATATAAGAAAAGTATATTTCCTTTATGATCACACTCCCAATGAAATGAGCACGATCAGTATCTTAATTGCCAAATGCAAAAAATGAATAACTTTCAGTTTGACAGTGACCTGCTCTGCTCAATTAAAAAGTTGATCTTAAATTGCCTTATAATTAAAAAAAAGGTCTAAAAAAATCAGAATCCTCATTTTTCTCATTAATGACTAGAAAACATTCTCTCCAAAAGGATTTAGCACATAAGTTTTAGGTTTAAAAAGTTCATAATTAAAAGTTTTGGATAAATAATGTATTCACTCACCAATAAAGAGCTATTGAATGCTGATATGTTAAAAGATGGTTTACTGGGGCTATCAACAGGAGTTTGTGGCCTGCTTCTTGGAGCTTTCTTCTCCGACCAAAGGAAACTATTGTTTGCGCCAGACAAAGGCTCCCCATCTACAACAACAGAAGGATCATATCATACATGTATGCAGTTATATTCATTATTGTACAAAAAGAACAAATCCCTGAGTATTCAGAAAGTGTATATTTTGATTTAAGTAAAGAAGAAAACAAAATATTATTTTTTCATGTCAGTATACATCCTGAAGAACTCATGAAATTATGATTCTTTTTCGAAATCTTGAGGAACCTTCCCCACATCAAAATGTTTAGACAAGTTCACACCTCCGCCAGCTTGGACCAATTGTTCTGTTAAGCTGCTACCCGTATAATCTATGCTGTAACTGAACAACTGCTAAATCATTATTACTACTATTATTATCACTATAACTATTATTATTATTTTCATTATCATTACCAAGGAGGTCATTACAATACTGCTACCAGGATAACTTGTGTTGTACCTGAACGCATGCTTGTATTATTATTATTTCCAAGGAGGCCCTTTCTGGCAGTGATGACAGGCTCTTGAGATTTCTTCAGCCTGATTTTCTCCTGCTGTCGGTCCTGCTGAGGGGCACTGTAGAACTGACCAACTGATGACCTTGGCTCTTCATTACCTAGAGGTTATCGATAAAGCAAAGATTAGAAACATGTAAATAATATAGACTAAGAAACTAAATGATATGCTCTTAACTAGATACCACTTCACCCTTAAAATGATTCATCTTCGCATTCTAGGCGATTGCAATTTGACACTAAGATGATGAAGAGTAAATATTCTAGAATCTTGAATGACATACTTTTGTTTAAAGGAAACGCGAGTATATGTGACATTCAAAGAACCTATGTTTTAATGAAAGAAGGCATCTTCATGACCACCACATAAGTGGATCAAAGTGATAAAAGGAGTGTAGAATAGCATTTTATTTTTAAGTGTAATGCAACTTTAGTCTAAAAAACATCATGATAAGCACACATACCATTAGTTATATCTTTTCTTTCTAGGGTGTTGTAGGACGAAAATGGTACATCCATCCTTTTTTGGGTTTGTAATGTAGGAGCTGTGGTCCTTTCTTCTACATGTGTTGGCATTTTTGGCTTAGGTCTTGCAGCTTCAGTATTGGCATTGGTGGGTTCACCCGCCGTTGCCTTGGATGTTGATGGCTGTGGCTGGGGGACATTATCTTCATCCTAAACCATGTACAAAACCAAAATATCCGTGCTTAAATATATGGCAAATAAAGAGCCAAATATTTTCACTTTTGAGACATTTTTTAGAAACAAAAATAATGAAAAATAGCAATCAGAAAAATATACATGTATACAATCTTGAATCCTATGTTTTTCATTTCAAGATCACCAAAACAATTTTGTTTACTTCTGAAGCACCTAAATAGTACTTTTGAAAAAAGAATAATACCACATTTACTAGGCAATGAATGATGTAAGAAGATAATGGCAGAAAATTTCTTCGATAGGGCTGCACACCGGAAACCGGTTGCAGACCGTAACCGATCATTAGGCTGCCAAATGATAATGATAACCATCCCAAAATAAACCGGTTTGAAAAACCGATAAAGCAGCTATGAGGAAACTGCCTTACCTTACTGTTGACATCGCTCCGAGCACTTCCTAAGCCATGATTCAATGAAACAACGGCTCGGCATTGGCATAAATACTTTCGTATTTAATTCTTAATGGATAATTCGTTCAAATTTAATATTCTATGGCAAAATAAAACTCATAATAATCAAATATACGATTCTGTTTTATTCAAAGAATTTGAAATCATATTTCATGGAGAAAAAAACTACAGGTTTTGAATACGAAAGTTTGGCTATTTTTCAGAAGTTCGTCCCACGCGGTATCGTTAAAAAACTGTTAAGAAACCGTATCGTTTCAAAGTTATCAGTATCACATCAAATCGTTAATTCTTAACGGTGTGCAGCCCTATTCTTCGATATTAATTTTAAAATTCAGGACATACCATTTCTTCCAAATCGCCCTGTGTTTTTTGCGGAGAGTCCTTTTTGACAACCATATCCACAATCCATGATGGCGAGAAGAGGCCTTTGACCTTATCAGTCACCCGTCCCAACAAGCTCTGAAAAAAAAGGAATAATTGAGTGATAAGCAATATTAAGAAAATATACCATATGCTCTGTAAATATGAATGTATGAAAATATGAAAGTAGCAGAAACCATTATAATGGTTTGTTATTATTGTTAACACGAGAGATACTTTTCTATTTTTATCATTTAAAGATACCCTTTTTTCTGTTACGTACGGGGGAAGAAATTAACATTTTTATACTAATCTAAATCAGAGACCTGGAGATTCAAGAATGGTTTTGACATCATTCACATAAAAGTTAAAAACTAGTTGCTTTATATATGCTTAAGCCTTCAATGGCAAATCACATTTAAGTTAGTACATGTATAGTCGTCTTCAGCCTTCAGGGACGACAATAACCTGAAAATGCTACTAGTCTAGTAGGGACTAGTAGCATATACTGCAAGTAAAACAAATTTATAAAACTTCCCCTTAAAGTCTATAGTTGTGGCTCTGCAAGAAACTTTCACCTTAAAAGCATTTATAATTCTGTCGCATATTCAATAAAGAAAAATGCATACCGGTCTGCTGCACCATCTGAGCACCTGCGGTGGCACCAGTGACCAAGAGATAGCAGTAACAGGGAAGCCTGGCCTCCCCCTTCCGGTCAATTTTTAACACAAAAAAATCTTTGCATCCGAAACCGTATGGTTTGACATCCAAACTTGGCCAACATCTTAGGAGCACTAAGTTGTGTATGCATAAACATACTTTTTGTCTCAACTCTGCAAAATGTTGATTTTGCGCATATTTTGTAAAATTTGCCCATGACAACAATTTCATTTAAAAAAACAATCAAAGGGCGAATGTGAAACCACAATGAGACAGCACAGGGCAAATTGGCGCCATTCCAACAAGCACCTTTAACGTAAGGCAAGGAGGGCAATTCTCACTGTGACAGTCGGACGGCGATGCATATATTTTATTTATATACCAACAGAGACTTAGACAGGCAGTTTCCTGAAAACCTCCTGTTTGGTCAAGTAAAGATTTTAGTGAATTTTTTTTTTTAATTTGAGACTTTTTAGGGGCTTATAACCTAATCTTTTCTCAGCAAACCATCTTCTAAGACATATATATTGCCCTTTTTGACGAAGTTCACAATTATGCAAAAGCTGAAGTGTGAGAAAGGAAAACGAATTGATCTTGAAACTGATGAAATCCATACAGGAGACCGAAATATTTTGGTGGCCCTACACATAGGACGCTTCCGGTTCAGCAGGTAATTTATGTAATGACGGATTTGATTGGCTCGCCATGTTGCCATATACCTCACAACAAAACCTCCGCTATTGGATGAAATGTCAACTAATTTGAGTGCCTGAATGAACATGCAATATGGCTAAATTCATGAATGTCAACCAGCTTCACAGTTCACACTCTGCACATATCTAAGTAACATCTACCTGATTGCAGGTCTTCGCAATCGCGGTAGATCGGATCAATGTGCCAGAGATTGCCAACTTCGTTCGCCCTCAAAGCCATGCTTCCTCAGATTATCATGACATTAAATCGGTTCCAATGTCAAGGTGACTGGGACTTAAATTTGTTTGTTTGTTTGAGATCCGCAACCGCATTTTCCCGCGGGGTCAACTACCAAGGGAGGACCTACGGAGATCACCCCTACCACCAGGCCACTCGTCACTCCCCGGGCCTTGTATACTTATATTCCCTAAGTCCTAACCAACTGAATAACTTCAAATGAAAGATTACAGGAAGTGCATGATCTTTTCAAAATCAACAGGGTAAATTCACCTGATAGGCTGATACCAAATATATTAAGGAATATTCGTTTCTGAAATTTTGTTATACAAATATTGAAGGCCAATTTTGAATGGGCACTACAGAAGTTTGATGAATCAAATTCAGATTAAGCTGAAATGAGAATTGCAATTGTAATGGTTTCCCATGTGGGCGAAAATAGGGAATGAGTTGACAAGTATTCAATTAGCCTTAGGAATTTGGATATAAACACAATAGGCTGCTGAGCACACATATTTCGTAGCAAGAGTAGCGTCCTTATTATGTCCGGATATTTTACTCTCTAGTTAACCATTCATGCCAATTGAGCTGATGTTTAACTGACAGGAAATGATCTATACTTGAGGACATCCTTCCATTTCAAATGTTCGTCAGTCAAAGTTGAAGGTAGAGCATGCGATCGCGAGACCGGCGATGAAACCACCTACCTGTCGCCGCACATAAGGTTTGTTCCCTCCATGACTACGCTTCGCACGAATCTTTCCACCTCCTTCAGTAGCCATCACATTGAAATGAGATTAAAACTTTCTTCTAAAATGGTTAAATCTGAATATTTTTGCGTCACGACAGCGATACTAGCGTTACGATGTGACCGACAAAGATGGCGGCATTTCTTCTTCAACTGCGCTGTCATTGGTCGGTTGCTCGCATGTGACCCACGAGGGGTTTCGCGGGTTATTCTGAGATGGCGCTCCAGTCGAATTATGGCTATAAGCTCACAGTCAGTGCGAGGTTGCAGCTCGCATAGCCTGCATGTCGCAGATGTAGCAGCGATATTTTGCACATGGAGTGGACTAGGTCTAGAGACAGGAATAAATCACTAACTTTGACAAAATCCTTACTTTAGGTCTAAAAAAAAAAAAAATCCCACCTATTTGAATTGTGCAATTTTGTCAAGACTCTAAAGTGGCTATCAAACCATGAGATAAATATAAAAAAAAGTTCAAATCAAATCGGACAAGTGTCACCTCAAGCTTAGATGAAGTGTTTGGTCATCTAAGCCTCAAGGAACGGATCTCTAAACTCTAGATGCAAATGAAATGAAATAGCCGAGGACTACTATTTTGAACCTACATGTCATTGGCATAACGTCATGTCTAATAATTACCAGATTACCAGAAATCCCGCCTCAATGACTTAAATAAAGTGGAGACGGGAACTTCTTTTCTGTATATCAGAAATACATATGGATTTGAGATGACATCGATTCGCAGAAGTAATACATTCAAATTGCATATGGTCAACAATAAACTCAGTGATTGATTGTATAATTGTTTTGTATTATTTTACCACATTTAACAGAAATTTCATTGATCAATGTCCCTTATAACAATTATACAACTATTGGAATGGATTCTTTTCAATTATCCAATATATTAATGCCTTTAATATCAAGATGATGATAGTGGTAAAGCAACTGAAAGGGCGAAAATTCCATCTCTATGATTGTTCTTATGTACATGAATGTATTTAAAATGCAAACCCAATCCAGCTAGAAATATTTCACTTCTACTAGCATAGAAGATGTTCAAAGTTAGTAAAAACCAGAATGAAGAAATATGCATAAAATATGGTATTGGAATTACATACTCCTGAGTCCAATGGAATTAGAGATATAGCAAAGGAACTAGGGTTTTTCTTGTGCGAACCATTTTTTTCCAGATTCAATTACCATCGACTGTGACAAAATTAACTGGGAAGGGATATAACCTCGCTATCTTTGATTTTAGGAAGTAACTATCTCCCAATGTCAATATCTTGTTTTTCACTTTAAAAGGTATATACACGGATAAGTATTTCCGATTGTAATTATTCCGTTTTCCTGAAATAATCTGAAATTGAACTCGTCACACCTGCACTTCCGTAGATTACATTCGTTTGTGAATTGATACAAAGTCAAAGGCTCAAGAGCCGTGCTCAGCTGGTGCCCTTTCGCCTGAGCGGAGACTACTGCAGACATGGCCGGTGTACCTGCCGTAACCAAAGCTACTAATCAGGTGGCAGAAATATTTGAAACGATGTCGTATGGCCCAGCACCAGAGGCATCAAATGTTGTAAAGGTAAGCTAGCTCATATCGTGTGACTTTGTTCAAACTGTCATCGGTAAGCATTTATCCCAGCTGAGAACAAGAAACAGGTCAGGCTCTCAAAACAGAAAGTCAAAAGCTCTTTAATCTGTTAATAGACTGGTTGGCCAGTCCTTCATCTCGGCATTGCATATGTTCATAACATATGGGAGATTGATGAGGCCAGTTATCTGCCAGACTGATAGATATAAAGGGTGACCTAGAAAATAATAGACACGAATATATGTGTATTATCCCGAGACTACCTGAACATTTCAGGATACCTGCATTGCATGATTGGTCTTTCTACCAAGGATTAGGAAGTCTTATTAAAATCTGATAAATACAGTGTATATATACATATATATAATATATATATATATATATATATATATATATAAATATATATATATATATATATATATACATACATACATACATACATACATACATACATACATATATATATATATATATATATATATATATATATATATATATATATATATATATATATATATATGTCATTATTAGTGCAAAATGTCATTATTAGTGCCATACTGCCCAGGTATGACGAACAATACTATAAAGTAGGTTGGGCTAATGAAATTCTTCAGGAGTTAAGTTCAAAGTGTGGCATCCAGTTTCAACCCTACCCAATAGAACTCACCACAAATGAATCCTTCCATCTATACAGGCACGACAACGTCCACCTAAATTTCAGGGGTAGTCGGTTGCTAGCTGACCATCTTAATCTAGATGTCAAAATAGCTCCAAATCTAAACAGGTCTTATTATGCTTATGATCAGCAGAGGCACCCAAGCTCACATGCAGGTTGTTACAATTGTGGAGAAAGGAATCACAAGAAACACAATTGCTGGTATGGTGCCCCACTGCACTGTGATGAATGTGGACATCTGGGACATAAAAGGAAAATGTGCCCATACTAGGGATACGGCCAAGAAGAGAGTGCCAGTACAAAACCGAGAACTGACAAGGACCACTCATGTACTTCTGTGAAGATTCACATAGACAATAATGTAATTCAAAAACAATTTCTCAATCATAATGCTTTATCATTTATCAGATTGTCTGACTATATTATGAACATTAATTTTATGCACTTTATCAACTGTTTCTCATTTCTTAAAATGCCTGCATTACAATCAAGCAATGCTATATTCTGCAAGGGTTGCAAACATGATTCCTATTCCATTCTTCACCCAGTTGTCTTGCCATGTGAGTCTCAACTAGCCTCTTCACCATCATTCTCTTTGCCATCAAAAGGGCTGAATTTGTGTCATCTCAATGTTCAACACATTACTAACAAAATCGATCAAATAAGATTATACTTAAAAAAAGACATTAAAGAAATAGATGTTTTGTGTCTGACGGAGACCTTTTTATCGCAAAAAGATGCAAGATCAAAATTTTCCATGAAAGGCTATAAAACTGAACGTAAAGACAGACAGGACAAGTGTGGAGGAGGTATCTTGTTATACATTAATAAGGAACACAAGTATGTAAGAAGAAATGACTTAGAATGTGATGATTTAGAGGTAATGTGGATAGAATTGAAGGTAGGGAATAGGAGACCCCTCCTAATAAGCACAGTATATAGACCACCCAGTGCAAAGTCGGTTTGGTTTGATTCATTTGAGAAAATGATTGAGAAAGTATATATGTCAGATATGGATTTCTATATACTAGGAGACTTTAATATCAACTTGATGGGCCAAATACCTGCTCAGTGGCAACATATTATAGACTCTGTTGGCTTAGAACAACTTGTTTCTGAGCCAACAAGAGTCACATCTAAAACATCAACTTTAATTGACCATATATATACAAATGCTAACAAATCCAAGCTATCAGTTACGGTTCCAAAAATAAATTTAAGTGACCACTTTCCTATATGTCTTAATATTAAAAGACTAAAATCAGTCAAGAAGAAAACTCATTACACAATTAAATACAGAGATATGAAAAACTTCAATCAACTCAATTTTATACAGGATTTATCAAATCAACCATGGAGTAGAATTCTTGAGTGCAATGATACTAATGAATGCCTTCAAATGTTCTACACATATTTCAATAATATAGTTGATATTCATGCCCCTCTGAAAGAGCACAGAGTAAAAAATATTAAACAACCAGAATGGCTATCACAGGAAATTTTACAGAGTATAGAGATGAGGGACTATTATAAGAAACATGGGGAGCAAGCCCTTGCCAAGTACTGGAAGAAAAGATCTAAATTTATTATTCAGAAATCAAAATCACGATACTTTATTAATTCTCTTAAACAGAACAGAAACAATCCAAAGGTTCT